>JBBPCS010000855.1:11298025-11333453 GCA_037974645.1 Hollardia meadi
CTCGAAAACCCGACTCTTTTTGGTGAGTGACTCATACAAACTTGATTCAGTAAAAGGAGTCGAACCTCCCATCTCTATAACCAATAATGGCCACTACACTTGGCACTTGGTCGTGGGCCAGGTTTATGTAGCAACCACAATAAAGTTAGAAGGAAAAAGAGGTGGGACGAGGTGACTGACAGATGCACAGTGCATGCTGAGTCACTGAAAGGCCATGACATGCTCCCAAAATGACTTATAGCAAAGGCCACAGTACAGCTTTAATGCTCTGTTTTGCTTATCATGTTTGCTGGTGTTACTTAAAAGTTGTGTAAGGGGGAGAAAGGTAGCACAGACACAGAGAGATCTATAGTAAAACACGAGCCACAAGGTTTTTAATTATACAGTAAAAGGACTGAAACTGTGGGGAAATGTTGAGAGGTTTGCTGAGCCCCAGTGTAACTCTACAGTATGTAACTCAGAGCAGCTTTTGACCATGTGTGCAACATGTCTGCCTCCTGCCTGCTTTCAGTTACAGCACCACATAAATCTCCAACCCTTTACCAGAAAACCTCACATGAATCTCTCAAACTATGGAAAACAAGCCAGGTTTGTTCTTGTTCAAAATCTTATTTTGTTATCAGTATTCACAAACACCTGCCACCAATTTGAAAATGCCTGGAACCTGGCTGATTGTAAATCTAATACGCGCACTTTGTTCTTTTGATATCACACAGGTTTTCCCAGCTATTAGAACATGCAGCTGGCCATATCTGACCCAAGGCATGATGCGAAACACTTTTTCCAGATCCTGTAATTCTTTCAGGAGGAGACAAGAAATCTGAGAAACGTACTGCTGACATATTTTTATTGGTCGCTCATTTGGACAGAGTTTTAAAGCTGACTGATAGGTTGGATAAAAGTGGCTCTGCTGTCTTCAGCAGTATCAGTTACATGAGTCAAGCTGCGCTGGTATGATCATGACCTTAACAGACATGGTCTCTGAGGGACCTGCTCCATATCTCTGCAGTGCTTAACCCCAAAGGTTTCCAGTGAATTTACACGACGACGTGTTACACCTCTAATCGCCCCTCAAGCTTAGTTTTTCCTCTCAGCTACTGGATGGGGGTGAGGAGAGAGGATTTCTGGGAATGAAACCAGAGCTCGCTGCTAAAAAGGGGTTCCCTCTCACTTCTGGTAAATGCTCCAGAGAGCCAGCTCTCTTCTCTGGTGTAGCTTTTAATATGCAATATCCACACCGGGCACATGGGTTGAGAAGATTACTTCTACTTTTATAAGCTTTTATGGTTGCATTTGTTGACTCAGTGATATCTGCACATTGTAGGCTGCTGTCAGCTTGTTTCTACGTTCCTGTAGTGTAGTTGGAAATATTTGATTGTTGGACTATAATATCAAAAGAGAACCATCCATTTAACAGCTCCAAAGCTCTGAAGTGAAGCAAACTGAGGTTTATTTTCTTTTAGAGCATTTGACAATGTGATTTGCAACTGGGACCCTTAGTGTCCTATCGGTGTGGGTGTGGGGCCCTTGCATAACATGATTTAAGCTCCGGTTAAGGGAGCTAAGTAAGGACGTCTCAGACATACAGAAGGAGGCGACAATATTTCATTCCTGAGCCCACACATTCCTCTCTTCTGGCTTCTATACAAGCAGGAATAAGTCACATGTGAGATATGGGAGAAGAAAGACAATATAGCACAGATATAGAAAATATGTGCATTACCCCCTCAGTTCTATATATCATCAGTTGGGATTTTATTGAAGAAATAGAGATTTATTTACACCCTCGAAAGGAATTTTCCTATATTTCCTTGTTGCATACCTTTGTATAGAATGTTTCTAAACACTGTCAGCCTTTATTTGACTTACATTTGTTCTCTTTCTACAATGTATTCCATACAATAACTTCAGCGTGAGTCAAATTTTACTCTCCCCTTTCCTCCCGTTCAGGGAGTAAAGTGAGCCAAGCCTTACATAATACTTAGCCCAACACTATATTTGACCATTGAGCTTCAGAGTGCTTGAACTATGCAATAACCTCCCTTATCCAAAGATACTCCTACGGCTATGGCATAACTATGGGCCTACAGAGCCTGAATAAAATGGCAGGAAAGAATACCACAGCTTTCAGTGTTTCGCTCTTAACGTACAAAAAACAAGCTGTTGTAGAATCAATGAAAAGATGAGAAAACAGAAGTCATCCTAGAACATAAAACCATCCATTTTATTTCTTAAGCCAGTGTTAACTCCTAATCTTTGGGAGAATATTGTAAGATAACAACAGGGCGAAAGAAGTCACAACAGCTCACAACAGATCAACACCAAATAGTGTGCTTGCTTTTTTTTCCATTTCACTGTGTGTGGACAGAGTAAAAACGTATGATGCCCCTTGAATCTGAAGTGTGTTTTGGTGTGTTTTCTTTCTCCAGCAGCACACTGGTCTGCTTTGTCAAGCACTACAGTAATCAATCAAGCAGGCAGCGGAGGGAGTCTGACGTCAGAAGCACGGCTGCTTGCGTAACCTCGTTCCACTGTCCCATAGATTTTATCATCAGGAGCAATCCACAAGAGCAAATTTACCTCTCTTATCATGCACGCTCTCTATCACTATAGGCCCTGGTGTCCAGCCTGAATGGTCAACTCAACCTGGTTGTACAGAACAGTTATTTGCTCCTGTGGCAGCCTGAGCCAGAAAGTCTGATACAAACATAATTAATTCACAACATCAAAGTAGATTTCTAAAATTGAACACGCAGTGTAATGTCATACATGCAATTTAATAGCAGCTGCATTGCTATTTTAGCTATGGCAATACATATGATGCACACTCCAATAATAGCAACCCTTTGGTCTTCTAGTATAACATGTCTGAGTGTGGTCAGTGGCAGATAAGATGGAATACTCAGACTGGTGGAGCCCCGACAGACTGGTAAGAGAAGAGCTTCAAAACTCATTCTTTGTGACAGCGACGGCGAGTCTTCACACAACTGATCATTGTGACACTTTACTGCTTGTTGTTTGGCAACATCGATATTCAGCCAAGCTTTTACAACACACTGTGACGTCCAATCATGCCCCTACACTTGAGAGAAGCCTTGCATTGTTCCTCTTCCTGTCACTGCCCATCAGGCGAAGACAGATAGAGACAAAAAAACCAAAAAAACAACGGATTTGTGTTTTATCTTCCTTCGAGTGCAAATACAGAGACGTCTTCAACAAACTTTCATTGAAGGTCTTAAATAGTGATTTATTTTATCTCTAATTTACCAGGAAGTCCCAACATGTGTACAACATCCCATCATATTTAAATGTAACATATACAACATGATATACAAAAATCCACAATAAAACAGGAGGAGAACAGCTTGTCAAACAAGACAAAGACAAGACAAGTTCAAAACACATTCTTTATGATGCCCTTCCATTCATTAATGGATAGAAATGTGTCTACATTTACTCAAGATGACCAGATTGTTTCATTGTTTGATCATGGTCAGAACTGGAACGTAAGACTGTCTAATGCATCATTTGTTTAAGGTGTGTTTAAATACTGGTTATCTCACCACGCCTACAAGACTCACAGTCTCAGTTGTCATGGCTGCAGCAGGATGTCAACTGAGGGATAAACAGAGGATCCAGAAACGCTGGCATTAATTAACAAAAGGTGAAGTGGGGAATTATACACAAAGCAGAGAATGCATCTAAGGAGCTTTTGTGTTAATTGCTTGAATGTGTTGACTTCATATCCGACAGACCGCCTCTGACATGTGGCTATGAGGGAACCTGAGAATGTCGAGTGGCTTGACATATATCTGCTGTTATTGTTCTCTCTTTCCCCAAGGGTTTCACATTCAGGTAAAGGCTGGCTCTGCTCCCAGGATGCACAGCTGCCACATGGCGGGTTATTTATAGTTGGATGACGCAGATGCCTCACATCAGCACCTGGCAGGACCCTCAGTCGAGACGCCTCTGCCCAGCTGCCCAACAACCGGGGATGCTGTTGCCAGGGAAACAGGATTATGTTGACATCACAGGATTTAAAGGGATCCTGTGTGAAGCCAAATCTACAGTGCGCCCACAACCTGACCTCTCTGGTTGCTTGGAAGACACTGTCAGCCTCTTGTTGTGTGTTTTAAACCAACTATTCTCAACCGGTGGGCCTCAGAGCATCGTGTAGTGGGCCGCGGAGGCAGTGGTGCAGCGAAGTTGTTAGATTGTTGTTGTTATTATTGAACTTTTGTTTTGTAGTTTACAAAGATTGTTTTTTGTTTGTTTTTTATAGCTAAAGGTGCTCAAGAAGTCACATACATAAAAAATGCCAAATAATGTCAATGACAAGTTACATTTGAAAATCATCAGAAAAACGTGTTCTGCCACTAGTAGCTAACGTCTGCCACAGCTACAGTTAGTTGGCAATCAGAAATGGGCCCTAAGTGACAAAAGGTTGAGAACCCTATAGACAACAGTGGAGAAGCGTGTGAACTAAATACACACATGCATATATATGTTTGAGGAAGACATGGTGTGCCTGCGTGCCTGCCTGCGTAAGAGTGCGTGTTTCCGTCAGAGTGTGTTTTATTGCGGAATCACTAAAAACCAACACAGGTCAATCATGAAATGAACTTTACTCTCTTGTAAACATTTTACAGGTGCATTAACATGCTGCATAGACAGGTATGAGCGGGTAGAGATTTTTATAAATGATGACATATTTGGGTCATTTTAAAAGGGGAAATTACTTTGCCTGTATTGTTCACTGCCAAATTACACACTTGCAAAATATTAAGGCCTTCTGACCGCTGAAAGAGTAATGTCTGCTATTGTGAGTAATGTCTGCCATTATGTGAGATCGTTCACTAGGGGATATTTAGTGCATTTAAACACATAATAGTCTGCATGCAGGACAGGATGAGCTAGAAAGACAATGACTAGAGAAAGACAAGTGACCACAGTACACTCCTGTGATGCCTAGAAGACAGATTCCAGAAATTCAGAGGAGTCCAATAAACCGAAGGACACTGAATGCATCTAACAGCAGCTAAATGGAGCAATCTAACATGAGCACATTGTTTAACTCAGGCCTCGTCTTACTATATTTATCATTTATGCCTTAGATGAACCCTTACATATGGTATTAGACATAAAAGCTCCTGCTCAGATTGCAGGAATGTCTCTGCACCAACACAAATAAAGTACAAAAACACTTCACCACAGATAAGAAGAAAGAGTGGAAAGAAAATGGCAGCGAGGGTTCCTGAACACTTAAATGGAAAGCATAAAGGGCATCACAGGTTATCGGAGCCTTTTCATAAGGCCCTGCGCAATCATGAGCAAATAGAATCAATAATTGTTCGTGTCCTGTCGCCTTTAATTTTCCATTGGTTGAATAACAAAAGGCCCTCCAGAAGATGCTAAAAATGATAAGGACCAATACAAATTAATAGCAAGCATTTCACAGATTTCATAGCCTGTTATCATAGTTTAAAGACTAAGCGGTTTACAAGGAGCTTCTGGATTCCAGCAAGGTCACTTGTTTTTGTAATATCTTGTATATTTTACATCATTTTGTTTGGCATAATTCACAAGTGTTTAGATTCAGATGAGTGAGGAAGACTATTGCTAGTGCTACTAGACATATAGGCTAGATATTTTGACAAAATCAAGGTTAGACGTGAGTTTTTACCATGTAAAAAATACTAGCTGTTATTTTTGAGAAACAAAGACAGCGTGTAAAATTAGCTAGACTAGAAGACTAGAAAACAGAGGTAGAAACCAAAGTGCAAGTCTGGCTAGTTATGCTAGCACGTGAGATAGCATTAGCTTAAGATTATTTGCCCACTTTTTCCTGTTTCCTGTAATTGAAAAATTGACTCATGCTCCAACATAAATTGATGATATAATTGAGTGTTTTATACGACGTAGACAAAGCAGTAGCTCAATCTAATCAAAATGGAGAAAAATAACACCAGATAATGCAGTCCTACTAAAAGCTAACTAGCCTAGCTTAGCAGATGAATAGTAATTGCCCTCTGGCTCTCATAGAACTCATGAGTTCATGTTTTTAAGCTACTTAAGCTAAGTCACATATTAAAGATTCATTTATTGAAGTAGCTTATTAATTCCAATGGACATGAAAGTTGAAGAAGAAATGAGAAAACATTTTGTTTGTACTGTGTTACTAGTTTCTCTGTGCCCTTTAGGTCGTTCACTATCTAAATCATTTATGTTAAATCTGTGATTATTAATCAGCCTAAAAATGCATAAAGTTAAGGTTTTAAAATGTGTATAAGCTATTAATTCAAACCCTTTTTTCTCAACTTCACTGTTTCAGCTTTCTGCTTTTATAAGGCAGTGTAGGGACAAGAAGGCAAGTCGCCCATGTACTTATAGCTCTGATGTTTATGATGGCATATATACTGTATATTCTATAACGGCAAATAAAGAAAATGAGGAAAGAAGAGGGAAAGAGAAGTAAATTGGAGGTTAGGATGGGAAATAAGAACGGAAAAGCAGAAAAAGTCTTATTCTGCTACATAAAAGTATTTTCATTTAGACAGTTTTTGCCTTTGCTCTTGTAAATTACTGGTTACTTTGACCTGTCCAGGTCTCTATAAATGATTCAAATGCAACAGAAAAACAGACAAAAAATAAATAAATTACTTTTTGGTTGAACTAGTCACAGCTGGTAGGCCTACAACTGGTGCTGAGAGCATGGCTGCCAGATCAGACTGACCATTTCCAATTACCAATCACAACTTAATGTCCACCCTATTCAATAGGAAACTAACCCAAATCATAACCTTAAAGGAATAGAAAACATATCATAAACATACAAAGCTTCATATTTGCATCAAATAACCAAAGATAAAATGTTAGATAAATAGACCGTCAACCCACAAAGAGTGCAGAAAACCAAATACACAAATTCAAAAATGCACCTCAGGCGTCAAAGCGCAACCACAAAAAAAAGCGATCAAATACTGGGTTAGTAACCAATGTCAATGTCAATGATAATGACGTCAAGGTAAATAAATAGGCTTTACCTTATCTCTCGCAACGATTGCATACAACCCATGTCAATCAAATCTCTCTCAAATTAAATGAGTCAATAATAAGAGTGAGTGAACACAAAGTTTACTGACATTTGTATTGTGTTTTTGGCCAAAAAGTGAGAGCTAGTTTGATAGTGTTGTTGTCACAACCCTGCGAAATATTGACAAAAGCAGCCCAGCTTTCATCTACAAACCCAACACTACTTTTGCCCACTCAGTGTAATCAAAAGTAGCCCAATTGGGTGAAAAACTGCCCAATCTGGCAACACTGGCTGGAGTGTATGGCAAGTAGCTTTGTTTCAAGAGGTGATAAGCCAAAACACAGAAACATGGAACCTAGAGATTAGTAACTTGAGACTTGAAAATTAGTTATTCTGGATAACCTTGTTTGGGAAAAGCTGCTGCTGAAGTGCCCCCGAGCAAGGCCTCTAACGTCTCTCTCCTTCTTTGGAGTGCTTTTTACTGTTGCCTGGTTTTCTATAGGTCTGTGTGACTGTGAAGCAGGGTGTTGCTGCAAGAAAACATCCTGCATGTTCTGCAAATATTCCTTGGACAAATAAAGAAATGCATCATAGGAGGAAAAGAGGAGCTCGTGTTTGCACAGCTGTAACTTGATCTCTGCAATCAAGAATTTTACTTTACACCACGTAAACAAATGCTAATCCCCAACAATGCTGCAGTGGAGGTGATGTGGATTATAAGATCATTAGATGATAAGGTTTCTTAGAGGGAAAACCCTGTCAGCAAGCAGGGTGCACCATAGAGTAGAGCAGAGGGGAGGAGTCTGTCTGATGCGTCACATGAAGGGTGTTCCCTGCAGACAGGGCGTCCATAATCAATGACCAAACACAGCAGCCAATCACAGGGCGCATCCTAATGAGGAGGCTTTAAACCCTCTTATGAATCGCTTCATTGCAGGCTGACCGGATTTTAGCGGCGCACACCGGAGGAAACAGCAGATCCACCTCTCACAGCCACACCTCTGACTCAACTAACTTAAAAAAAAAATATATATATATATATATATATATATCCTCCACCCCAACGTTAAGAACCGCACTCACCCACAGCCGACATCTTTCGGGAATATACACCTCACTTGCGTTGAAGAAAGAAGATACAGAGCTCAGCTGAGTGGAAGCGCTGATTGATTTTGTGTTTTTTTGGGAGGGGGGGTTTCTGAAAGTTAACATCGTCATGTCTTGCGGTGATGCCTCGGATCAGAGTCGGCGGTTCTGCGTGTTGTCTTGGGATCAGGTGCAGCGCTTGGACTCGATCCTGGGGGAGGCTGTCCCCATCCACGGCCGAGGAAACTTCCCCACACTGTCCGTGCAACCCCGCCAGATTGTCCAGGTACGAACCAACACATATATCTTATATTTACATACTCACTTGGGTATTTGTGTATTTATTTAAGTTTAAAAATAATGTTGTTTTAAAGAGTTAGTTAGAAATACATATTTATAACTTATTCATATCATGCATAAATATTAAATTGCATATTACAGCTGACTACGCTACTGGTGGGTAGTGGATTGAGTAAAATAGTCCCTAAAATTAAACTGTACTTTATTTGACACTAAATTAAAGTGTTTAATTTTAGTGCACTTTATAAAAGTCATTTTCACATTCAAACCACACACTGGGGGAAATAGAGTGGGGAATATACTGCTCATTACAACTCCCCTGGTTGGCCTTTAAATGTATGAAACAGACACATGCCAAAGTCCCTCCACATTCACAGCCTCTTGTGCAGTGCTGTGGCCGGATCACGTTTCACCTCTCCTGTGGTGTCCCCACACATTGCAATGTAAATGCTATGATAGGACTGCAAAGTGAACATACAGACACAAGTCAGATAATCTTTCCATTTCATGAACACACTGACATATTCAAGATGAGCCCAACGAGCCTGTGAGCGTCATGCTTGTGGTCGTGGAAAGATGAATGCTCCATTGAGCGTGCAGGAGGCTTAAATACAGGTTTGAACCCCAAACATGGGGACTCTCGTTTCCGCTGGATTTGTGGAAACCCCATATAATTTTATTCAGCTGGAGTCTGCCATCTGCCACTTAGCTTCATTTAGTGGTTTGCTGAACATTGATCAACAGTAAATCTCCTGTCACAACCTAGAATAGCACTATTTAGCTTAAATGTATATTTAATCGGTTTTTATGATGTAATTGTGCCTCTTCTGTGTGGATGACTAAGAGTTTCCTTTGCCCTGCAGCATCATGAAGCTTCCAAGGAGTTAAAGCTGTACCTGTTTTATCTAAGATAACAACACCCTCTTATAAGAGAGCTTCTATACTACACAACTGCTCTAACTTTTTTTTTTTACACCTACCAGGTATTGATTTTTATCTTTCTCAATAAGAGAGATAGACTTGATTAGACAGGGGTTGTGTGTCTGGCAGGCATACATGTGCTTCCAGAGGCAGGATGGGGTGGGGGACTTAACCACTCACCTGTATTCAAGTATGTATGGGAGGAATAAGTGTAGACCTGACCCTGAATTTGCCTCTGACTGCGCTGACATATCCGGACGACCACTGAAGCACGAGAAACACAGTAATGTTATAGCTTCTGATTGGAATTTGGACCCAATCTGCCCCGCTTTATGGCTAAACGATTACAATTACTGCCAAGTTATGCTATTATGATTTAGTTCCTCCAGCACTCCTGTGTGACTTAGCTTCAAATGTTTGTCTGCAGCCTGACCCAGTGTGTATAAATAGAGCCAGCTTGTTATCTGATCACCATCGGAGAGAGTTAACAGACACTAATCTGACAGGTCAGTGCTACTGGGGAGACTTAGGATTGTGTACGAGTGTGTAATGACTCATTTGTGCTGCAAGCGTTACTTGTTTGAATTGTATGCGGTTATAATTTGCTCAGTGGAAAAGCTTGTCTTTGTCTGCTACATGTGTGAGCCTTCGCATCAAGTGCGTCTGTTGTGTCTACACTGAATATGACAAAATCGTCGAAGAGCTTGCCAGATATAACAAGGAAGCTGCAGCTCGTTGTTGATGCGTCATATCATTCAGATCTAAGTTTCCATAGAACACTTTGATATCCTCCAAATGTTCTCAGAACAGAAAGTTTATATGCCAGAAGTGGATTTCCTTTTCCTTGAGGGCAAAAACTGATCGTTGTTCGATGTTGGCATACCCAGCTGTGATCATCCTCTGCCAATGTGGACGCACTGAGGCGAGACATGTTTCCTTAAACATCTTACGGGTCAGTGGGACAGAGGAAAGGAAACGCTGCTGACCGCTATGACCTGAGGTTGTGACGTTTAGCCTAAGGTTGAACACCACACTGGTCCTGCACGTTGGTGTTCGCTCTCAGAGAGAGAGAGAGTTCAGGAGATAAGATGAGACAAATCTGACCCAGGACCTCGAGCACAGACTCACCACCTCTGCTGCTCTTTATTTGGCCTCTTTAGTTTTCATTCAGACTGAAGCTGATGGTGATGAAATGGACTTTTGTGAGCAGCAGCAGTATTGATCTTGCCTTCACAAACTATTGATTTCCACTAGGCTCATGTGGAGCTTGCTTGGCCATATTTCAAGAGTTTAACTTGAGTCTTTTTAGATGTGTTTTTGTCATCATTTCTGCAACTATGAGGAATTTGTTTTCAATTTCTTTTCCTCTTAAGTTTTACAGAGAACCTGTATAAATTCATGTATATCACTGATAACATGCTTTGTCTCATCCATGTCCAGGTGGTGCGGGCAAGGCTGGAGGAGAGGGGTGTGTGTGTGAAGGACGTGAGGTTGAATGGCTCAGCTGCCAGCCATGTGCTCCACCAGGACACTGGACTGGGCTATAAGGACTTGGACCTGATCTTTGGCGTGTCTCTGAAAGATGACCAGGCCTTCCGCCTGGTGAAGGACGTCGTTCTGGACTGCCTCTTTGACTTCTTGCCAGCCGGGGTCTCTAAGGAGCGCATCACAGCACTAACTCTCAAAGAGGCCTACGTACAGAAACTGGTGAAAGTCTGTAATGACACGGACCGCTGGAGCCTCATCTCACTGTCCAACAACACGGGCAAGAATGTAGAGCTAAAATTTGTGGACTCTTTGCGGCGGCAGTTTGAATTCAGCGTGGACTCCTTCCAGATTTGCCTCGATTCTCTGCTGTTGTTTGACCGCTGCTCAGAGACACCCATGTCTGAGAGCTTTCACCCCACTGTGATAGGGGAGAGCATGTATGGGGATTTCAAGGAGGCCATGGACCACCTGTGTCAGAGGACCATAGCCACACGCAGCCCGGAAGAAATCAGAGGGGGCGGATTATTGAAGTACTGCCACCTGCTGGTGCGAGGGTTCAGAGCCTCTTCGGAGGCAGACATGAAGCAGATGCAGCGCTACATGTGCTCACGCTTCTTCATTGACTTCTCTGACATCGGAGAGCAGCAGAGGAAACTGGAGGCCTACCTGCAAAACCACTTCGCTGGGATGGAGCACAAACGGTACGCGTGCCTGATGACTCTACACCAAGTAGTGAATGAGAGCACCGTGTGTCTGATGGGCCATGAGCGGCGGCAGACGCTTAGCCTCATCTCCATGCTGGCGCTTAAGGTGCTGGCTGAGCAGAATGCCATCCCCACTGTAACGAATGTCACATGTTACTACCAGCCAGCTCCATATGTGCAGGACATCAACTTCAGTAATTACTATATTGCACACGTGCAGCCGACGCAGATTTCACGGTGCAGTAATTCATATCATCAGACATGGCTGCCCTGCAGCTGAACTGGCTGCGAGAAGGGCAGAGGTGGATGCGTCTCCCTCGCTCTTTGTCTTTCAAAGGAAGTGGACTGAAAATACAAAAAAAAAAAAAAGAAACCCGTGTTTGCCAAATGTGACTTGAGCTAAACAATCCTGTACTGCTGTACACCCGATTGAGCCGACATGTTAATTTTCCTCACTTGCAAAACATCTGTAAGATTGCTGGTCATTTCTGAGATGTAATGATAATATCTTGTTTAAGTATTACAAGAAATTCTTTCTGAAGCTTTATATATGTCAAAAAATACATTTTAAGCAAACAAACTTTGAAGATGGTGTTATTTTAATACTCTGGCTTTATTTTTTTTAAATCACCGGACCAAAGATGTAGACTATATATATATATATATATATATATATATATATATAAAGGGAATTTTGTGATGATTCCAAGTGCCTAAAATGAAACATGAAATGTTCTAAAAATATCTGTAAAATGAGAACTGTGCATTCAGTGTTTTTTGGATTACTCCATCTCTTTTCAGGAACAGAAGCATTCATTTTTGTGAGATTAAAACAAGGAAAAAAACTACAGTTTTTTCTATTGTGGTTATTTTATTCGAACGTTGGCCTATAATGATTGCTGACATTTTTAATTTCTAAGGACTGTAGTAAGTTTAAACTGCTCATCATCTGAAACTGCTTCACCATTCACACAGTCAAGTTGTATATCCTCACATGGCCATCATAAACAGCAGGTTTTCATTGAACTCGCTTTGACTCAAGACTTTTGCCCTGTCATGATCTGGATGCATGGGATAGATGTGAGGTTGTTTGTTCTATACTTGATAAGCTGATGATAACAAGATGGCTCATTTCCAGTGACCAGGTCCATTGAAATGCATATACTGTCGTTGGGAGTGAGTTGCATTTGTTAAACTGAGGCTGGGGATCCATTACAATCTGAGGACATGAACCATAAGGAGGCTTTTCTAAAGCACAATGGCTTCTCTCTCCTCAGTGATACTAAAGCTTTTTAACAAAGGCTGGCCTGTTCTCCCACCCATGTTACCACTGGACGCCCAGCCCTGTTTGCTTGACTGATACCATATCGATGTCATTTTGTTGGAGTCAGAAATAAAAATCTTTACATAGCTAAGAATGGTTAAGTTTGTCAAAAGACGGCAAAGGTGGAAATGGCACAGCTCATATTATTAGCAGACCTCTGATCTTGACAAGCCTCACTATACATTTAGGCTATTGTTTACATCCAGAGTGCAAACAGCACACAAAATGTTTATTTTGCTATATGTGCGCCACACCCATTCATTCCCTCTCCACATTACACTTTTAAGTAAATGTAAGCCAGGCATTGAAATACCGTATTAAATTAAATACAGGGTTACTGGTGGTGGTCACAGTGTCAGTTTACTCGGAACAGTCAGTATTGGAGCCAATATAACGTAATGTAAGCCTGCTATAATTGCACTTTGTGTCACATTCTCTTGCACACATGGCCAGATTAACCTGTTAGGGAAACCCGGGGCAAAGATTTTCTGGTGGGCCCCTCTTGACTCCAATGTGTGTGTAAGCTGTCACCCCCATTTAGTCCGGTGCAACTAGGTCCCCCAAGCTGGAATATTAGTTATGTTGTGTTAGTTTGTGGTGATGTGATTAAACACAACTTAATTTTGAATGTGCATAATGGGAGTACAATATAAATAAAAAACAAAACAAAATTTTAACATGGAGTATTTCTACAAGACAAGGGTAAAACATTAGCTGATGACGAAGGACAATCCTCAGTTGATGTTGTTCCATATTTGGTGCAAATTTCCAGTCAATTTAACAATTAAAGGGGCACTCCATCAATTTTGTATGCAATGATTAATTTCCTTGCCAGGGGAAGTCCACTACAGTCCACTGTGGAAACAGTTGTGAAATGTCCTCTGTGGCTCTGAAGAAGCTTTATGAACTCCGTCAGACATTTTTTCAGCTTGTACTTGGGGACTACAAAGATTGTAAAGACCCACTGCACACATGTGACACACAAATGAAAATCCCTAATGTGTTTAATTTTAAATGTAAAAAAATTCTAATTATATTAAAATCTTAAAGTGGCACATTTTCATTCTCCCTTATTAAAAATTTTTATTTTACAAGTTTAACTGAGAGCTACAAGATGTCTCCTACTTGACTTTTTCAGTGTTTTTGTGCACTGGAGGCCTCAATTTTCCACATCACACTTGTTTATGCTGAATATTGGACCAGGATTGGATTCCAAACTATTTGTGATGTCACAAAACCTGCTCATATGCCCGTCTCCTAAAATCAGATTCTCAGTGAGCAAGGAGAAAATTTACACTTTCAGCAATGATTGTGAAAACAGAACTATAGTGTCAGACTCTGCACATACAGTACATCATTCTACACAGTGAAGTTCAACTGGAGAAACCAGAAGAAACAAAACATTTTGGACTGGAGGGGGACTTTAACAAAAGCCTGTGTTACAAACTGGGGGCAGGAGAAACAAAAGATAAAAATGTTTGAATAAAAATGAAATGTTATGAGGGTTATTTTAGATGCAATTTAGCATGTTACATCATCACTGGAAAGGACATCTCGCTGGTTTGAGGCTATTCTGATTTTAATCTAACATCCTGTCATCCGTCATGATCACTGGCTCTGCTTGTTTTGGCACAATGCTGAAATGTTTTGTGCTGTCAGCAAATTGTTCCTTTTGTACTGTGTGTTTTCCAAACAGCCGTGAGTGTTTGGCAGAAGCTACAGAAAACATCTCAGGGTGTGTTCTCTTAGCTTTATTATAATGTTGGTACATAAATTGAGTTCAAACACAACATTATCTTAAGGTCAATATAAATTTTTAGTGTATTAAAGACAAGCAAGATGCCTTCAGTGTGAACCCTGTTCAACTTATCATATTAAATATTAGTTGAACTGATACATTTGATTAAAGCCATGTGTCAGAGGTAGATTTTGTACCAGGGATCATAGTTTAAAATTATTAAGACATTTAATTTGGGTTTAATTGTGAGAGTGTGTGTGTGGTCTGAGGCTTTGTGCACATGTCTGTGCGAAAGGAGGGTGATGACAGGACTGAGATGCAGTAATGACAGGGATTTTACAATTTCTTACCACAACTCAAATCCAATTAACCCTGCTCTGGTATCTGTGTTATCATCTCTCCTGAAAAAGGTTTTATTCACCAAGCTTTTTTTTATTGAGCAAACTTCCAAGACTCAATCACACGGACCTGAGTCAGGAAATGGTGATGTTTTAAATTAAGCTTTAGTTAAAACTTTGCTTAAACTTTTAGTTAGGGAGCACATGACTCTGTGGATGTGACATCATCCTAAGGGTGCAAAGGGGAAGCACATGTTTTAGCTGAACTGTATGATGGGAGCAAGCTGACAGTGCAGCTTCAGCTGGAGAAGATGTGTGGGTCGTCATCTGTGTGTTGCTGTGTTATTATAAAGAGGAAGCCCACACTTTACAATAATAATAATAATAATAATAATAATCCATCCATCCATTATCTTCCGCTTATCTGGAATCGGGTCGCAGTGGGGCAGTAACTCACCCCCAACCTGGAGGGAGCAATCAACCGTTTTCCCGGAAGAGAACCATGGCCTCAGATTTGGAGGTGCTGACTCATCCCGGCCGCTTCACATTTGGCTGCAAACCACCCCAGTACATGCTGAAGGTCACAGGCTGATGAAGCCAACAGAACCACATCATCTGCAAAAAGTAGAGATGCAATTCTGAGGTTCCCGACCCGGACACTCTCCTCACCCCAGCTGCGCCTTGAGATCCTGTCCATGAATATCACAAACAGGATCGGAGACAAGGGGCAACCTTGTCGGAGTCCAATACCCACTGAGAACGTGTTTGGCTTTGTGGCGAAAATGCGAACACAGCTCTCACTTTGGTCACCAAATGGCTCGTAGTAACGACTCCGGTACCCCATATTTCTGCAGTGTCCCCCACAGGACTACCCGAGGGACACGGTTGTAGGCATTCTCCACAACGATCGGGTATGTTGTAGTCCACAAGTCCACAAAGCACATGTAGACTGGATGAGCAAACTCCCATGACGCCCCCAGCAAACCTGCAAGGGTAAAGAAGTGGTCCACTGTTCCACAGCCAGGACGGAATCCGCATTGCTCCTCCTGAATCTGAGGTTCGACAATCAGTCGGAGCCTCCTTTCCAGCAACCTGGAATAAACTTTCCCAGGGAGGCTGAGCAGTGTGATACCCTGGTAGTTGGAGCACACTCTCTGGTCCCCCTTTTTAAAAATGGGAACCACCAGCCCGGTCTGCCACTCCAGAAGTACTGTCCCCGACCTCCACACAACACTGAGGAGGCATGTGAACCAAGACAGCCCAACAACATCCAAAGCCCTCAGCATCTCAGGGTGAATCTCACCCACACCTGATGCCTTGCCGCTGTGGATCTTCTTGACTACCTCAGCGACCTCTGCCAGGGATATGGGTGAATCTTCCCCCGAGTCTTCAGGCTCTGCCTCTTCCCAAGAGGACATGTTAGTAATAATAATCATCATCATCATCATCATTTTAGACCTTGGAGCTCTAAAGCCTAAACTTTTTTGGCATTTCTGACATAATTTAATGGGTTTAATGGCAGCATAAGGGGTTGGATCTCACTGAAAAGCTTGTCATTCTTTCAACTTATCGGAAAATATGGAACATGAAAACATTTTTAAAAGCATGAAACCTAGGAGATACAAGGTTTTCCCTGGAAAATCTGGACAGCAACAAATTAAAAAATGCTTTTTGGCCTTGATGTGCCAAACCTTCTTTAACGGAGTAAGAGGTCGTACAATTCATTTAAGAGCTCTTGGTTGGTTGGCTAACTAAAAAACAATATAGCCTATAAACATGTACCAGATGTCGGAATGTAAGTACATTTACTCAAGTACTACTTAAGTACTACCATGGTATGTAACTTAATATTTAATTGCAAAATTCATATTTAACTTTTCACTCCACTACATTTGGCAGCTATAGTTACTCATTACTCTGCAGATGAAATGCACTGCACAGCCACACAGGGGTTTTCACTGTTAGTCAGGTGTAATTTGGGTGAAGCAATGTTGGATTTTACATGATGTCATTAAACTCTCTGACTATAAAATGAGTTAAGTTGTTGTTAAGTTCATCTTAGTTTAGCTAAACTGAACTATACGCTAAGTTAAGATAAGCTATGCTAAGCTAATCAAGTACTGGCTTTACTGTATATGTTGCTCACAGACATGTAAATGGTATCAATATTCATCTAATTCTCAGAAAAACAAACAAAAAATATCTTCACCAGGCAACACACAAATGTTTAATTTTTGCTTTAGAATGATTACTGGTAAAGCTGTAATAAACCATGTATTTACCCCCAATAAAGCCATTAATAACAACTTTAGAAGCATTCCTAAATAAACGAAATGTAAACGGTAAATAAATAATGAAATTATAAGATGAGATGAAACATCATTAATCTCTATTGAAGGTCCAAACAGCAGATTGGATCTAAAAGTTGAGCAGGACTCAGATGCAGCTGGACACTGGTATGACTCAGGCTGTGAATCACCAGACCAACGTGTGTGTGTGTGTTCATGCTCATGTGTCTGTTCATTTAGAAAGTGATGTCATGATGGCCGGATAGAACATTGTACAAAATGCCAATGCAGAGTACATACAGGACAGTCTCTACTGGGGCAGTGGGAGGGTGGGGTTGGGGTACCAAAATAGCCTGCAGGAGAGAAAAATAATCTTTTAAACGACTTCAGTTCAGGGAGCTTGGGGGTGGTACTGCAGATCCAAACTACTGCTGGAGAGGCAAAATAAAGTGTGAGAGACACTCACACACAGGGGGAGCCAGCACTGAGCATTCCTGGCATTACAGCCTGCTGACAAACAATCCTAACTTTATCCAGCGAGCCGGGCCAACTGAATGGCTGCAGTGTGTAGAGTTTACCCACTGAGGGGGGCAGTGCCCAGCCCGATCCTCCTCTCTGTTCCCATCCAAACATTATAATGTCTGAGGTGGAACTGTCAACTCAACTGCAGAAATCTTTTAATCTTTAGTGTCTGGAAGTAAGCTCTTTTTTTTATATTTGTTCATTTGATTATAATTCTCATCATAGCAGTACCAGATGGTATTTTCTTGGTCCTAAGATTTATTTATACACAAAAACATAAATTGTACCAGATACATGAGCACACGTTTGTTTGTACTGTATAAATAAAGTTCTCTCGGCTGGGATTAAGATTTGAAAGCACAAAATAACATCTGCCTTGTTCAACTATAAAAGAGATTTTATGGGAACACAACAGCTCAACACCCTCCACTCTATGGCATAGATCAAACTATTTCGCATCGCACATAAACTTTACACTTGCCATAACCATGCACATAATTCATGTTGTTGTTTCATGTGAGGACAGAAGTTAATGTAGTGGAGATTGAAAGTTAATTTTTGACAAAACAGAAACAGCAGCTGACAAAAACAAGCACACCACAAGGTTCATCAGTGATTGTTCTGGAGTTTTTGATCATTTCGCATGATCTTCTTTAGCAGATGGAGTTACCCAGTGGTCATGGAATTGACTGTTTTACAATTATCCATCCGTAACTTAGCATCCATAAGGCACATTGGGTGTGTCAAGCTTTGGATTTGTACACTGAGGGGGTGTAGCTACATGGGAATGTAGTAAGAGAGAGATACTCACCATTTAATGTTTGGATGGTGGTGCATATTTTTAGCCTTTCTGAAACCGCAAGAGCAGATGTGTAGGCTATAAAATGTGTTTATTGGCTACAATCGTTTGCATGTACTATTTACAATGGGAAGGAGGATTATTAGCTAACTTCATTAGTTTGTGGAGTTACAGGTTATGTTACAAAAATACCTGTTTAGGACTGCGGCATCTACCCATTCAGAGTAATGATAGAAGCTCTTTGGGCTCTGTAGAGTTTGCCAAGCTCACTGTTTTTGCCAAGCTCACTGTTTATTCTTCATCCTGGAATTATTTTCTCTTGTTAAAGTGATGCATTCTGTTTGAACATGCAAACATTAAAGTGTAAATCTAATTACTGCTTTCCTAATGGGTGTATGCTAGCTAGCTAGCTATGGCTGAAAATCCATGACAATGGCTAAAAACAAGAAGACCCACTATGACCCACTTTTTTAAAAACAAATGAGAACTTGAGGTGGTAAACGCAGATGTGTAGTGACAGTACTACAAAGGGTGGGGTTTAGCTAACATTCAGTTTTATGTTAAAATTTCCATTTTCTTCTGAGTTTTTTTTAAATTTCGATACCCAATCTGCTCAGGAAAATGGAAATTTGCAACCCTACAATTCCATGACAGCATGGCCAAACTCCATCTGCTGAGAAAGATCATATGATAAGGTAATAAGCTCCAGAACAGCCACTCAGTGGACCTTGTGGTGACATTGTTTATCTCAAGAGCCCGAGAAGTGATCTGGAGTGTTTTTCAGAAGGGGGCTCAAGTTATGATTGCCACGTGAAATCCTCCTCCGTTCTCATCAGTTGGACTCCATGTGGAGCCCATCACCAAGGCCCCTTTCACTGATGTCCCCCTTCCTGCATTCCTGGAACAGGACAGGAAGTGGAATGTTGAGAGAAGGGCTTGGTTGTGCTCTTCATCAACATGGGTGCAGAGAAGATCTCCATGTGGGGTTTTAAAGAGATGGACGATGGTGGTGACTCATGCATGAGGACCTGAGTCCAGTGTGATGTGGGTTTGTTTACTCAGGGCCCAGTGAAAATCATTGTTCCACAGTTAAGGTTTTCCACATGTCTGCTTTTCATCCCCGCTGCTGCTGCCGTCGGCTGGCTGCTCAAGCCCCCACACTCCTGCTGCGAATGACTGGGATTATTGGCGACCAGTTCAGTGAGCACATCAGCTCAGTCTGGTTACAATAACTCCATGGCTTTGTGTTGATATTAATCTGAGCTAAATCATTAAACACTTCATGTCTTGATGCTGCTCCAAGGTCATTGGAGAACTTTTAAAAATGGCAGTCTTCCTTCTCAAAACCAACATTTCTGTCACTTCTCTCTTCGTCTGAAATTGAGATCAGATGGAAAATGTGGCTTCATGAAAACACATAAATCAGTGATTTGTTTTGCCAGTGCATTGCACTTCTGAAACATATGCTCTTTGCTTGCTCAAAACCACATGCCGCTGTAGCATGTATCAACCACCAAGGAACTATCATAAAGATCACGGCAGCCTCAACAAAACTATTCACTTGTATTTTTTTCCTACTTTTTCAGATCTAAAGTGTAGACAAAATGCCAGAGTATGAAATTCAAAGTTGCATGGTCTTCACTGCTAACATATTGTGAAACTTTATTGTATACACTGCTGACAAACTGTATTTTGTGTGGGAGTTTAGCAGCATGTCATTTATTCAAATATAAAAATGCATCCTTGATCTCTACAGACCATAAATCTCACAAATGGCAGTAAATGTCAAGAGAGGAATTGATTCCAGGTGCATTTCAAGAATCACATAATTCACTTAAATCAAAATTTAAAATAAATAATAAGGTAATTTAACCAAACCAAATGTTAACCTTGGGGCATATAGCTCTGATGGCATATAACAATAATTCTCAATAGATAAATAAATAAAAACTTTTATGGTCCGTACCACGAACACAGATTTTCCAATTAATTATTCAAATTAATTGGAGTAGCATTAAACTGTGCTTGTTATAAAGTGGGACGAGGTGAATAACGAGTGCGTAATTACAATGGTGTGTTCCAGCTGTTTTGTTGATTAATTTAATTCTTGTACTGTCAATTTTTTAAAGTGAGATATAAGCAGTTCCTTTTTTCATGAAATAATTTTGTCTGTCTACCAAGAGGTTTAAAGTTTATTGTTAAAAGATGTGGTGTTGGCAGAACAACCCCAGGAATAATAATTTAAAAAATGCTTTTTTCCTTCATGTGATATCATTAAAAGAAAATCCCAACTGAGACAGTATTTTCTTATTAATAAAAAAAGATATATTTCAGTTCTTCAGCATTCTGTGTTGACTTTGGTCAATCTGATGTACGCTTTGGCCAGTATATTTTCCAGTCACTAGTTATATCCTGACCGCCTTGAAGCGTAGGACCATAATGTGCAGATTTGAAACAACCAGCTTGATCCACTTGTGTCAGTATGCATCGCATTCAAGCCTCTACTTTTCCTGAGGATAACATTATCATATTTGGGCATCTCACAGAAAGGATACAGAACACATGAGGCTTCAATGTACTCTATCCTAGTCAGCCTGTTTATTCTGAGCTCTGTTGTTATGCCTCCACACCGGCGATAGACATGGCTGGAGGCATTATTTTTTCAGGTTTTCCGTCCGTCCATCCCTTTCTTGTAAACAAGATATCTCAGGAATGCCTAGAGGGCATTTCTTTAAACTCCACTGGACTCAAGGATGAACTGATTGGAATTTGATCATCAATGGGCAAGGTGTGACCTTACAAACCCTAATGATGACACAATATCACACAAATGCTTAACAGGATAAAATGATAAAGTAATGTGATATTTTACATCCAAAAGGTCAAAGGTCAGGTTCATGTGACCATGCCATTATTCAACACCATAACTCTGGGCAGCCCTGTCTCCTAGAAATTACATTTAACTAATTTGCAACAGCAGTTTCCCTGCTCCTGTCTCCTGTGGTGTTCCCCAAAGCTCAACCTTAAGCCCAATTTTATTTGCATGCTTCCAGTGGCCTCTTTTTGTTAGAAAATACAACATACCCGATCGTTACTACACTGACAACATAACGCATGTTGTTGTTGACCTCCAGTTGTGTTGGTGCACAAGCTCATAGACAGAGGTCCTAATTGGAGCTTTATGTACATTAAGCTGATAGTGAAGGAAAAAAAAAAATCTTACCTGCTTTTATTACTTTAGGTCAAAGCTCTATTCACTTGGGAGTCAGTCAGTCATCTCTTTCAGCTATGATTCAAAATGCAGTGGCTCGACTCCTTACTTGTACTAAGGAGAAACCATATGTACCCTACACTGGCCCTCCTTTCACTGGTTACAAGGAGCTCTGCAGGAAATGGCACCAGTGAACAGCTCTGATGTCCTCAGTTCATACTCTATATCCTACATCAGTTATTCCTTACCATTCGCCATTCCCAGTCAAAACCCAAAATTCTTTTTTGGCTGCACCCCGACTGTGGAGCAGTTTACCCCTCATTGCCAGACCTTCCACTTTATTCCCACTTTTAAATCCCGACTGAAGACCCACCTTTTTAAAATAGTGTTTGTGTCAGTTTTTTAACAGTTATTGATCTACTTATTTTTTATTTTTTATTATATTTAAACACATGTTGCTTTTTAAATATGATCTATAAATTGACTTGATTTTATTGGTTGGAAATATGTCTTCTGTGTGAACAAAAACTAAAAAAAAGTTGCTTCACTTGCCTTCTAAATTTATACAAACTTTTAACTTCAGATAGAGCTACCAAGGAGCGATGCAACCCTGCTCATCTTCATAATCTTTTTGTTTCCCTTTTTTCATAATTCAGGCTGCATAAAGCAAGCTACAAATCAGCAGTCAAATAAAATGAGATAAATAGAAAAACAATGATTCTATAACAGCAGAAATGGAAAAAATAAAAAGCATATATTGTTGTCATGTGATCTGAGTCAGAGCAGATAAATGAAGGCTTTCCTCAGCGGGGACACCTCCTCTGCTCTGACAGTCTTTCACTTCCAGGACCCCACATAGACAGAGAGCATCTGTGTACTGTTAGTGAACTTAACCAGACACAAATACACACATCATCCTTTTCACCTCGACCCAAAAGACATAGAAACACACCCACAGCATGTATTTACTCTCCCTAACACACACGCAGCACAGGCATTAGTACACATCACCACACGAGACCTCTTGGTCATGACATCACCCACGCATTAACAAGTCTGCTTGTGTTGACCGTGGGGCAACCTCCAAGGCCATCAAGAGAGTTTTTTTTCACTGGAACTCTTGGACAGATTTCCCTGTTTCCTTTGGGCTGCTGAAGTCTCATGTGGCAGCAATAAATCCACCACAAACTTGAAACGAACATTGCAGAAAGATGTTTGGATAGCCCCTCATGCTTTTTCCCCCCACAAACTGACTTTCTTTTTTTTGGAAGTTTATTTTTATTTTGTGCCTGATTTAACTGTTTTGAGTTCTTCCCATGTTAATGTAGTTGAGGGAGGAAATCCAAAAGAACAAAGAGGAGATGTTGCAGCAGGTCATGGGTTCAGATCCCAATCAGGGCACTATTAGGGGGAACATACCAATGAGAAATGACCTACTGAAACAAGAAACAAGACCTGAAACAACAAGAATCTTTGTAGCATCCACCTTATGAAAATTTCCTCTCAGTCACCATAGCAGCCAAGAAGAGGCACATGAGTCAACAGAAGTACAATTGGAAACTACCCATGATAATCTCAAAGATCCATAAGTGGAGTAACCATCAGCCACCTCCTATACATGGATGACATCAAGCTGTATGCCAGGAGTGAACGAGACATCGACTCACTGATCCACCTCACCAAGATCTAATGTGTGTGTGTGTGTGTGCGTGCGTGCGTGCGTCCGTCCGTGCGTGCGTGTGTGCGTGACTGCATGGTGGCAAAGAGAGTGATTTATTTTGAACATGTAAAAAAAAAGAATATATATATATTTATATATATACAAATGAGAAAAAAATAAGATACAAAAAGAGACATATAAAAAAACAAAAACAATAGTGAATGGGTGAAGTTACCAGGCAGGATAGCAGGGCAGGTTTCCATTTAGTTTCATGGTTTTTAACTTTAACTTGCTGTTGTCTTTAAATTATAAAGCAAGTCACCATATTTGTGACTGATATTTCAGAGGTCTCTTTTGTTTATGGACACATGTTTCCAAGCCCAATGAAGTCTTAATTTGAGCTAAAACTGAGCTCACAAATGTGTGACATCTTTGGATTTAGATGCTTTTGCACAATGTCTACAGCTAATTGGATCATTTAGCATTGAGTCCAATTCCTGCTTCTCTCAAATGGCTGCAGTTCCTGTATATAAATATCTAACCTGTGCAGAATCAACGGCAAAAGCTGCTAATACAGAGAGGAAAGGTAGTTGCCGCAGGTTTTCAACTATGGGGCTCTAATTGGATTAGTGTCAGTCAGTTGAAAAGGAAATGAGAGTAAGAGGGGATTTACACACTGACACAATTTGGCCTGTTAGCATAGGAACTCTGCTTTGTCAGTTCGCACAGCTTGATCTGAAGGCTATCACAACAAGTGCAATTATTGAATTGCAGGTTTTGAATGAAGATGCAAACAGTTGTCAAGATTGCAGCATTCTTCCGAGCTGCTCTTCCATTCACGACAGACTGAGTTAGTTATTTTGAAGGATTTTTTCCCTCCCTTTCCGTCTGGATCCAAAGGGGTTATACACTTGTTTGTCAGCATAAAGCTCAAGCTCAAGCACAAACGGAGACAGCTCAGAGATCAAATCGCAGCCTTGGGAAGAACCACAGGATTTTTTTTGCAGACACACTACACAAATGACTCAGTGTCTGTCTAGTGTGTAATTAAAGGCTGTGGATAAGTTATAGTACATATTTCACATATCCATTTCCAGCTTTTTTTTCTGCCTTTAAAGGCATCATTGGGGTCTCCACTGTGTCACAACAAGGGGAATCATTTTCTCTGTCTCATTTCTTCATAACCTGCACTCGGGGTGTCACCCACATACCAAACTGTTTGTAGTCAGGGGTGGGGTTAGACATTTCTTGCACAGTGCATAATTCCGATTTAGTTTGGTTAGTCATTTAGGCTAGTGATTTTGGTTGTATTTTGTCTAACGGTGCTAACCAGTTATTTTGGTCAAAGGGAGCCTAAAATAGTGGCACCAAATAAATAGAGACTTAAGAGACAGCTGAAGACACAAGGATGTTCTTAAAGTCTTTGGGTGGTCCTACCCCACCTGGAAATTGGAGTGCCAGTGCCAAACAGTGGTCATTATTAGCAGACAAACCAAACCCAGCAGGCTGGGGTTACCTTCCAGCCAACTGCAGACACATCAGCAGTGGTGGAAGAAGTACAAGTAATGTACTTAACGAATGAAACGTAAAAGTACTCATTATGGAGTAAAATGTTCCCTGTCAGCGTTTTACTATTACAGTAAATATGATGTTTTTATTTCAATATTACTGCTGCTTTAATGTGTTACTTCTGTAGATGTTTAAGCTCATTTAACTACTTTATATACTGTTGGGTAGTTTAATCCACAGCAATGCATCATATTCTATAAGATCATCATATGTTTGTAGCATGGCTGTCCTGTGAGAACCACGTATTTCTAAAAAAGTCAACTTTCCATGAGCTCAGAAAAATGGTTTCAGCTTTGTGACATTTTCCAGCTAATCCAAAAGGTTTTTTTAAAGAGTGTTTATTTAGCTTAAGAAAGAGGAGAATTTTCTGTGCACATGAAGGAACACTTCATCCTTCAGTTGATCACAAACATTCAAAATCAACACATCCGGAGATACATGGTTTTCACTGGATAGAAAGGGTATTAAAAAATTGAATCTGAAAAGCAACTAAAGCTGTCCGACAAATGTAGTGGAGTAAAAAGTACAATATACATGTATGCCTCTGAGATGTAATGGAGTAAAAGTATAAAGTTGAGTAAAATTGAAATACTCAAGTAAAGTACAAATACCTAAAATTTGTATTTAAGTACTGTCCTCGAGTGCTGGACGAGGTGCATGGAGAGGAAAGTAGACTGGTAGATGTTCCCTGTTGGATCTATGTTAAGTCGTCGACTGTTGCAGCATGCGGGACATGCAGCACAGGACGGGGTGCAGGACCACTTTCTTCTGTCTGCTCGGAAAGCAAGCAAAGACAAGACAGGACTTGATGTGGTCAGACCCGAGAGGCTAATGATAGACCCTGAAACCCAGCAGCGGAGGCTCAGGGTATTTCAGTGCAACCTATGGGAATGCACACTGATGCAGTTATGTAACCATGGAGAGCTGAGAGCCACCAAGAAGTGGCAGAAATATTCAGATCCTTAACTTCAGTAGCAATGCAGAAATACTCAAAAAGGAAAAGCCTTACAGAGAATTTTTGTGTCTTTTAGCTTGTTTTTTTGGCTTTAAATGCACAGTATGGTTCACTCTCATCGAATCGTTTTGAGAAACAGCTGTTTTCAGCAAACAAGCTCTAAAAACCCACTGTACACTACCTTCTCAGCACCAGACAGCAGACAAACACAGTTAGCAACTAGCTGGTGAACATAGTGGAGCATTTAGCAGCTGAAGAGGTGGAGACCAAAGGCAGAGCTAAAAGGGAGTGAAAATTGGCCAAAAATATATCCGTAAAATAATTAAGTGTATATCATTGTGAATACAGCCTGTTTCTGCTGCTCCAAAGTGACCAAAACCTTTATAACGTAGGTTCAAGTAAACATATGCAGAAAAACAAAAAGGTTAATAATATTACTGATTAATTCATGTGTAAGTAGCATTGGTGCTAATTTTACCTACTATTGAGTAATTTAATCTATATTAAATATTTTAGATGATAATAAAATGTTTTATTGATTGTTATCTGACATGTAATTCTAGCTGAGTGAAGTAAAAAAAACTGCAATATTTGAATCTGAAGTGTGGTGCAGTATAAAATGGAATAAATGCCTCAAGATTGTACTTCAGTAAAGAACATTTTAATGAACTTTTCATTCTCATTGCTCGTTTGTGATTGGTATAGATGTAGGGAAAATACAGTAATTCTCAATATTTGTGCATTACCCTAATTTGATGTTTGAGAAAAAGGCGGTGGTACAAGATGTACACACAGTTTTCTTAAGAGATCAAACAGTTTATTTAGTCTGAGCATCTGGGAAAGGGGTCAGAGAGCTGCAGAACAGGGAGCAGCTCCTTTTCAGCCCCAGGCTGAAGGTTTTAGTACACAGAGTCTGAGGGTGAACTTGATCACTGGTTCTTCCTCTTGGCCTGCTTCCTCTCTTACCTCACAGTGAGCTGCCCCACTTCCCACTACCTGCCAGGCACACTGCTGTCATCAGATGGAGCCAGGGACGGGTTATATGCTCAGCCTGTTGTGTAAGAGCGGTGTAAAGAGATAATACTCTTTGCTCAAGACAAGCTTTTTGACTGTACTTTCACCCGCCATCATTAACACACTTATCTTCAAATCCCTGCACCACAAACAGGAGTGTCACACTTTGCTCTTAGATTATTGGGACATGGATCACATTTTGATGTTTTAAACTTGAGACACTTAAACTTTACCTTAAGGGCAGACATTTAAGCTTTCCAGTCAATACAGCTCCGTAATAATATACTATTATTTTAGAGAGCATTGCTGTCGACATAAGCTGTGCCCATATAAACAATTGGGAATGAGTAGACAGAGAAATCCAAACCAATTAAAACCTCAAGACTTCCCCAGTGATATTTGATCTAACTTCAAAAACACACTGTTGCAACTTGCATCTTTGTGTCCTCGACTGATTCCCACAACTGTCGAGACATCCAGCAGCGGGGACATCTCGGAAATCTGAGCTGCAGCGGGGCTCAGTTCCCGATGGACAATGGGAGTAAGCTTTCATGTCTGTCAGTTCTGGGAGTGTGTTTCCCCTGGAAGAGATTTTTTGTCTTCCAAGAAGTTGTCCGAGATGATATAAACACATTTTTATGTACAATGATACTGAGAACCTTGTACAAAGCACTTGTTCAAGTAATCTCAAGTAATTTCATACCCTGAATGTTTATCTAACTGACCCCAGCTAACTCGCTGTTTATACCACAAGACTCAAACGAAGGCTGTGTGCAGCACAGACTTGTGCAATTACAGGCTCAAGTCATTCTAAATAATACCATTCCAGGACAATATTAGGATAGTTTAGTATCATTTCAAACACTGGGTGTCTTTTTGAAAAACAGCCCCTACAGTCTTAAGATTCATACTTTCACAATAAATGTTTCCACAAGCTGGTTCCTTGGAAAGAAGAAGAGAAGAAAATACTACTGGAAAGGAAAATCTCATCCTTTATGAAATCTCGATGTGAGCTCAAAATGAGTACAAAAACTTCAGGAAACATACAAACTGGCCAGAGGTAAACAGTAGCAAAAAAGAAGCCAACTTGATAGTAGGTGCAAGGTCAGTGATTTCAGCGCAAAAGGAATTCTTAAGTTAACTCTCATTAAAAGGATCTGACCAGTTGGCCTCGTTTGACTCTGGTTGGCACATGAAGTTCTGTAGTTACAGACCTGCATCACAGCGCCATCTGGTGGCAAATAAGTATAAATCCAGGAACTTTTTATTTTTTTATTTTTACGATATTCATTTTGTGAAGTGAAAATCTTTCCTGGTTTTCTCTTCACATATGCACCGACTCCGATGCCTTTAAAACAATGTTTGATAAATCTGTGTTACATAGTGCTGAAGTTGTGAGTGTGGTAATAACCATGTAGTAAAGTGTAATCCAGGGTCAGACTACTCTCTGGCATAGCAGCAACTGGTAGCCTACTGGTGTCCAACTAACTGGTGATATAATGCAGCCAGAATACAGAGAAACATAAAACACAAAATGGCACAACTTGAAGTCGCTTCTCCCGCACAAATAGGAGGTGTTTGACACTTTCAAAGAACTTACATTGAGATTTTGATATTTGTTTAGTACCATGTATCTACTTCAGCGTCTATATTTAGTTGTCATGTGTCCTGCTGGTCAGCTGGGATCCCGCAGCAGGACACGCCTCTGGACTGAATGGAGCACGCTGTGCGTAAAGTCCGATTTAGCGGATCCAAACATTTGTTTTTGCTAAATTTCTTAAATTTTTTAAAGTTTCTAATAAGAATCTACTCGACACTATAGATTCGTTCTTACTCGAGTAAATGCAGCGATGACGCGGGAGGAAGATCTCATACGGATTGCAAAAAAACTGGACAAGATGGTGTCTAGAAATAACACGGTGAGACTGTATTTTGACACCCACAGGTGGCGCGTTGTCCTGCCACCTCGTGCTGCGCTGAAGGCCCGTGAATGTCTCTTCTGAAAAAATTGAAATGGTTTCTTCCAGGTTTACGCTTAAGATACTTTTGGTTTCTGTTTGAAACGTTGTTGTTGTTGTTTTGAACGTCTGCACTTTTGTAATATGAGCCTGACTGCGCTGCAACAAACGGTCGACAGGTGTTTGGCGCAGTTCTGCACATATTTCGCTCGCAGGACGTTTTGGTCCCCGAGTGTCCAGCGCCATATGTTTTGCCCACTTGTTGACAACTTTGCAAATCTTGTAGCTGGTGCCCATATTAGTGACTCATACAACAGAAAGTAAACACCGCGGCATGTGAAGGTCGTGTCTCGTGACGCGAACAGGACGTTGTTCCGTGGCGCTCGTGCACAGTTTAGGATTAGGGCAAACTGTAGTCAACAAAACTGAAATCTACAATTTCAGGTGTTTAATCAGAATAAAGCAAATAGTCGCCCACATGCTTATATAAATGGAATTCATAACGATTTATTCTAAAATGCTGAAGACAATACAGAAACTGTAACTGCTCACTTATCAGTTTGTGGTGGTGTTTGGTGTGTGTGTTTTTTTTAATATTAACGCTGTGAAATATGTACTTTACATAGTCACACATCTCTAAATTAACACATTCAAGACTTACAGGTTACAATCTATGATGTTGGCTCTGTTGTGTATTCAGGAGGGTGCCATGGACCTGCTGAGGGAACTGAAAGGTTTCAATATGACACTCAAACTTCTCCAGGTAGGCTCCACTATTACCCACTGGGTAATACACCGTTTTTAACATTGGGTTTTTAACCTATTAACTAATTAGAAACAATGAGAGAACAGTGAAAATAACACAAGTCTTGTGTGTGTTTGTTTTAGGAAACGAGGATCGGTATGTCTGTGAACAATATCAGGAAGCACTGCACAGATGAGGAAGTCATCGCCTTGGCAAAGGTCCTCATTAAAGACTGGAAAAGACTTCTGGGTACTTGAAGTGATACACAATTTACATGCATGTTTGAGTTACAGAACATAAATAGCAGTTTGCGCAATAAAAACATCTGTGAACTGACTGATTTGCTGATGTGGTTGATCCAAACGCTCACACAGACTCAGGCCATTCCCACTCTGAGAAACCATCGGGAATGAAGAACGGTTTGGACTCCAGCAAAACAGGAGTTTCTCCAACCAGCTCACCCTCTGACACACAGAGCAGGTCAGTACTTCCTTCACAGGTATATTTAACACAGACACAAAGATATTATGAAATAAAGCTCTGGGCAATATATCAGCACAGCTGCCTGCTGTCAGACCCTGACCTGAGTTCATCTAAAAACGTCATGAAATGATGATGGAAGTGCAGACATTCAGGGAAATGGTGGTTCAGATGTTTATGTGTTCTGATACTTGAAAATAAGATGCAACAACAGCTCTGTCAAAAAGCACCCATGAAGTGATAAGATGAAAGAGAGTGTCAGGGCTCACCACTGTTGCAGGATATCCAGAAGTACATTACTAATTGTTTCAGAATGACATCATATGGTGTAAAAACAATTTGCTTGTTTCCTTGCAAGCTTTTAAATCCCTCAATTTTAAACTATAACATCGCATCATCATTTTCAATAAGCACAGTCTTTTACACACAAACAGCTGTATGGACATTCTTAGGTGCGGTATGCGAGGGAAAATATATGAACACCCAGAGTGAGCAGGAAATGTCAGGAGTAGGTCGATCTCTCAAGTGTCCAAAGACAATATCCAGCATCAAGGACAATGATTAGAATCAAAATTAAAAAAAACTTTAAAAGAAGCATCAAATGTATTCATCTGTTCTAAGTCAGTTATAGCAAATTAGTGTTTACTTCATGTGCTCACTTGGGTATTACTGCGGATCAGATTAAGACATCACAAATTAACACGTGATAACAGCCTCTTCTGTTACTGAGGCTGTAATTTGGTTATTTTTCAAGGTGAATGTTTACAAGTACAAATTTAGGATATTTCTATTTGTTTTTGCATGAAGTTTTTATCTGAAGCACTGACCTATCTTCTAAAGCCCCATTCGGACTGGATTTATTCCTGGGAAGTGTGTGTGTTTGTGGGATGATTTTAATCCCACAAATGCCTGTGTTTTTTTTTACCCCCCACATCGGTAATTATTACAGCCTTGATTACCTGCTGTTTTTCCACTGCTGTCTCTGGTACTCATGTAATTTATGTCCAGTCCGGAGATGCATTTGTCAAAAGTCTCTCTGAGTTTTTCTCATAGAGCTGAATATGAAATAGAAACATAGACCATTTGTAAACATCAGTGAAATATTTTTCATTTTAATCCTGTCTGAATGGGGCATAAGTTACGACAAACCTGACGTACGTGAAACTGGTTCTTGAACGGAGGGAAAAAAATGATACTTCCTTTGTTTCTGTCAGTCACAGGAGACTGGATGTCAAACCGAAACAGGACTCAGACCCTGACAAAAAACACTCTGTTAAAAACAGAAAAGAAAAACATTACGATGAACACAAAAACAAAAAGAGACACGCAGATGAGCCCAGCGATGAGAAGCACATGGAGGAGCCCCAAAATGAGAAACATCCACAAGAAATCAGAAAAGAGAAGCATCTAGAGGAATCCAAAAAACAAAGAGCTGCCGAGGATGCCCAGCTGGAAATAGATAACAAGACACACAAGCATGTGCAAGACCTGCAGAGTGAGAAACACAAGCCAGAACCGAGGAAAGAGAGATCGTCAGAAGAACCAAAAAAGATGACACACGTGGAAGAAGTCAAAAAGGAGAAACACCCTGAGGAGCCCAAGAAGCAGAGCTACACGGATGACATGAAGCAGGACAAACACAGAGAAGAAAACCGACACGAAAGGCTGATAAACACACAGCAACGAGAGAGACCACCGAGTGACCCCCAGAGAGAGAAACCTGCTGACGTTCACAAACCGATGTTTGAAAGGTGAGAGGAAAATGGCTCAATCTGGTAATTACGCATCAGAAATATCCAGGAGAGCTTCAGATTGAATTATGTATTTCAGGAGAGGAGTGTTGGACAGCAGTGTTCTGTATCCCACTCGGTTCCCCTCTCCCCCTCGACCCGCTCGGCCTCTCCTCCCCATCAAACGCCCCTCTTTGGACCTGAAAAAAGACAGGTCAGGACTCTTACATCGCCTGAGCGAAAGAGCGTGGCAGACTGAAATGTTCTTGCTGATGCTGCATGACCTAACTGTTTTTTGAGTCATTCATATCCACTGACATTTGTTCCTGCAGTTTCATATCCGGACTCATGGCCTAACAGGATACCCGCTGTGCATGGTGCATGCTGTGATGGGTCAGTCAGGTGTGTCTTTATAAAACGGATTTGGTATTTCGCTTGAATTGCATGCGACATCTTCGGGGACTCTTGAGTCGCAGCGCTCTGACCTGTACTGTTTTGACATTTGTTCAGGAAGGATGGTAAGGACTCTTCCTCCCGACATCCTCGTCCTCAAGCTCCTCCGCCCGCCTCTCCTCCTCCGGCCAAGCGACCTTCAGTGGAAGCAAAGAAAGAGAGGTCAGGCATGCTTTGGTGCATGTTTGTGAAGCGATTTTCGAGTGACTTTAGTGCAGAGGAGTGTGAAATTTTAAGGGAAAACTCAAAACAAATGTTGATTTTTTTTACATCAGGAGAGTTCCACCAGATCCAAATGCTCCTATAGCTCCTCTTCCTCTTCACCTTCATCCTCCTCCGCCGAGGTCAGGGTCTGCATGCCCACCGCATTTACCTCACATTATTATTCATTCTAATAGCGAAATGATTCAGTTCAGCTCAAAGGTGTTTTTTTCATTTAGAAAAGAGCCTCCTGATCCCAACGCTCCTCTTCCTCCACTTCCTCTTCACCTCCACCCTCCGCCTCCTCCGAAACGTCCCTCTGTGGACGAGAGAAAGGAGAGGTCTGGATCAGATGAGTTGTCAGAACAGACTGCATGTAGTCACTGCCTCCGTTATTTTGGAAAAATAAACTGATTTCATTTGGCGTTTTCATCTCTGCTTTGCATCCTTGTGTTGTTTGCCACAGCAGGAAGGAGTCATTAGATTCTAAACCTCCTTCACAGAAGAAGAAGACATCAGATCACTTAAAGAAAGACAGGTCCGACATCTGGGAATGAATCCATCTCTCATTTATCCTTGAAAAATGACTCTGCTGTTGTCTCTGGAAGGATCAGTGACCTTAGACTTTAATCTCTGGTTTTCATTTGTTTCACATGAAATATTGACACAATATAGTGTCAATATAAGACAGTAATGCAGTGTGTAGTGCTGCTACGAGAGTTGAATCAATGATTGATCTTTTCTTTTTACATAGCTACATGTAGGACATATCAAACTGTAACACTTGGTATTGTTTTAGATTCAGATAACTCTTGAATTTCTCTGAATTTCTTCTAAATATAGGTTTAAATTTTTCCATTACTTAAATATCCTGATATATCATTACAAAATCTCTCATAGCAGATAGTTTGTTGGTACAAAGACTTGGTGACTTTTGACTTATTTTTGCAGGAAGGACTCATCGTATAGCAAAGTGTCTAAAAAACACTCAGATGATTTGTTGGGCTTTAATGCATTAGGAACTTTCCTTTTTTTATACTCTCTCGTAAGTGAATTTGTTCGAGAATCAAACAAATGTTTCCTTTTGTCAGGAACGATTCATCTGACTCTAAACCGCCTGCTCTTAAAAAGCCCAGTGTGGATGTCAAAAAAGAAAAACACAGGTGTGCAGGAGTAGGAAAATGAATTCTCTCTGATTATTGTGTTCATTTGATTTATGCTGCGCTTACATTTGTCTTTTATTTTTTTAAACGTGTCAGCGTCACAGCTCCTCTTTTGTTGCAGGAAGGACTCCTGCGACTCAAAGCCCAGCAAACCTGTGAAACGTCATTCAACTGACTCCAAACCTGACAGGTAGGACTGGTATGCATGACTTTAAATCTCACTCATACTTGAAAATTAAATGGTAAATGACATTGCCAATAAAACCACTGAAAGTGTCTCATCACTGACTGTAGGCGGGAATCTACTGATTCAAAGAAAAGCAGCTCACCACCAGCAAAGAAGCTAACAGCTGAAAGGTGAATAAAACAGAAATAAATCCTTTACTAACGTGCTGACCATGTGAAAAGAGATGACGATATTGACTTTGTTTTATAGGAGAGAGTCTCACGGCTCCAAGACCTCTCAGCCTGGGCCTCCACAGAGGAAACCCTCTACTGACAGCACTGAAAGGTATTTGAATCTAGTGATGTTTGAATCTATGTTTTGTCTGCTGGCTGGATGTTTAAATAAGCTACCTTGTGCTAACACGTTAGCCATATAATCTTAATTTATAATCTATAATAGTTCAGATGTTCTTGACTGACACCTCTCCGTCCTGAAGTCAACTCAGACCAGCTCTGCATGGTGACTGTTGTGATGTGTTGTTTTTTTTACAGAAAGGGCAAAACCGATACCCCTAAAAGTCCCACCACCCCGACCAGCCCCATGTCTCCCAGCTTCACTTCTGCTGGGGGTCCACTGTCCCCTCACCTCGCTACCGGAGACTCCATCAGAGACAAGTGCATTGAGATGCTGGCAGCTGCCCTGCACACAGACAGTGAGGCTAAGATTACACTTTCTTACTGAGGGCACACAACACAGCAGCTAAAATTATCCAAACATTTTCTCACCAAGTAACGCAGACAGCATAGTGGAACTTTTCAACCATATACTACATAAGGAACACACACAAATATCACTGTAGTGTGCAGATTAACATGAAAATATTTTTTCTTGTCTTCACAGACGACCACAAAGAATTTGGAACCAACTGTGAAAGCATGGCTGCAGAGATTGAAGATCATATCCTTTGATTTAGTCAATTATTTGCTGTTATTAATGGTTTAACTAATGTGACGTTCATTCAGTGATGATCCAAATGTAAAGCATCCAGAGGTACCAGAATGTCCAGATTATTAGAATATTATCCTATTAAAAGTACTGTTAATTTACAGAAATTTTACTCAAGTACAAGTAAAAGTACTTGACCAAAAATATACATAAAAGATATAAGTAAAAGTAAAAACTTAAAATGATAAAAGTAAAAACTTAAAAGATAAAAGTAAAAACTTAAAAGATAAAAGTAATGTAATGTCAGTGGCGAACCGTCACTATTAGAGCTGGGACATCAGCTCAGCCAAAACTTAGCCAGACACACCAAAAAAGCACCAACAGTGCAAAAGATTTTGCTCGGGATAAGCAGCAGGCTGTCAGGTAGCTGGTTAGGACAACAGCAGGTGTCCGTGGTGTGTAGTTGTCGAATGTTAAGCCCAGTAGAGGGCAGCAAACACCACACAATGATAGCAGAATAAGTTTTTTTCTGTATGAGGCTTCTTAAACTTGTATTAGACAATTGCCATTTACTCCGTTAATGTTATATTACCATCCATTTGGATAAGTTATATAATTAAGTTTGTGTTTGATATTA
>JBBPCS010000855.1:11360056-11389326 GCA_037974645.1 Hollardia meadi
AGCATTTGGTGATATCCATGGGTTCCAGACTTCAGGCTGTCATTGACTGCAAAGGATTTTCACCCAAATATTAAAAATAATCCTTATATTTATAGTTATGTTAGTTTGTCCAATTACTTTTGAGCCTCTGAAAATGGGGGATTGTGTAAAAACGGCTGTAATTCCTAGAAGGTTAATGCAATAATTTTGTTGAATTAAAGCTGAAAGTCTACACTTCAATCACGTTGATTGCTTCATTTCAAATCCATTGTGGCAGTGTACAGAGGCTAAATTACAAAAATTGTGTCACTGTCCAAATACATATGTACATGACTAAGTGCATCAATTAAACATAAAACAATTTAAAATGTACAATGTCAATTGTGATAACACTGAGTTCAAACACTGTCATAGTAACACAATAAGAATAAAAAATAGAATTTCATAAATAAAACACAATAAAAAGTAAATCGAACAAGTTAAAAATGTCATAGCTTGAATAAATCAGGGTAATCTAAAAGCAGTCTAGTGTCTAGATACCATGATGGTTAAAATTATAACACCAATGGGATCAATTCACTTTATCAAGAGGACTAAAAAACTGATGTGCCATACTAACCCAGCTGGTGATAGTTGGTGAGGCCAAATCCATAAACATGTCCCTCTTTTGACACAGCAAAGGTGAAGTACGAACCACAGAAGGCATCAATGAAGTGAACTTTCCCTTTGACTGTTACCATCTGTGGTACCAGCAACCGGTCTGAAATCATAAGACACACAGTCAGCCACAGCCTCAATAACACATCACACACATGCCATAAAAACATTGAATGTAATTCATGTACATGTGATATCTTGTAAAGTTGTATTCCAAAATGAGTTGATGGGCTGGGAAAGACTCGAGTTACTTACCGAGGCCTTTCCTGCCCCCACGGATCGAAAAAACTTTAGGCACTCTTCCCAGCTGCCCCTGTTCTCCAGTGCCTGCTGAGTAAAGATTTCCATCCAGTGTAACCAGTACCACGTGGTCGTTACCTTTTTAAAAGAGTTGTCAAAATTAAACAGAAATATCAGAAGTTAATACCCAGCTTACTAAACAAAAAAAAAGTGGCACTGAAGAGGACTGTTTTTTACCTGACGCTATTTTCACAACAGGTTCCATCATTGGGAGCTTGACCGGAACGTTAGATGTTTTCATGGGCTCCAGAAGACCTATAACACCGTTGCCATCCTGGAGCAAAAAGGGGTCCACCATATTAAGTTAGTATATGGATGTACAGTATAATGCACACACAGAAAACATTTAAGATATAAATCAGGTCTGAGATGAAAACAGAGATTACAGAGGGGAAAAGTTCAAGCATAGTTACAACTCAAGTGGGAATGTAAAAGTAATAGAGGTAGTAGAGATGTAATTGCCAGTGAGCCACTGAGTATTAATTATAAAAAAAAACCAAGGAGTAATCCAGTAGGACTGATAATAAGTGCGGAGAGATGAAAACTAAGAATGGTGTAAGGAAGGATCATCAAGCTAGCTTTGAGTGTCTTCACATTTCTCTTTAATGAGTTACAAAGTGAAGATGTTTTTGTCCTCAAGCATGTAACATGCTATCACTGTCAGAGATTTGGTCATGTGAAGAAAAAGTTCAAAAGCTCAGACTATGTGAAGAAGCTCTCATATGCAGAGGCAATTAGGGAGGTCTGAGAGAAGAGAGACATCAATGCAGAGAAATGGGCTTAGGCAGGGTTAAGAAAGGAAACTGATGAGGATTTGTAGTAGACAAGAGGAATGTGGTTGCTTTTTATACTGGGTTACTGATTGCACAGCAGGTGGGGAGTCAAAGCATGGCAAATTAAATTTGTTTTTAAAGCAGCAAAGCATCATCTAAGTTTAACTAGACCTACATGAGATGTGGTTGGTGAGCTAAAAGATCAGTGAAGCAACAAACAATGCAAATACAAATCTGATATTGATTAACTATAAATTCTTGATTAGTGATTCCCAGTAATTGTTATGGACTGTGGCACCAGAATAATATGGAGGGGAAGGAGCAGGATATGCCACCTTCGATAGCAAACACACAGAGTGTTAGGTAAAAGGACTGGATCAAAATTTAAAGAGTGAAATACTTCTGATAAGTGACTTGTGTGAACTGCACACTGTATGTTTTTGATGGTTAGGGTATGTGCAATGTAAACATGAATACAAAACATTTCTACTGGTGCTCATGAGTTTTGTGGGTAAAGAGAATTTAAAAACATTACAAAGAATACTATTTGACCAGATGTTGGGAAAATCCGTCTCAAACACAAACATGCACCCTTCCAAGCACAGGCCTAGGTTGCTGACAACATCAGGTAACTGACCCTGAAGGTGCCCCAGATGTACACAGTTCCATCCTCTGTGAGTGCAGCTGTGTGACTGTCCCCTGCCGACACCTGGACCACCTTCTCCTCCAGGGCCACCTTTCCTGGAACCATCTCAGACCCTTCCGGTGCCGTGTCTCGACCAAGCGCCCCCTCATCATTACAGCCAAAAGTGTAGACCTAAAAAGAGAGAAAAAAAGTGTATACGTTTATTTTGGAAACTCAAAACCCATAGATAAATTGTTGGGAGGGAGCCATAGAATTCGCCACAGAATTATCTTAAAAAACAAAACAAAAAAGATGGTCCCTTACATGGCCAGTGTCGCTGAGGCACACAGTGTGCATGCCTCCAGCCATCACTTGCACAATTTTCTCTGGCAGGGACACAAGGGCTGGCTTCTTCCTCTCAAGGACGTCCTCGCCATGACCCAACTGTCCAACATCCCCCTGGCCCAGAACAAGAACCTGGCCTGCCTCCTTGCCATGACTCCTGTGGGAAACTATTACACAATTTCATGTTTGTTTTAGAAATAATTATATTACAATTACACATGCAGCTGCAAATATTAGTCAAATTAGATAAGCCTCATTCACCTCATTTTGCTTTAAAAGCTCTTAAATGAGATAACTTCAAAACCGAAACAAAAAATGAAAGCCCTAATTTAACATTGCATAAACTGTGGATCTATTGGTCACAAAAACTGCAAATGTAAAGGGAAGCAGTGATTGCAAGTCCCCAAAACTGACTGTCAGGGCTCAACAACTTGCCTGGAGCAAGTAAAATGCCAACTGGGGCTAAATAATAATTAATCACATTGTTTTTTTCCAGGGCCAATGATATTAGTACATACGGAGTGATCCATCTCTCTTACACACGCCGTACTGATCGGGCACTCATGGGAAAATGGCGAAGGGTAAAGACGTTTGAGGTGAAGCACAAGCAAGCTTTTCAATTATCCTGGAAACAGGATAGTCTGCCTTTAATGATTTTTTTGAGGATCGTATGTTTATTGGAGGACATTGCAGGCTGGGATTGAGATGGTCCACACGCTGTACTTTGCCCGTGTGTGGTTTATCACATTCTGGTTGCCTTTAATCAACCCTTCTGTTTTGAAAAGGTCAGTAGTTTACCTTTCACTTTCTTGAGGTCTTTCTCATCATCCACAATAGCCTCAGACTTCCTCTTGGTGGCGGTCTTTTTTGCAGGCATGACAGCAACACTTGAGGACTTTGGGATAATAAAAAAAAAACACAAAGACTACTCGTTTTTAATAGCCTACCATGGGTTACAATCAGTGAGCTTTTTATCCATTATTAATCAATTATCTATCATTGCTTGCTTTGCTGGGCTGCAGTTAATCACAGACCTGATGGCTGACGAACCCAGGAGGCGACAGTGCTAACCACTGCACCGCCCAGGTTATTTAATAAAGCTTAAAATACATTTTTATTAATGCAATTAATGACAGAGTGGTTTATGGACATCAAAACGTCAACCATAGTCTCTTTCCTGTAGATCTGAACACCATGGGAACTTTAGCGATATTGTGGGGCCTGAGTAACGTTTCCAGGTATATCCATGATAAACAATATATGCATTTCTATAAACTCACAAGCCAACGGGCAAACGCAGTAGATCAACAGACAATACAGCAGGAGTCATTTCAATGGCTGGCACAGCTTGCGGTTCTGTCACCCCACAGACAGCTGTGCTTCCTCTGCTTCTGCTCCCATGGTGTTAAATTAGGGACATTTGTAATTGGAGTCACGCTTAACATCGAAGTCATCGAATCTATGATATACACTAACTTTTAGTGAGGACATGTCTAGTGAATGCTGCCAGTGCTTTAATATTTAACAAAGGTTAAGCTAGATGCTAACGTAGTTTAAAATAGGCAGCATGATAGCACGGTTAGCGTTGGGAGTGCCCATGTGTCCTTGCTAACATTCAGATAATTAGGCTAACGTTACCGAACAAGCTGTACACGGATCAGTTTCAGTCTAACCTAAATTCTTGATCGTTAATAAACGTGACACATTCAGCTACTAGCTGATACAGTAAGGATGTAAGATGGAAAGTCGTGTTTTTCAGATATAGCAAATGTAAGTCGGCCAGCATTAAAGTCAGCTAGCGTCCAGAGCTCTTTGCTAGCCGGCGCTAACTAGCTAGCGGTGTTAGCATGACATTCGCTAACGAAGGAGCTACAATAACACAATTTATTGAATACACTGCCGATAATTTGCTTAGTAGTTAGTTAAGTACTGATCTTCTCTTCTACCCGAATAGTTTCAGCGCTGATAATTTACTAACCTGTGATATGCAGAAGGTTGCAGCTCGCCAAAGAGTGAACGTGCACAACCTGCTCTGCCTATTCCCGGTCGCTAAATTACAAATCCTATGCCAAAGGCATGACCCGCCCTACTCTGCTTCTGATTGGCTCGTACTTGTTGCCTTCGGGTCAGAGCCTCAAGCGGTTGGTTAGATTTGACACGAGGCGGTTAGGTCGCGTAGGTATGGGCATATGGAGTAATGATTGGTTAGAATTAGGGTAAGAATATCACGGTAAGCCAATCAGAGGCAAAGTAGGGCGGGACATGTTCGATGGAACCCCTGCCTGCCTCCTGAAGGAGACAGCAGCGCTCAAATTTGCAGTGACGCAGGAGCAAGATTTTGCTTAAGAAAATGTTCGTATTTGCAATAACAAATATAAAAAAAATTAAAATATTCATTATGCAGCAGAATGACACCTATTATTATGTATATATATAGCCTATTATTTGATTAATATTGCCAATGTATTAACATGTGAGGGTTAGATGGTTAAGGTAATGGATTCTACAATCTATGTATATTATAATGTAGATCTTTAATTATATAACATTATATTACAACATATTATAACATGTATTTGTTAAGATACAGTACCATAAGTATCTGCTGCCATACCACCAGACTAGGCACCAGCTTTTCCCCCTCCACCCTAAATATTTTTTTGAAATAGAATTATTTTTGTATTGTGATTATTTATTAACTTTTTATATTTTTGTATGTATCTTAGGGAACTACTATCTGTTACATTATATAATCTTGTGTTATATAACAATCATTACTCTTCTTCAATTGAATTAGATTACATTTTTAATCTGCAAAGTAAATAGTAACTATAGCTGTAGTGGTGCAGTAGTAAGTAGCAGAAAATAGAAACACTCAAGTAATGTAGAAGTACATAAAAACTGCACTTAAGGAGAGAACTTAGTTACATTACAACGCTGGATTGAGAGCTGTTAGGCTATTCTCAAATTAATCAATAGATCTTTTGCATGTCTTCATTTTCAGCCATCTATCACTAAACACAGGAATCCTGGTTTTATGTTAAATTCTGGGCAACTATATTTTATGTCCCTGTATAACCTGTGCATTTGTCTCAAACCATAAATATTTAATGAATATTTTCGTATGACTGGGTTTCTTTTGTTGTATGATCACCCAGTATGCACCCCATGTGTAGCAACCTGAGTATGCTTGTTTCCCTTATTATTCATTTAAACTAGATTCTAGTTTTGTTTTGAGAATAAATTCTGTCATTTTTTTCTGCTGCTGCAACAATGCAACTTCCTCACCTTAAAGCATCGCCTCATCACATGTGGTCATTAATTAGCTTTAAACCTTTAAGATGTATATTTTTACTAGCAACTGTATTCCAAGGTTCTTATACACACTTTCATAATGCATGAGGTTTAGCACCTCACAAATACTTGCCTTGCCACTAGGTGTCGCCGCAGCCTCATATTCTTACTTATGAGGCTCCAATTTAAATGTTCCCTGCAAGTCTTCGGCTGAGTGAACACAATCAATAGGTAATAATCTACTGATTAAAGCCCCACTGCGTAACTTTTGGTATTTTCGCCCCTGAGCACCCTCTACAGTTGCAGGGTGTAATTACACTGTCGTAAAGACAAATTGAGTTTTGAGCTCCCCTCATAGACAGCGGTACAATCCACAGCTTGCTGAGTGCATCGGTGAATAGCGGGGATAGGCTAACAGCTGATCGGCGGAGCTAACAGCTGGTCGGTGGCTAACAGCTGGTCTGCAGAGAAAGTGAGTACACAGAGGTGTACAACCTTCAAACTGTTAGCAGCACAGGACTGAAAACTGTTGAGACAAGACAAGAAGTGGCGGAAACAGTCACACCAGTTCCCATTTGCAATAGAAGCACAATTTGCAGTATTTTCCTCGGATTGAGAAGCGGCGACATACACGCCAGCGTCCTCCCACATCCGGTTCCGTAGTAGAAATTTGCTAACATCACCTGGAGAACTGGACCACTTTACTAGCACAGCCAAACAAGAAGCAAACACAACAACACATAGCAAGCCAGCTTACGATAAGTTATTCCTTACTAGTCCAGCAACAAGAAGGCGAGCTCGGCGTACGTTTTGCATCCCTTAGAGTCTTTTAGCTCTTTCCAACGACTAAAGGCCAGACCGAAATGTACTCGTCCGGTCTCTTGACTCTTTTTCTCTTCCTCACTTCCTCCGAGTCTTCCTCTGTCTCTTAGGCGCCTCTGCCATGACGAACATAGTTAGCTAGCTTCTTCTCATAGCTAGCCGAAAGGTGTAGAGTAACTGCCGTAAAGCGTTGTGTAGTCACGCCAGATGTCTCCGGGACGCTACCTCAAAGTTACGTAGTGCAGTATCTGGCGATCCGGGCGCGCTGTGGCAGTGGGTGGGGGCCCGCCATTCCCAGTTACAAGTCAGTGTCCCATCAAAAATGATTTTGAAGCTGTTATTTTAAGGTAAAAAAAGTTACGCAGTGGGGCTTTAAAGAATCAAATGCAGAGTCATTGCACAGAAAGTTCAAGGAACTGTAAGGTTTTTAATTAGATCCAGATGTGACTATTTACAATTTAAAAGAAAACTGTCAGTCCATACAATTCCTTTCAATTAAAAATGAACTTAGTTTTACAGAAAGGTTACAGATCCCATTTTTTGTCGCATGTAATCAACTATTATTCTGTGCTTAAAAAAATAGCAACCTATAATACTTTTATATTTAAAATTTCTTTTCAAATGAAAGGAAGACAAGATATACACAACCATCAGTTAAACCTATATTAACCTGTACAGAGCATAAAGAACCCTGTAAGCTACTGGCCAGACAACAATACAAGATAAAACACTTCTGCAATTTCAAGAGGTTCCAGCCAAAATGACTCCCTGTTGACCGTTTATACATTTTCTGATTTTTTTTTTGGGATAATTCCCTGATCTACATTCACAGCAACTTGCGTTCAACTCTTAGCATTGACATTGTTAACATGACCTTATTCAAAATGGCTACCGTGTTCATTGCATGTTTGATCTTTAAAGGGAAGTACAAAAACTCATAAAAAAAGTATAAAGGATGAGAAATTATGCAGATCCAGTGGCATTGGATTCGGTGTTGACTCATGCAGTGGATTGAAGAAATCAGTGATATGAAAAACATTATCCTTTTAGGCATTGGGTATGTTGGCTTGGCACACATAAAAACACCAACAGCCTCTTGACCTGCACCTTTCTCTATATCTACATTGATGCTTAAATGGCCACCTCACATCACAACCATAAATACAGGCAAGCCACATTAAAAAGGCTCAAATAAAAGCTGTCACTACTCATGTGATCAAAATTACAATATAAAATATTTTGTGCATAACAGAATATTTTGTAATTAGATCTGTCCAAGTTTCATTCTAAGGTATAACAATATCAGTCTGTACACAATTTATATAAAACATACACAAGATCCCAGAGATGTCCAGTTCTGTAACAGAATATCCCTGTCTTCATTCTCCAGTTTGCTTTTGCTGCAGCCGTTTGTCTATTATTACTGTGTGGAGTATTATAAGTCATCATCATTATTACTTATTATTATAATATTACTTACCGGTATTATAATTGTATGTTATTACATTAACAAGATGATTTTTTTCCATATACAGTAAAGAAGAAAAAAAGGCAACACAGAATGAGGCCGCATTAAAGGTTGTAACTAGATCCAAGTCCCTGAGGGGTACCACAAAACAGCAGACTGAGAGTAAGCCCTATAGGTCCTCTTGTCACTTCTCCACTTCATTGGCAAGTGGTTCCCCCTGTCGTCTGGGAGAAATACTGCATCTGGTCCTCACCCACCATCTCAATTCAGTGAAAGCGATGTAGTGGGAGGGCGATGGAGGGCAAGCGAAAAGCATTTTTGCTTTGAGTCAGTTCCAAGCTTTCCATGATAATCTGTATATTACATTCGGGAAACGTAAAAGGGGCAATCGGTCTGCATAGGGAGCAGCTTCTTGCCACACAGAGATCTTAAGTGCTTCATTATCCGTGAAGAAGGGGGAAAGCTAAGGCCGATGAAACCTAAATGAAACAAACAGATCTCAGGAGGCATGAAAAGACATTCATGTTCTGTTTCAAGTTATAATCCTTAATTAATTCCTTATTTTTTCTGTTTGATGTTATTTATGGTCATCATTTTGTCAGTAATAGCCATGCAATGTATTACATTCTCGATTAAATTTGCCTTCACATGCATGATGGATCGACAGGAAATATATGTATATAATCCAGTGCTACGGGTTTTAATGCTGTCTCACTGGTATCTGTTTACTGTTCACTGTCCTAACACTGTATCAGAGCTGTAGTAAATTACTGCTAATGCAACCCCCACATTTCCACTGCAGCACCACATTAAAAGTGTTATAGTGAAAAATCAGGTAGCTTTCATAGGAAATACAATGCATTTGTCACAAAATGTCTACAGAACAAGATAAAAGTCATTTTCTTCTGTTGTATTTCTGACAAAGTAGCTGCACACAAAGTATTTGCTATAGTATTAAACCACACTTCCTGTTGCCACTGTAAACCTAGACTGAAATTGTAAGGATTATAATGTCAAGATCCAAAAGATAAAAGGTATACCTTGTGTAGATTCTGCTCTCTTCGTGAACCTCCATTTCAGTGCTCTTATAATCGTTGAGCTCCTTCCGGATGGCCGCCTGGATGAAACAACAGGAAAGAGATTGACAGTTAAAAGCGAACTTAAAAAGGAAAAGTGCTTATCATCACGCTTGATGCTAATAGTATGTGAAACACAATCCACTGCGGGGAGAATTGTTGGGTGCTTTTATTGAGTCTGTTAAGTGCTCGCTGGAGGTGGCAAACTGAGTGAGAACCTTGTCAGCAGGAGTCAACTTGGTCCACGGCTTGTCTGCTCTCCGATCATAGTCTTGGGCATCTGTGACTTCCACATACTCGTGGAACCGCAGGATTTTTCTGGCCTGTAGTTCTGCAACTGTGGGTCTTTGACTCAGCTACAGTAAACAAAGTTTTAATGTCAGTTTATTATTCTGCAAATAAGACGCTCGAATATTTGTTGTGGATGTGTTGCCTCACCTTCCTTGTCAACCGCCGCTTGATCTCTCTAACTTCAGCTTGTCTGTCAGCCTGGTTTTTGGCTGAAAAACAAGAGGGAAGAAAAAAACAACAACAGAGCTTTATTTAGATGCTACATCAAAGCCAGGCTTGATGTGCACCAAAGGAAAGGGTAAAAGTAGTTTTCAAAACTGTAATCCATGCTTCAAACTGTCTTTTCAAGTCAATTCTTGCTATTACTGCTTGTACATTGTGAATACTGGCTAAAGAATGTTGCTTCATTTACATAAACAAGATAATTCAAATCAGTCACATTTGAGGTGGAAGCCAGCAAAAAAAGAAATAAAAGAGCCCAAACAAGTTAAGCAGCAGCAGACTCAAAACAGAGTCCCTCTTATTTAGTGAGGGCATTATGAGGTTCATTAATGGAGGTGAAATGAAAAGGTGAAAAGGTAATAAAGACTTGATACTAACGGTGAAGGATGTTTCTTTGCTCCAGCTCCTCAGCAGTGGGTCTCTGGCTAAGTCGCCTGAAGGGGAAAAAAAGTAAAACTATTTTTACACAGTTTTATCACTTTGTCATTCTGGCAATAAGTAGGACAAAGATCTAAGAAATTATCTCTTGATTTCTTCAGGAAATGTGCATTCACCATCATCAGTTTAAAGGATACAAAGGAAATGTAATTTCCAAAAAAAATGATGTCATCTGTCTTTACCTTGTGAGTGCAGTGCCGATCTGTGTGCGGATGGCCTCCCACTGCTCTCTGCTCTGCCAGGTGAGGCCGGTCTGTCCTGGAGGCTGGTCGTCTCTGCTGCTCCTCTCCTGGGCAAACCTGTCCCGGTCTGGGGCACAAGGACGGCTGCTCAGCTTCAGAGCCAAGGTGTCCTTCCTCTTGACCCTGCTGGCCAGGGCACCTGGATACAAGCCAAGCAGAGAAAAAGTCTTCAAACTAAAAACACTAAATAATGTTGCAATTTCTTCATAAACTATGGTTATTCTTACTAGGTGGGGGCTCATCCTCCTCTTCATCTGAGTCTTCATCTTTATAAAGCACAGGGCCATCTGAGTCGCTGTCCTCCCCACGCATGTCGTGCTCTCCTTCCTCATCTTCTTCCTCCTCGTTTTCCTCCTCACTGCTGTTTTCCCCTGGGATGACACAAACACCAGCATCTCCGACCAAGCATCTGCGACTCCGTGGCTCCAGCTCTGGCTGGGGGATCTCCCCATCGTACTCCTCCTCCTCCTCGCCATCTTCTTCCTCTTCTTCCTCCTCTGAGTAGTCATCTTCAGACCTAATAGAAAATACAAACATACATAAGCACTATGGATCCAGATAAAGCCTGATAAAGTCTATTTGTGTATATTTAACTAATTTAGAAGTAGTGTTTGCACTTAAACAAGATTACCACATTTTAAACTAGTTTGACCAAATTGAAATTTATGTATCCAACTTATAGCATAACATACTTTACTCTTCTAGCTGACTCTAATGATCAGAGGAAGATTTGCTTCAGTTTTAAATGGGATTAATTACAAACTGTACAAGGCTTAAAAATGGATGTGGAGTCTGCTAATGGTCACATGAAAAGCTGGATCTCATGGAGGTATAAATGCTGCAGAAAGCCCATCATGTAACCTTGGTTTTGCTTGCACTTGCTTGTGATTTTGTCTTGACAGAATAGCTTTGTTTTACAAAAGTTTTTCCACTATTAAGTATTGAGAAACTCACAGTTTTAGTGGTTGAATGCTGACAGGGAGGGGGCGACCACGATCTCCTTGGTACTCCAGAGGCGTTTCGAAAAGCAGCGTGTGCGCACGCTGTGACCCGTCTGGGTGCGGCTGAGCCGGGCCGGGACTGGACAGGGCTCGCTGTATCATGATATGCAGTGGGACAGGAGCCGGTCGCTGAGGAGACTCATTGGTCGGGCTTGGTGGATCAAACAGCATTGGTATAGGTTGGGGAAGTGGGTGGGGGTAGGAGTGCTGATGGTGGAGATGGTGGGTGTGTATGTGTTGACGAGGAGGAGATGGTGGTATGTGTGTTGGCAGGGGAGGGGAGGGAGGAGGGGGTGGCAGATGGAAACCCAAAGGGAGGTTGCTGGGGTCCTCCAGAGAGTGTGGTAAGGGGTTTATGAGATGGCTTGAAGCAGCGGAGTCCTCAGTGTTGCGTCTGGTGACGGGGGTAGTCCTCTTAGGAGGCATCGGTGGAGAGGGCTTGGCTGGCACAAGACTGGCACCACCGCTAGCTTGGGTGAAGTCACCTGCAAATGGAAGAAGCATTTCATAATTCTAATCATAAAGCAATAAAAACTATAGCTTAAACCTGCCAGTAGGTTGCTGGCAAGTGCTTTATTTTTCTATCGAGTTTGCCACTGTGACATGAGCGCACATGCATCAGCTCTACATGTACAGTATGATGTATCCAACATGACAGAATACACATGAACAAATATAAATGCTGGGATTACATGTCTGACTGAGCAGTTTTGTGTACATACAGTGTGTCACATCACGTGATTGTGTCAACATGAATGTACACACTGCCCTAATAAACCAGTGTGTGCCCCAGGTCACAGAGACGGAGATTCACACCGCCTACATGCTCTATACAACCAGATTCTAAACCTGTTGTCAAACCTTTTTAAAGTGCAAAAAAGCTCCTAAACAAAAGGCTCAAGTGCAAACCCTGCAATAATTTTCATGCACATTTGTATATTTGTTTTATAAATCTTGAAACTCTGTGGAACAGCTTTAAAGCCACATTGTTAAAAGCCATAGCCGTGCAATGCGCTGCAATAGACTGAACTGGATTACATCTTCCTCTCTAAATTATGTCAAGCCCTTACGCTAGAACCCTTTCGCCTGCTCCATTCATCCATTCATTCACATCCATCCATCCCCGTTGAGCAGACGCTGAGTGGATTAGTGCTATAAAATTCACTTGATGCATTGCAGGCCACAGTTGGAACCTGCAAAAAGGCTCTCCCTCATTCACATGCCAAATAAGAGCGTATAGCTTCAAAACCATTCAACTGCTCACTCGCGCAGAAGTTGTCTCTCATATACAAAAAGCACGCAGCACACACATTATCAGCTCATTATGTGCATGCTGCTCTTATGTACCACATCCAAAGAAAAGCAATTAAGGCCAGTCAACTAGGTAAAGGCATTGGGGGAAAATATGTTGGCAGCTAGAAAAGACGCAACACAATGAAGAACGCAGACTCTGAAGGGGGGCATTCCAGACATGGACAGCCTGGCCACAGAGATACCATCCTTTTACCTGAGCGCAGGCCTCCAGCCCGTCGGCACAGATAGACGGGCAGGGACAGGTAGACATCATAGTCGCACTCTCGCTTCCAGCAGGACCAGTAGAGTGGAAGCTGAGCGTTCTCTCCCCCCTGCAGGGCGGAGACTAACAGGGAGGAGACGGAGGCCTTCAGCTGGAGTGTTTAATGAATGCACGTACATGGTGGTACTGTTTTATGTTGTTGTACTGGTAGATTGTGCTATGTGGGAGGATTGTTGTTACCCTAAATGCTCATCATTCTGTCATTTAACCATATGCTTCCTTCTTAAGAGTGTGGTTTCATGACAGTTTCATGAGAAGATTAATACCACACTCATGTCTGTTAAATATGAAGCCACAACAAGGAGCAAGTTAGCTTAGCTTAGTCCAAAGACTACAAGGGGGAAAACAGCTCGTCTGGCTCTCTCCAAAGGTAACAATATACACCAACCAGCTTTTATCAACATGTTATTTCTCATTTGTTTAATGGATTAAAAACTGAAACTAAGCTAACTAATTGTCTCCAGGCTGGTATTATGTGGTATTTTTTTTCCATCTAACTCTCAGCAAGGAAAGCGAATATGTGTATTTCCCGAAATGTCGAACAATTCCTTTAAAATGGTAATGTTTAGTAACTTTGACTTCATGGACAACTTTTTGTTAAACTCTCAACAACTGCATCAGAAGATTTTTGTTATCTAAATTAAATTTATAGTTCGCCTACTCTTGGTGTTGAAAAGCTTGTGAGGCTGAAAATGGTGTTAGAGTCGCAGTGAGCTGCATTGTATTTTATTTCAAGCCACTAACAAAAACCAACTTAGCTTCAAGTGAAAACCAATAGGACATCTTGTAACATAGGACATTTTTTTCATTTGACTAGTCACATCACCATCTGATGAAATTACATGACTAATAATTTTGAGAAAAAGAAAAATGCACAGAATATCTTTAAAAAACTGCATAATTAAATCACACCGACATAACTACAGGCATACGAATTAGTCAAAGTAAACAGCCTGAATAAAAATGTATATCCCAGATGAGACAAACCCACAGTAAACAACATCTACCACTACCACTCTCTGAGAGCAGCATCCCATTGCCACAAGAGTCCCTATTATCTTCAGAGTGTAAAATGCTGGGGAAAAGTTGCAGCTAAAATAGTCGAGGCGTAATAAGTAATTAGCTGGGGAAAAGCTTCTCAAGCTGTTCAGATAACATCACCACCACTAGGGTATGTGTGCACAAGTGTGTGTTTGTGTGTAGCTAACTGTGTTACAGACTTCTCTGAGCCATGAGTTGTGCCTGACTCATAAATGTGCATATTGTATTTGCCAGTGGGAAAACTACATGCTAACTGAGCAGTGTTCATATTGCACACTTGAGACTGTTGATGTGGGCAGCATGTGAGCACCAACTATTCAGCAGAACTTACCAAGCATGGCAGCGTTGCTCCTGTTCACAGGCTTGGGTGGGGGCAGAGGGGGCTGCTTGGTGCCCTGAGAGGAGGTTGGGGCTAGAGATAAGTGCTGAGTGGACGCACCGGCAGAGGATACGGACCGGACTGGTTTTGATGCGGCAGCTGAGGGGGCAGAGGGAGAGGAGTACTGGGTCGTGGAGTGGTTGGATGGGGTGCGAGGTGGACCCTTGCTGCCAGGTTCAGGGGTGGAACTCATGAGCCATTTTGGAGGCATGACAGAATGCTTAGGTGGTAGAGGTTCACGCAGGGTGTCCCGCAGGGCTTCTGGGTCAGGGACAAAATGGCTGTCTGACTCTGTGAAAACACAGTATCATGAGAAAATGTTATATAATAAAAGTACACACAACATTGTACATGGCAGGCATTTCAACTTGTATCTTGTTATTGAATTAGTGATGTCATTGTAAAATATCCCACTACATAAATATAAATGTTTCAACTCAGGTACTGAGCAATGATCCATTTTCTGCTGCTTCACCACTTAAAGCACTCTCTGTGATAGCACTTGTTTGAGGATTGCATTATCTAGGGATCAGCTGTGAAGATAAACAGAGTGGGCAGCTGCAATTACCACCAAAAACCCACCTCCCTGTGCCCACCCAACACTTCTGCTCCCACGCCATTTCTCAAAGCTGCAGCTCTGAAGTTCAGGGTTATTTATTTACAGACGAGCTTTAATCATTGTGTCATCACACAACCAAAGAGGAAGTAATCCAGTGGAAAGGAGGAAGTGAGCATGAAGAGAGAGAGAGAGAAAGAGAAAAGGAGGGCAGAAAGCAGGAGATGTGATAAAGATAGAGAGTGGGAGAGAAAAGCAGCAGCAGAGAGAGAGAGAGAAAAAAAAGGAAAATACAAGGTGAGACAGAGGAAAGTGAAGAGCAGGGACACATTAAAGAAAGTGGGAGAAAATAATGTGAAAATATGTGTTCACCTGAAAGAACTATCTATTTTCTCATAGTAGTTCTGTATTGGCTCTTTTGATATGATACATTATGTTGTCTGTACTCCTCTAAATTTTGTTATTCTTCCCCAAGGTTTACATATGGATCATTTAGGTTTCCTCTCATCTTTCTTTCTTGTACTTCTGCACGCAGGTACTGAACTTGTAAAAAAAAAATGAAGTGGTTCACGTGTCAGATAAGTGATAACTGGACGACTAAGATCTAAAAACAGCTGAAAACATCATTATTTCTCAAAGCGTATCGTTTCAGTAAAATCAATTAGCTGTGGCTCTTCACCAATTATCACTGAGCTGACTGTGTTAGCCTTAAAGGGCAATAATGGGTATAGTGATCGTGCCACATTAATTAGGAGAGGAGAAGAGAGGACAAGCTATTCCCTTATGTTCCTGAATAAGAAGCGTAGCTGGAGCAGGGCCCCTGGGAGCCCACAGGAGCCTGTCTATATCTGGGCAGATAGCACATAAGCAGGAAAAGTGACAGCATGAGGGAGTGAGAAAAACACATAGACTGAAGAATCGCTTACTATCTTCAAACATGTTTGAAGGACATCATCAAGTTGTAAAATATACACTTTTGACTTTGTCACAGTGAGGAAAACAAAGAAGGATCTTATGATCACAGCTTTTCAAAATTGGAAGATGATCTCAGATATCAGGGGGAAAAACACCAGGAATGACTCACCTCTGCGGGCCCTTCCCTCCTCAGCAGATGCATGTCGAGGGAGTGTGGGCTTCCAGTCCGCTTCAGCAGGTCGACTCCTCCTGCCGTCCTCTGATGGGGCTTTCTGCAGCCCGGGCCTCTTCTGCCCATCCTCGGGGTGAAGTCGGCCCCCACGCCTGCCCTCCTCCATCTGGCCCTGCCAGGCCATGTTAGCCTTCCACTCATCCTCAACATGTGCACGTGACCCCATCCCTCCCCCTCTCCACCCGTTTTCATGCAATCCTGTGCCCTTGGAGCCCGGAGCTCCCCGCCGGTCTCCGTCTGAGGGAGAGCGGACCCTGCGGTCTTCTGGCTGGGGGAGCCAGGCCGGGTTCATCCTAAAGTCAGACTCTAAGGGGGGTTTGCCCTGGTTGCACGGGCTCCTGCTACCACTGATGACTCCTCCACCTCCTCCAACCCCAGCGCTCACAGGCAGTGTGTGGCCGTTCTTCACATAGTGCTGCTTCAGGTTTTGTGCATCTGGATCTGCATCTGGAAAATTTGGAAATATGAACAAGTCCTTGGTGAAAACACAACTATAACAAATAACAATGATAATATCCAACACTATTCTGAGTCATCAAGCAAGTGCACCAGCAGAAAACTAAATATTTATTCAATCTAAATTATTCAAATTGTTTTATGCAATGTCTTTGCTTGATACTGTAGAATATCTTGGTAGTTTATCGTTTCCTCCATCTCAAACCTACAGTAGATGTAGTACAACAGAAGTGGTTGGTAAAACGACTAGGAGATTAATTCTTAAGTTGATAAACAGAAAATTAATCTACAACAATAAAAAAATTTGGTTATCCTTTAGGCCATTTTTCAAGCAAAAATACCAAATAGCTGCTGGTTCCGTTTGCTCAGATGTAAAGATTTGCTGTTTTTTCGGTTTATATTGTTGTACATTAAATACTTGTTGGTTGGACAGATCTAGTCATTTAAGTTGACACCTTGGGTTCTGAGATGTTGTGATTTTTCACTATTCTGACTGGTTCCTATTTCTGATCTTTTATGGACTGAGAAATAACAGATTGAACGGATTAATCTATAATGAGAATAATTCTCAGTTGCAGCCCCGACTGAAAAAGGAAGGTGCCCTTAACCCAAGCACCGTAGGCAGAGTATGTGTTTTTTGGTGTGATAAAGGAGCAGCTGTAGGTTTAATAAATGGGCTTCAGCAACAGCGGGGCCTGCATTAAGTTTGCACACACCCCTCTCAAAGCTATTTTGCTGCAGGGCACAATTCGTTCCACTTTTCCTCAGCTCTGGAGAGTGGCATGCCATTTTAAACAGAAATTACATTACTTTGAAAAACAGCAAGGTGAAAGTAAATTTGCCTTAAATATGCCTCAGACACCTGCTGTTTAGGAGTACAGTGTTCCTGCCATGATGTACTGATGCCTTGACTGTACTGTGTGTGGGTGTGATAGCCTCGGGCCTGATGCTGTTAGATACAGACAACGTGGTGCAGAGACATCAGATGAATCACAGAAGCACTCTTACCGTTGTCCGGGACTTCCTTTAGCACTCCCTGTTCTATAAGCTCCTGCCGTGTACGCCTTGTCGACATCTTTCTCTCCAGTTCTGGCATCAATAAACAGAATTTACGTTACATGCCAAGGTTTCTTTTTGAAGATCTCCAAGAGGAAAAAATATTGCAGTTAAATGGGTCACATTTAGCATGTGATCTCATGCTCCAGAATACAAATATTCAAATTTAGAGCTCCTCAGTCAGTAGGATATTTTGTTAGCAGCCTATTGTCTTATTGTACAGTAAGTGCACTGAAAACATGAGGAGAGCCAAAAAGGGCCTGTAACATTCAGGCAGGAACACATGCAATGAGGAACTTTGATGAAAGTTGAATGCAACTGATATGACCAGTGAGGAAGTGAGGTTCACTCACGCTTTGAACACAATGAGTTTGTATCACCAACCTTCCGAAGTTTCCTTGAACTTCTCACTGCTTTTCTTCTTCCGCCACTTCCATGGTTTGAAGATCTTTCCAAGGGTAGAGAACTTGCCCTTACGCTTTGGGGTGCTGTCCCCCATGCTGCCCCCTTCTCCCACCATTGTGCTGTGGTGCTGCTCAGCTTCATCATCTAAATAAAAATAGTAATTTAATATGAATCCAATAGTTTTAAGATATTTGAGCAACTTAAGAAAAGACACAGGAGCATGGAAAATCAGAGAGGATCTTTATATTCTAACAGAGTCTTTGTAAAGAGGGCTGTGCTCATTACGGCTGTTATTATCTTTAGCTGTTAGTTCTCGGGGACTGAGTGTGCTTTGGCAGGGTGATGCTGAGAGATCATGGACTCCTCCACATATCCACAGTTAACAGAAGAGGTCTGACGCTGGCTTTCGTCCAGGATTTCTTGCTGTCAAGTGCTTGCATTCCTTGGCTGGATGGAGACTAGTGCGTTATCAGCTTTTCAGCCTTTGCTGCCTCTATAGTGAAGAGAGGCTCACACATGGATGTGGTCATACAGTAGCAGAAAAAAAAGTCAGTTATGATATATATATATATATATATATATATATACAGCTAACAATCAAGGAGCGAAACTTTTTAAAGAACACCCGTAGTTATGAGATGCCATTTAGACCTAAAGCACTCCATTTAATGGCATTCAGCAGTCATTGCTACATATTGTGTGTTACATGATTGACAGACCAACTGACAGGGCGCTGAGCTCTGAGAGAGTTTCAAACATTAGCTCTTTCAAGGCTGCAGCTGCTGTGTTCAGCAGACACAATATTTACCAGTAGGGAGAGAACAGGGTCCAATTTAAAAACATCCAGTCTTGTGCACACACGGGATGTCTTGGCGACAACAATGCCTGGCAGTCTGATTCCCACAACAACATGCTTTCACACAATACCGACAATACTGATGTGGCAGACTTAGCAGTCCAAAGGAAAAAAGGAATGTCAGAATATAACAACAATAATATCATTCCTGGGTGGAAATTGAGTCTCAGTTTGACACACACAGTGTCGTCAGGGTTAGCTAAGGACCAGCGCCCCTGGAGCTGGCTGGGTTTCAGTATCTTGCTAAGCGACATTTTAGCATGGTGGATGGTTGCTGACACAGGATTCAAACCCTTTTTTGCAGCTGAAGGACAGAATCTTTAACTGCTGCTCCACATGGTCACTTCAATGCTGCTGTTGGGGCAAAATTTTAACTGAATGCTTACACAAACCTGTCAGTCAGTAACACCTCCAAAACGATTCAAATCAGAACTGTCAAATACATGCACTACTGCCAATGTTGTTATGTCCTAAAAAGTGTAATTTTTGACAAGCCTTTCAAAAAAACAGACTCTCATCTACCTGGAAGAGGGGTGTTAAGTGTCCAGCTTCCATGGTGGCGGGATTTAAAACAACATGCCATCGGAAAGCAGGGAGCATTCAGCAACCCCTAAAATGTCCTGTATATGTAAATCCCAGCACAAAATGCCACAAAGCCAATTTGCAGAGAGCTCGTCGAAACTACAGCAGAAAGGATCCGGGTTCAAGGGACATGTCCGCACCATGGAAATCCAGCTTATCTTGGCAAGGTAGAAATCTGAGGATTCAGACCAGCTGCCATAACACCCAGATTAAGCATTGCTTATGGCAGCGTCTCTGTGAACCAGAGCAGTGGCTCTCACACAGCAGACTCCACTGTCAGACCAGCCTCTGACACAGAGGCTCAGCTGAAGCCAGTGAAGCAGGATAAGGGCTGCCTGTGCCAGGCCTGCACACTCCAAAACACTGCAGAGATGACGATCGTAGAGGATTCAGCCTATGCAGCAGGCATCTATTTGAAAAAGATGACCAACCATATCCTTAGGAGACTTGTACTTTAGCCAGCGATTTAAAAATGTCAATCCACAGCAGGAAAATTCCAAAGAGACAAAAAAGTACAGTACATCCAAATCAATTATCACATTCAAGAGAGCTGTGGATCCACTCAAAATTATTCTTCAGAGAAAAACTTGTCATTGTCTCAGCTGTAGTGAGAAGAGGTCTGGTGTGCGGTGGCACTACAGCTGTTAGTGAAGATGGGCGTAGCTGGGAGTAAAGGGTAAAAAGAGCTATAGAGAGAGAAAGAGTACAGGAGTTATCGGGGGGGGGGGGGGCTGGAAACACAGGGAGGAAACGGCACTCCACCCTGATTCTGTGACAGAGAACAAAGACAACCTCTTCCCCTCACAATCAAGAACACTGTCCACTGTACTGGTCATGGAAACATAGTGCCACTAGCTACAACACACAGACACCAGTGAAACTAATTAATCTTCTGGCTGGTATAGATGATGATATATAACATATACATTCAAAACAAGGCCAGAGCCAGAATCCTAGTAGTCATGCTCTGTAATCAGCAGATCTGCCAAGATAAGGCATACCAGTCAGGAAACATGGGGGTGGGTGACACCGCGCGTGTATGTGTGGGTGGGTGTGCGCGCGTTTTCCTCTGACGTACGCCTATCCTGAAGCCACACCTACCACGCTCTCCGACATCTCCCAGAGAGGCCAGATTTCCCTCCAACCTCATGATTCAGTGGGTCATGGCAGGCCTGGTCAGGTGAACATGCGGTTAAAGGAGATTGTTGTTTTAGAAAGGACCTGGCCTTTAGCCAACCAGCTCGCCAAGCTGCGATGATCACTTGCATAAGAAACCCCCTTACATGGGGTGAAATGGTTGGGAAATACCACCAACCTCATTAACTCGAACCCTTGCCAGGCCAGATTATTAATTTTAATCTACTTAACTGACGACACAAAGACGTTATAATCACTGTGATTGCTTATTGTGGAATCTTGTGCACCCTAAAATTATAATTTGAAACCCAAGATTGCAAGTCAAATAAATGTTTCTGAAAAAATATATAAATATATAAAAATATATATTTTCTGTCCTATGAAGTCACTATGTGCTGCTTTGTCAAACTAAAGGTTAAGATCTATCATTAATTAATTAATTAATTAATTAATTAATTAATTAGGTCTGTAGGTTTACACTCTGTAATGTGAAAAGCTGCAACAATCAAATGAGAAAAGTCTATTTGGAATATCCAATTTTATTGAGAAAATAACTTTAACATGAGAAAATAAGTGCCCAACACATGCACGCCTGTGTAAAAACACAGCTGAGATTCATCCACGTGATCACAATGATTTAACATTCCTTGTGGTAGTGAAAGTGAAGGGGGGTCAGAGAGAGAAGAGACTGTGCAAAGATGATTATACAATCTCCAACCCTTATTTCTCCTTTAGGTTTTGATTAATTGAAAAACAACAATATAGTAAACTGATTTCATGTTGTGCATGTTGCTGTTGAGGAATGCACAACTGTCTAAATTATACACAGATTGCATGAGTGAGTCTTGAAACTCACCGCCATTGTTGTGTTGTTGTGGGTCCTGAGATTGGGTCTCCACGCGAAGGCTCTGTCCCATGATCCAGCCCCTGAGGGGCCTCTATCTGTCCTGCACCCAGAAACGTGCACACTACCCTGGACAGATCAGCAGCTGCACCTGCCTTCCTCCTACTTTAACAAAGTCCCGTCTCCTCTATCTCAGATCTTTTCTTTTTCTCTGTGTTCTCCTCGTCTGCCCTTCTTCTATGCCTTTCCCATCAGTCCTTCCCCCGTCCCTCCCTCTCGCAATCTCCTTAAGACCTTCCCTCCCTCCAAGAGCTGGACTCCCTCTCCCACTCACTCAATGACCCTCCCTCCTTGGCTCATAGCACAGGTCAGCATTCACTAAAAGATGCCTACCATTCCTGAGAGAAGGATGACTTATGTTTTCAGTTTGATGCGTGTGCTGTGGTATGTGGTCCAAAGTGTGCATTTAATAATGTATGTAAAATGCAATATCTGCTATGTGGTGCAGCAGGTCTCAAGAGAACAAGGACTTGTATGATCTTAATACTCTGATCCAGAGAAAACATTACAATAAAAAAATTTAACCAACACATAAAAACTAGACTTAAAACCTCAGAGCTCACGCCAAATTGTTTGCCCTGAAAGCAATTCTCTGCCTGACACACTAGTGTCAGTATTTTCTTGCGTTCCTAGCGCTGAGATGACAAGGAGAACAGATGATAGAGCTACAGACAGTGTTTGTATTCCTAAATTAGAATTGCATCCAGCCTGACAAACAAAAACCTTAATTTAGTCTGGATGTGAAGGATGGAGCAGAAAGAAATTTGAGCTATTTCAATCAATGCCCTCAATTAGGAGAAATGTTAAACAAGATCAGACTTTTTGTGGGAGCTGTGTAAAGGTCAAGTGTGTCTAAGGAGGTGCTGCTCAATGCAACATTTGAGCATGAATAGAAAAGAACCAGCAGAATCACAGCTGCTACTATGACAGTAAACTTGTTAAAGGAGGATTGAAAGATCACAAGTCAATGCGACAAATAGGAAGGTGTGTTGATAAGACTTATGCTGCCATTTCTACATCTAGCATGCATGCCAATAGGCCAGTACTACTATTGTTCAGAGGATGTTTATCATGCTACTCACCTCTCTTCATGCCTCCATACACAATTTTATCACAATCTGAACAGTCTTGGGTGCATTAGCATGACTTTGAAACATGTTTACCAAGGACAGCTGCCCTGTTTAGAGCTTGAATACAGAGGCAGAGCAGAAAAGAAAAAGAGACCGCTTTCTGTAAACTAGAAGAAAAAAAGAGAGTGCGGACTGGATACCCTGAATGAGTGCTCTGATTTCTTTTGAGGTTTGTGTATCAATGTCCTACTGCTCCTCAGAGGAATCCAGAGCATTGAGCTTTGTCATTATGCCTGGATAAATCAGAGTTTTCTGAGTGTTTGACTGCATCTTGAGCCGTTTCTCAAGATGGAGAGCTAGTGTGTTTGACAGTGTTCCTTCTCTCTCCCTGTGCCCCACATACACCCTCTACACCGGGCTGGCTTCCAGAGAGAGCTGGGCCAATCCGCATGAGCCCAGAACCTGTTGGCCTGACCTGGATAACAGACTGGGCCAGGCCACTTCAGCAGGTAGGCACAGTGACGCAGGTACACACACACACACACACACACACATGTACATACATGGCCCCCGTCCAACATGGGGTCGGTATAGAACATGCTTTATGGATGGTGCAATAAAGCTCTGCGTCACTACTTGAAAATCTCATGATTCATCATAACAAATTCGTCTTTTCTTCAGATGTCTTAACAAATGCTTCATATTTTTGTATAAAAACACATCTATATGGACATTGTCTTTGATTGCCCAAAAAGAAGTTAATTGATAAAAAGAACAACAGCATCAAAGTGGTAAAATGAGTACAGACAGAAGAGACAACGAACAGTTGTTCACAAATGTTAGTATGTGGTTCAACAAAATTTCAGAAAATGCGCTTATTGGCTTTCTTGCCGAGAGTTAGATGAGAAGATCAACACGGCTCATGTTTTGACAGTTAATATGAAGCTACTGCTAAAAATAGTTGTTAGCTTACCGCAAAGTCTAGAAACAGAAGGAAGCAACCAGCTAGGTTCTATGCACAAGCAACAAAATCCACCACGAAGTGGAAGCCAGTCAAGCAATAATCCCTGCACATAATTTCCTTTTATGAATTAAACAAATTAGATATAGTGTGTTACTGAGATTTATTGCTGCTGCTAGGAAGATATTTGTCACCTTTGAACAGATCCAGCCTAGCTGTTGTCCCCCGTATCCAGTCTGTATGCTAAGCTAAGCTGAACTAAGCTAAACAACTGCTGCCTATAGCTTCATTAAGTGGTATCGATTTTCTCATCAAGCTCTCTTCAAGAAAGCAAATAAGTATATTTCCAACAACAATCAATGAAAACACTTACAAGACACCTGTAGGTGTTTTGCATTGTTGTAATGATGAGAATTGTGTATGCCTTTTATTATGAAGTAGCTACAGGAAGTCTTAAGTGACAGTCACTAAGGATGGCTTGGTGTAGGCACATTTTTAACAGCTTTTTTGGTTTTACAAAAGGGAACTAGTTACTTCAAGAACTATAAGCATCAGTGACCCAAATACCAGTGGTATATATAATCAAGGTAAACATTTCCTTTTCCTGTTCAACTGCTGGATTTAGAAGTGTGGGAAGGGTCAGTGTTGCTATATGAGCATTTAAAAGCAGTTAAGCAGCTCATCTAAAAGCCCAGCGACTCATCTAAGTCAAACTTGAAAAAAGTGCAACTTAAACAATGACACATCAGATATTCACAGAACCATCTCTCCTGCAACACAGCGCACACACCCATTACAGAGCTATGCTGACCAGGTAAAACCCTGAAAGTGCCAGGTTTTGGGAGGAGGAACTGATCCTCAATCAGGCCCTGAGGTTGAGAAGATGTATGGCTGGTGTCCTGAGTGGCTCATAAAAGAGCAGAGGCTAGACAGACTCCATAAACACGGTGGATGTACAGCAAGATGAGTGGATCCACAGCTCTTTCCACAGCATTAACACTACACTTAACAAACCACAGCAACCAACTTGGTACTCACCACGATTTTCCATTACAGAGTTTGAGGCACAGCAATCAACGGTTCCTGAAAAACAACAGTTTGAGCATTAACACCAGTTTAAGATGTGAGACACACTAAATTAAACCAGTATAGCAGAGGCACTAATTTGGTTTTCCCTCAAACTTTTTTTTTTGCCAATGATGCTCAAAGAAACAACAAAAATGTGGTCTTGGTTTTATAATATTTAGTCTTAACTGTTTTCGTGACATTCCTTAAAAGTCCTAATGAATCTTTTCAACATAAAAGTATCTAAAACATCAGATAATCCCTGAGCACTTTCAAGCCAAATTTAAAATCAAAGCATATCTAGGAACTTTTATTTAGCTGAGGAGATCGCTATAAATACAGCATCGTCAATCATTATGTAGAGGTATTTAATTAGACAATTCATTATTCAAATTTTAAATGTGTCAGCATTGCTTTCAGAAATCCTTTAAAACAAAAAAAAATGTTTTTTTCATCAACAGAAAAAGAAATCTGTGAGCTTTAAATTTCATTCGCCAAAACTTCATGGAAAAGTAATTAATCTTTCAAAATGATTTTAATTATTTTTGGATGCCTGCGACATTGTACTCTCTGTAAATGACCTTAGAATCATTAATTGTGGATTTGCGTGAATATAAAAGTATAGACATACAATATCGAAAGTCATGGGTGGGGTGGGGGTGGTTGAGGTCCTCAGCAGCAGTTTAGCAGTAGTTTTTCAGGTCTCCAGCATGCTTAAGATGGTAGCTCCACCCATCTTAATCCCTCCCTGATAAAAGAAAAACAAAGATGATTAGATCATAGTTATTCATAAATACACAGTGATGAAGATGCACTTGTCATGATTACAAAAAAAACCCCACCAAGATATTTAAACTAGAAAGGGCCTGAGAAGTAACACCCTATTTACACCTGACATAAAGATGGATCCACGGTTTGACATCTAAAGTGGATAGAGCAAAATACAAGGTGCAAATTGGGTCTAAAACACCACACAGCAATAAATGATAGCAAGTTTCATCTAGGAGATGCAACATAACTGTCAACAGTCCCTGCTTATCATACCGCAAAGCTGACATTTTATATATTATGCTTAAAGGCCAACACTAGAAACATGTTTAGCCCAGAACTCACACAGTACCTCAAGCTGCAGCACGGTGTATAGGTGCCTTAGCCAGAGGGACGATATTAACCTCAGGAACAAACATAAACATGTTTGCTATTTATTTTTAGAGTCGCTTATATTAGCAGATCTGCTGTAACCATACAATAAGGACAAAAAGATGTAAGCGAGTGTAGAGGAGGAGACTTTGTGACAGGAAAGAGCATTTGTGAAGCCATATGCAATTTTCAGATGGGCAATGCAAGTAACTTTGTATTCGAATGAGTGTGCAGTAGGACAAAGAATGTGAAGCAGAGAAAATAACAAAGTCCCAAAAAAGAGATATATAAAGCTCATCGTAAATAAGAACACAATCTTTGGTCAAACTTGAAGTTGATAGACTACAGCAGTACACCACTCTGGTCATTTAAATAAAGACAACGATGCTACAATGATCCTCAAAACTGGATGACCAAAGCGTGAATCCATTTCTGTGAGGTCACACTGATGGTGGTGTTAAAATGTCGTGGGAGAACAGTTTTCCTGGCATAGACAGACTTTTGGTTCCAACTGGGCATTGTTTAAAATGATTAATGTGTAAAAAGTTAAAACGCCATCATCAGAACACTTTAATGTAATTTAACACTTGTGTTGAGTGCATCACTTTATAACCACAAACTAACCCTTTTAAGTACCTGAAGTGGACAATTTATGTGTGACAATTTTAGCTGACTGAGCTGGCAAAGCAAATACCCTAACAAATAGGGTTTGTTAATTTTACAAATATAAAAGTATTGGCAAAAGACAGGGTAGACTGACAGAGCCATGGAGCAGAGGGCAGCAGACCAGCTGTGACTTAACTCAGTTCAGAGAGGAGAATGGTGACATCACCAGAGGTTGTCGGGAACTGAACTTCCAGTAGAAATCATTGGAACGCAAAGTTTCCCATAGAAGAAACTGAGAAAATATTTACTTTACTTTCCTGCACCTGCTGCATATGCCACTTTGTTGAAAATGTAAATATTAACAACTGCTCTTGTCAGCTGAGTTCAACAGAAAAGAAGAAGATGAATTCTAGGGTGACACTGCACGACAAGAGACAGAAAGTAGTGAACGATTTATTTCTTGTATGACTGAATCCGGAGTTGCAACAATTAGACAATAAATTGATGGATAGTAAAATTAATTTGCAACTATTTTGATAACCAAATAAGTGTTTTAGTAAATTTTAAAGCAAAAATGCCAAATATTTTTGTGATTATACCTACTCAAAAATGCAGATTTGGTGGGGGTTTTTTTTGTCACATTTGACAGTAAACTAAATATCTTTGTGTGTTCGTTGGACAAAACAAGACATTTGAAGACCTCACCTCTGCCTGCGGGGAAACTAATCAGCAGAAGTGATGACGAAATTCATCAGTTACAGGCAGCCTTTGTGGAAACCATTAGTTAATTAATAAAGATGGCAAAAAACTGGCAACAATTCTGTTAATGGATTCATCATTTAAGTTTTTATAAAGCAAAAATCTGAAATATTCACTGGATACAGGAGTGAGAATCCACTGCCTTTCTATATGTCATTGTAAAATCAATATTTGACATCACCTGGGGCTCTAGGGAAATGTTTGCACTTACACTGTTGAGATTTTATACAAATTATTAAATCCTTAAACAAAACACAAAAAAAGAAAAAAATTGTTGCAGTCCAAGACTTAACGGCATCATTACAAACGGGACGACAAGTCATCCATTCTTTGCAATAAAATAGCTGCAATACTTTAAAAGCCACATTTTTTGTGACAATTGAGAAAAAGTTTAAAGGGTCAATGTGCTCACCCACAAAAAAAATCTTCTATTGTCTTTCAATCCAGTGCTGGATCACTCCATGAAAAAGAGACCGCAATCAGGTAGAATACGACCCACACTCAGGATGAATATGTTCTTCTCTATTTATTCTTTTTATTAAAATTATGTACAAAAATTGCAGCCAAACATTTTGCTTCTGTCTTCCTCAGTAGCTGCATGTCAAATGTTTGGGCCCAACCATTTGCTTTGTATGAGAAACCAACAGAAAAATAACATTATGGAAAAATGCTGGTTACATAACTATCAGTGAGGAAAAAAAAGTACAAAATATGACCCGAACTCAAACCCTAAATGAGGCTGCAAAAATTCCTCCAGCTCCTCTCTTAACATTACTGATGAACTTCAATGCAAAGTAATCCTTGTGGTGGTCTACTGGCGCTCCAGGTCATCTTACAGAGAATTACTCATCTAATCAAAATGAGGCATCACACATTAGCATGTGATGGTGTCCAGACCACCAGAGGTCATTTTACAAGACTGTTGACAAATGTAATCATTGATCAATGTCTTGCAATGAAGAAAAGCTGTCTGAGGCATTTTGTCGTGGCTGTACGGCATTATTATTGCGTTATACACAAATTAGATGCGTAAACTCAGAAAAGTTTTCCTACCTATACAATTATATTCTATATTTTGGCATTATTCTCTGTTCCTCTTCCAGGTCCATTTACTGGCAGTTTCAATGGTGAACTTCCCTATAAAAAGAAGAAGCCTGAGTAATGACACTTGGATATCAAACAGCCCAATAGTACTGCGTAAAGTTGGGTTTAAAGTATTGTAATGTCATAGTAGACTAGAGAACCCTAACACCACTGAGAGGAGGGAGGCAGATGTATCTGTGGTTGGAGATGAAATTTTTTACACTCCCGCCCAGTGCCACAGCCTTTGCTGGATGACTCAAAATAATCAAGCTGAGTGGTGAGCATTTTGCTCTATCCAGGGAAAGAGAAAATATCTTTGGTGTCTGAAAGTAAGAGCAGATTTGAGGCAGTGAGGGAGGGGTTAGAGCTGCAAACACAGATCATTTTCCCCTATTTCAGCCACATCCTCATATGTTATGCATGCATAACACATGCAGCATAACTGCACATCAAGTACAACACAGATGATCCAAGAAAAAAGGAAAGGGCATGAGCAGATAGATTCAACCATCAAATATTGCTGTTTAATTTGCTATTTCTGTTACTCTCTCAAAATGTAGCCATAAAAAAGGGATGTTGATGGCCTAGTTCTCTTTTGAGTCGTTAACCCTCTCCCTGCTCTCTGCCGTACACAACAGATCGATATGAACGTGATGAGACTGTCCAAACTGTGCTGGACCTCAGTCACTCACCATCATGGAAGATGTTTTCTCTGAAGCCTTTGACAGCCACCACAAGTCACTTCACAGTGTTGGGCAAACAGATTGAAGAGGGCATGGCACACAAAATGAATGAATGACAGAAACACCCAACTACAGCAAAAATATTCTGACAGATGAGTAAATAAAGGAGTTAAAAGTTAACTCCTCATCTCATCAATCACTACTGATAATATATATATATATATATATATATATATATATATATATATATATATATATATATATATATATAGAGT
>JBBPCS010000855.1:11389426-11404864 GCA_037974645.1 Hollardia meadi
CTTTCCCTTCCTGAGCCGCCTAACGGTTTGCCAGAACCTCCTTGAGGCCAACCGAAAGTCCTTCTCCATGGCCTCCCTGAACTCCTCCCACACACGAGTTTGCACCCCGGGATGCACGAGAAATTCTTCCGGAGGTGGGAGTTAAAGACCTGACGAACGGGGGCCTCCACCAGATGTTCCCAGTTCACCCTCACTGCACGTTTGGGTTTTCCAGGTCCGTCCGGCAGCCTCCCCGGCCATCTGATCCAACTCACCACCAGGTGGTGATCAGTTGACAGCTCTGCTTCTCTCTTCACCCGATTGTCCAAGACATACGGTATGACTACAAAGTCAATCATTGACCTTTGGCTTAAGGTAGTCTGGTACCAAGTATACTTATGAACCACCTTATGCTTGAACATGGTGTTTGTTATGGACAATCCATGACTAGCACAGAAGTCCAGTAACAAAACACCACTTGGATTTAGATCAGGCAGGCTGTTCCTCCCAATCACGCCCCTCCAGGTTTCTCCATCATTGCCCACGTGAGCGTTGAAGTCCCCCAGTAGAACTATAGAGTCCCTAGCTGGCACCCTTTCCAGGATGCCCCCCAGAGACTCCAAGAAGGCCGGGTATTCTGAACTGCTGTTTGGCGCATAAACACACACAACAGTCAGAGCCTTCCCCCCAGCGACTTGCAGTCGCATGGAGGCAACCCTCTCGTTCCCCGGGGAAAACTCCTACACACTGGTGCTCAGCCAGGGACTTGTGCGTATCCCCACACCCGTCCGGCACTTCTCACCGTGGGCAACTCCAGAAAAGGAGAGAGTCTAGCCCCTCTCCAGGAGTTTGGTTCCAGAACCAGTGCTACTCGTAGAGGTGAGCCCAACTATATCTAACTGGTACTGCTCCACCTCACGCACTAGCTCCGGCTCCTTCCCCGTTAGAGAGGTGTAGTTCCACATCCCCAGAACCAGTCCGCGCTGCCAAGAGTCAGCACGCCTGGATGGTCCCCGCCATTGCCTGCCACCCGGCTTACAATGCACCCGACCCCAATGCCTTTCCCTGCAGGTGGTGGGCCCACTGGGTGGTGGCTCCATGATGTTTGTTCGGGCTGTGCCCGGCCACCAGACGCTCGACAAAGGAGGGGTTCGGTCAGAGAACCACTCCACTGTGCTCACCCCAGTGTAACAAACAGCAAGGGTTAACCAACAGGGCGGTCAGCTCACCAACCCTCTTGGTTGAGGTCAAAGCAAGCAGCATAGCCGTCTTGAATGACAACGTCCGTAGAGAAGAACGCTCCAGAGGCTCATAGGGGTCCGAGACCAAGGCCTCGAGTACTGGATGGTCTGTATAACAGACGACCCGGCTGGTCTTAACCTGTCCCTCAACACTCAACAGGATAACGATCCCGGCTGAGGCACTCAAAGCAGTAGGCATGTGGGTATGTGCCGGTGATGAGAACAGGACAGGCCGGGCAGTCTCGTGGCTCTTGTAGCGGCGACTCCATCCGTGGAGAAGATCACACATCCAGTGGGCAAACTTGTTGATCGCTGAAAAGAAAAAGGATAGCTAATGGCAGTTTCATGACCTAATATACACTGGGGATTTTCCCATGTATTTGGGTAGGTTCGTTCTTGTTTGGCAGGCTACATTTATGCAATTTTTTAGTGGGTGGATACGTGATCGTGGTTGGAGCAGAGTAATACCGATAGAGTCCAGTAGAGGGCGGAGCCTGTGTGAGATAGAACAGTTTTAGTTTCCCATTGGAAAGGGCTGTCTGACAGCAAGGTACAGTGGTGAAAATATTCTAAATGGTGACACATTTAGGTGACTAAAATATATTTTGTACATTGCTCAGCTTCCATACTGCTTCTCTAAACTAGTAAACAGCCATTTACTGTAGGTAATACACTGACTATGAATAAATACCTCATACTACCCCACTTCAAAAAAATGCAAACTACGTATCCCTTTAACATTAAGACTGGAGACAGGTGGAAACACAGTGACTTTTTGCAAGAATGCTGTTTAAAGTAAGATTGCAAATTACATTAAACAAAAACATTGTTGAACATTGATCAGTCAAGCACATTGACATTTAAATAAAGATGGATGACGCATCTTCACTTCCTCCCATTGTACAAAATTGAAGCCAAAATATCCCGGATACGAACGCTGCCATCTTGCGCTAGTGATGTCATTTGGAGTCAGAGTCTGCGCAGTAGTGATCAGGCGATGGAGCCGGGGTATCCTTCCCGTCCATACACCCACTTGACTCAATCGTGAGCAGGGCTCAGCTGTCAATCATGACGTTCCACCCCCATTTTTATAATAATAATAATAATCAACTTTAGTTTTATATCATCTTTCATACAAGAAATGGGCAGAGTGGGCATCAAATAAACTACATAAAATGGCAGAGACCATCCTTGGGAAAATTTATTTGACGTGTACTTTCAATTTTTAGTTTGGCCCATGTCCTATCTGATAACATGGAGGGGGATGGGTTTATGACCTATACTGCAGCCTGTCACCAGGGGGTGATCAAGATGTTTTGACTTTCTTTATATACAGTCAATATGACCCTGAATTTTTATACATTGAAGTTTAAACAAATGTGCAAAGGTTAGAAGCAAGAGTATTGCATAACTGTGCCTGACAGTGTTCACTATTCTACTACTGATGTAGGCAGCCTATTTATGATACTGACTGAAGCCAGGTGGTGGTTTTGCTGAGGCCTGTCTCAAACAGATGGCTGCAGGGGGTATCTCCAGAAAGACATTGAAGGAGAAGTATGACAGGAATTAAATTAAATGCAACAAAGCAGGAAAACCTACTCTAAAATCAGAGCCACATTAATACTTGAGTCTTATCATCCATCAGTGTTATTTGATCAGACAGAAAAAGCAGGTCAGTTCTCCACCGCTTTATTCATCAGAAGACAGATAGATCGTCTGTTTTCTTTCGGCTCCAGCCCTTGTCTGCCTTCTTGCATATTCAGGTGTGCATGGACGGAATGCACAGTATAAGCAGTCAGAGAGGAACATGGGGTGACAGGGTATTTTGTACCTCTCTCTCACCCCCTAAGCAAATTACAAAACCCTGCGTTCTTTCCACAGATCCTTATGATAACACAGGCTGTGCTGCCTTTGAATAGTAAGTAAACTTATTATTGATGTGAGCCTGGCATTCCTGCACCATTCATCCATCTCAGGGCTCCTTTTGAACTCAGAAATGTGTTTGCTTGTCACACAGTTGAAGCACACATGTCGTTCAACAGGGATTAGTTAATCTGGAATTATTCTTCCTGTTTAGTTTCTTTCAGTAATCACTTTATTTTACACAGCACACTTTCCTGGAACATGCAGAGAAGGCCATAAATTATAAAATAAGAGATAAAAACAAAATGTGGGTCAAGTTTTTCCCCCTGCTATATTAATCTTTACATTCAAAATCTTTGACAGACAGATAGTAAAGAATGATACCGGCTTGATTTAATTCTAATTTATTTACTTTACACTTTTGCACACAATAATGCTTCATACAGAAACATAACTTTTAGTATTCTACACAACCTTTTTTCTTACTCGAAATAAACAAAAGAAAATGCACGTATTTTACAAAATAATGAGTAAACACATGCCATGTATGTGAGAAATTCCTGTACATGTACAGTATGTACAGTATACATGTACCATTTCCCCTAATACATCCTGTCTATGTCAGAGCTGGCCTGGCCTGCCTGTACAGTGACACAGACACAACTGCTCCAACTCTTACGGAGCCAAACATGACCACAGGCGCAGCATTCTCCTGTCCTGATGGTAGCTCCTCTCAATGCTGATCCTCCACATCTGTTTCCATGATGTGTTTGCAGAACACCGTCACGTTTTCCGCACTCTGTTCCTGTGCACAAACAGACATCTCTGTGGCGCTTCAGCCTTCCTACGTTAGGTCTTTCAGCAGCCCTTTGTTTCCCCCCTCGCTATTGAAGGAGTCTCATTTGTTCAGGTGCTTGCTGCTCTCACTCTCTCTGCCTCAACAGACAACATTGTTCTTAGCAAGCGTTCTTCCTCTGAGCATTGTCTGAATCAGCTGCGTCCAGAGCTCTCTTGGACCTGCTGGCCAGTGCTCTGAGGGACAAGAAGTCAGTCAGATGATTATAAGAATGATCAAGATCTAGGTGAATTTGTGAGGGTTTTTTGTGAGGTATTCTTGTCATTCAAAACTCACCTTAGAATGCCTAGTATGTTGAGTCCATGTCTCTTTAGAGATCTTTTTGGAGAGGTGATTTCAGGGCTGCACACAAAGAGGAACATGATAGTTACCAACAATGAACAGCACCTTTGAAGTACAGACTCACCCTGACATTGCAGTTTGTCACTTTAAATGCTTTATTGATATTGCTGTAGTTAAACAACACCCCAACTTAAATAAAATCATTCAGCACTATTTCTATTTTACACTCTTGGTAACCTGAGAAATCCTTATCTTTACAGTCTCACTAAATGTTACATGTTGCAGGAAAGCAGTGCACTGCCACTGCGTCAACATGAGGCCTTATCAACCTCATGCGATGCCTTCTGTCTACACTGCATCTGGGTGGAGACATTATTTGTTTACCATTTCCAGGAAGTTCTTGACTTAGTCTTGAATTGTTCCCAAACTCGTATATGCTTCACTCCTCAGGCCTTTAGGCCAGTCACAAACAAGCTTCATGCACCAGCCAGAGATTACTCTACTCCCTCACGCCTCAGCTGTATTATTTGATGATCACACCCTCGGACAGGCAGGACAGTAACAACACATTTATAGGCTCAAGATAGCATTGCAGTTAAATGAGTCCCCTCACTTTCCACCACTCCTTGTCCTTGGTATTTACAAACTAAGCAATCACTAACGGAAACAAAATCTGGGTTAAAACATCCACATTCCTTTGAGATGCTTGGGCCCTGACTCACCTTGGCTCACCAAGGCAGAAATTGGTGCAGGTTTGATCATCAGGGTTGGCACAAGTGCAGCGACAAGTGGACCTTCTGCGTCTGGACAGAGTGCCGCCTAGACCATAAACTGTTGTCTTACTGCAGAGGGGAAAAGACATTCAGTATCATGAGTGTGATATACATAAACATGATAAACATTCTGCAGACTTTGCTCTTTTTTAGTGAATTCTTCACTGCTCCTTATACAACAATAATAACATCATGTGTTTCTTCTGCAGCTGGGCTTTTGTGTTGTGTTTTCAATTAACGCAACCAAGATGCTTTACATAACAAAAGTCATTATATAGAGTATGCTGCATGTGTGAGTATCCAAACATGTTTGTGTATGTATTCTCATGCTCACCTGGGGGTATTGACCCAGATTATATCCAGGTGGCAGAAGTAGTGGCACTCAGAGTCCAACAGGTTGCTGCAGGCACAGCGCTTGGTCCTCTCTCTGTGTGTTGGGACACCGTCAGCAGCCTCCACTTCCAGCTGTTTCACCACTGGAAGACCCAAACCTAGTCCGAAACAAAGAGCCACTCAGTAACAGAGACCCAAACACAGCATCGACTCCAGCCAAGCCAAACCAACCGTCAGTCACCAGCCTCTGCCTTTACTCTTTTACTGTTTTTCAATAAACACTAAACAGAGGGTTGTGTTACATAACCAGTCAATTCTGAAAACGATTTGTGTTGATTTGCATGAAAAAGGTCATCAACAGTCAGAAAATCTGAAAGGCTCACTAACAATCTACTTAAAAAAAAAAAGAAGAACAAATACCACCACACTCCTACCACTTGTTTATTACAGATATCAGTTTCAAAGTTTATGTCAATATTTAGCAGCAGTAAAAATCTCTATGAGATAAAATGAGAGTGATAAATTGATCCTTTTATGTGTTGCATGCTTCTGGGCTTGCCACAACACGTGTGCGCACCAACATACAGTGGTGGCCATCGCTGCTTTGTGCACAGATTGAAGCCAGTGTACATATAGTGAGTAAGTCACAGGCCACACTGCTGACAAAAAACACAAAGGTATAGCAATATGTTTTTTGTTTTTAACATTCTTTCTTCTAGCATGACTGAGGAAGTTCTTAGGTTGATGCAAGGATCATGAACTTATATCTTTTTTTATTTTTATTTTTTATTGGTGCAAAACAAAATAATACAATAGTGACTTCACAGATGCAACAACGACTGACAAAATACACAGGGACAGACAAAAAAAAACAAAAAAACAAAACAAAAAAAGGGGGGAAAAAACACAAACAAAAGTAAATCGATACATAAGTAAATAAATAGTTTGTAAATAAATAGTTTGTAAATAAATAGTTTGCGACTGATATATTTGGAAGTGTTAGTTAATATAGTGTGGAGGGTGAACTTATATCTAACATCATGCACATCCTACTAAAACATATATATAAAATATATAAAACTGGAATTGTTTTTAGAATATCTTTTAAAAAAAATAGACTCACCATCCTGCATGGAGGCCCAAAGAGTGATGAGAAGAAGAATGGCGGCGTTAGTACACATAGTTGACAGCAGATGGATGAAGCTCTGCAGAGAGACTATTATCTGTACAGTTACAACAGTGTTGTATGTTCCCGCTGCTGAAGTTTGTCTGCAGGTGTCTGAGCTCTGTCATTCTCTTATATCTCCTCTCCCTCACATGATGTCATGTTAAAAGCTCCACCCATTTGGCTGCTTGCCATGGAGCTGCAGCGTACAACCCCAGGGTGTTCGAACCTGTGACACATTCCAGGAATATCTGATGCTTTATAGTCTCTCTCTGACACCGCTGTCACCTGCTGAGTGACATTTACGTCTGCAGTTTGCCTTTGAGCGAGGGTTTGTCTCTTTCCTTTAGCTATACAAGAAGTTTGAGGGAGAGGAAGTGCAAGATGGAGGGAGACTTGAGATCTGAAGGTGGGTTAGATGGACTACCTAATGTGCAAGAGTAGAGAGATGGAGGCTGATGGATCCTGATATGAAGACGCTCTAAAAAAGTGACGGAGGACCAAGACAATGGATCTCAACAGTGATCACTAGGGGAAGTATGCATTGGAGACATTTTAAATTGAGTTTTTCGACAGCAACAACACAAAATAAAATAAATTCACTGATATCCAGACCCAGGTTAGTAAATCACAAGAGCAGAGATAGTTCATTTTCAATGTGAAGCTTGTGAAGCTCATGACACAAAGACTGACACTGTGTGAGAGAGGATTGTTTCCTTTTAATCTATTCTGAAACAGTCTCAACATTTTTTAAATGACTGAAAAGGCTTCACAACAATAAACCTTTTAACTTCCAAGAATGTGCTTAACTGTTGAACTTTAAGTTACATGCAGTAATTCAGAAATGCATTGCAAAATTCTGACTTAATACTATAATTGATATATAGCTTAGCTGAGCTTGTTTAGTTGTCCAGCCAAAAACCTGACTGTTTTGGTTCACTTTCACCACTCTGGCACAGAAGGCCACAAGCTGAAATACATTGGTCTATCAATAAAGATGTTCTATATGCTACAAGTGTTTCTGGAGTTTCAACTTCTTTAGACTTGTCCTTCTCCATGGACCTTGGAAGTAGGTGAAGTTGTGCCAGAAACCCCTACTCTGCTATCACAAACCGTTTCTACATCTTTCCCTCCCAGACTCTCAGAAGTTGTCAATCAGGATATGCTAGTGTCTAATAGACTAAATAATCTGCCAGACTTCTGGTGGGGAGGGGACAATGTTTTCCTCTCACATAAAGATTTGTGGAATGTCTGACATGGTGATGAGATAGCCACACCGTGTCATGGTAGTGTAGACTCAAGACGTTCTTGCACCAGAGAGGTTATAAGTTCAGTTACCTCGGGATCACAGATGTGCCCCTCTCCATAGGCATCACATCACATTAGTCAGTCCCATCTCTGAAATATGGATAGCGAGTGAAAGTGTTGCAATCAGAAGAAAAGGCAAGTCGCAGACACAGGTGTTTATTTTTAATTAGCAACCGTACCTCCTCGGTTCCCTCCCTTGAAAATACGATCTCCCTCCCCTCTCGCTCTGTGTTGTTGGAATATACAGGGCTTTGAAAGAGGAAGAATGTTCATTCCCTTCAAACCTTTTTTTATAGAGGTGTCCAAAAATACCAGTGCCTCCCTGTTGCCTGTTTTATAACATTTTCTGTGGAATGTCAAGTCACAGCAGCAAACATCGTTTGGCTTCTTGTCAACACATTGGCTGAGTCAGCTTTATGTAATCCATGTCTTGCTGTGCTGGTGTTGTACAAAGTGAATGGAAAACGCAAAAAAGAAAAGGAGCGTTACATTTACATTTATGGGAATGTATTTTTGTTTTTTATATACCTCTATATTTTATATTTTTGCATCTGTCTTTTATTGTTCCACTTATCTCAGGGAGTGCCATCGTAATTTCATTGTGTTGTTGTCTTGCAGCAGTAAAATGACAATAAAGAATCTTGACTCTTGAAGTATGTGAATGTTGTTTTATACTCGTAGAGTTGCATGTGCCAGGAACGCTTTATATAGTTAAATAAATTGATATCACAGAGAATGATGGATGATTTAATCTCTGTAGAATCTGCCTTTGTGATAATTTGTGTGGGAGTGATAAGGTTCTTTGTCTACATTGTAAAAATGGGTGTTTTCAGGACCATTTCCAACTCATAGTTGCAGAAGGAATCCATTAACCCATATAGCCAACCATCGTTCAGAATTTATAGATGTTATTTAAGTTCAGAGTAGATAAGGTGATTTTTTTTTAGAAAGGTGTGTGTCTACCCTCTTGACCCCAATCATAACTAAAGCCAAGGGAACCAGAATGTCACACCAGTGAGGGTGAGATGGAGATTTAGTAACGACATCTAGTGGTACTACTAAAGAAATACACACACACTTCAGGTGACAAATGAAAGAAAACACATTCTAAATAAGTGTGTGGAGAAGCATTATAAAAGCCAATGCTTTCAGAGGCTACAAGGGGTCAAAAAATAGTTTGATGAGAATGAAAATGATATGCTATGGTTGTAGCAGTCATTAAATCTCATCCAAACACTGTGCGGTAGTGCTTTCTATTGCATTGTCAAAACACCAAATCGGAGAATATCCTTTGTGTACAATCCCTGCTGCACAATTTAACCATCGATATTACAAAGAAACTTGAATTTGTTTTAGTAATCCAACTATGGTTGCATCTGTCTCAATATCTTTTTGTCTTCTCTCCACAGTGATTTGAAAATGTAATGCTCTGAGGCCTACAGTGGGCCGGGTGGGCCTCAGAGCATTACATTTACAAATTACTAATTTACAAAGAGAGTTATTTTCATATCTTAATGTGGTCAAGAGTTCACATAAATAAAAATTAAAAATTAAAAAAATTAAAAATTAAATTAAAATTAAAATGCATAATTCTAATGACCAGTTACACTTGAAAATTAAATGTGTTCTGCCACAGCTAGCTAACATTCCCTCGGATGCATGGCACAAAAAATGTTTTTTGAAACGAAAAAGTGAAGTGGGAGACAACCCTGCGCCAGTAAAAGCTCCGAAGCGTGAAGTGAGGAAATGCGACCGTGACTACAAAGTGTGCTGAATGTGGTGAAACCTGTCTGTTTTTTTGGTCATGTAATGTTTGTTTTTTGTCATTTATTTGGGAAGGTGGTCCTTGGGAAGGTGGTGAAATCTTTAACAATCAGACGTGGGCGTTAAGTTAAAAAAAGGCTGAGAACCCCTGCTTTAAAAGATTTGCAAAAAGCCTTTTTTAAATATTACAGAAAAGACATATTAAACATTTTGAAACAAAACTATGTCTTTTGAGAAGACGGAAAAAGGAAAATAGAACTTTCCTCAAGGGAGAACATGCATGGAAAAGCTACAGCACCAATCCCCATATGTTATCACACAGGGATGCACAAACTTACCACAATCTATCACCAATGTAGTTGGAAGAAGCCACGATGACAAAGTACCGCAAAGCTCATGACAAAGTACCAAAAGCAACCACATGTAACTGTCACATGTAATCGTTGAACCACAGAGTAGTACCATAAAAAGTTCTACCTCACAGCACCACAAAGAAATGACAACCTTTCTTAAAGGAGAAAAAACACTTCTGATCCAATCAGTTGAACCCTGTTGTAGATAATTATGATGTAGTTTTGATGTTTTCTTTGTCAACTCAACTTCACTGATCTGTTGTGGAAAACTGATCCGATATGTTCGGCTAATCAAGGAAATCATTAAACAAATAGTTTTGTCCTTAAACTCCCACACTGTAGTTAAAAATAATTAGAGCACAAACTCAATTAGAGCAACAACAAAAAAGAGCAAAAAACCCCCAATACTGAACACATGGCAAAATGGCAAAGAAGCACAACCTCAAAGGAGTCTGGTGATTTTTTTTATTTCTTCAATGACTAGAAATTTTGCTGTGTGTGAAATCTACAGGGCACTTAATCCTCCAGTACCAGCCAAACGCAATCCCTCATATCTGTCACAATTCAAGTCACTTGAACATCATGAAAAAGACACACAGAAGTAACAAAAAACATCCTTTTTTTCAATAAAAAAGTTTTAAAAAAAACTTGAAATGATGATCATTGTCATCAAATAACAATAAATAAGGAGCGCTCTTCCCTGTACAGAGATATATTCTAATTTAAAATCTTTTGTAATAAAAAATAGAACTTCAGTGCAATTCCTTTGACACGTTTCTGCTGCTCCTTCAATATCTCCACGTTCGACTCTCTGTTACCCTGGCATTAAATTGATGGAACAGAAACAATCAAAACACCAAATATTAACCCTCCTGAATGACACAAAAAAAGCAGATATAAAATTTCACAGCCTTCTCTTTGTCTATCCGAACTGTACATCTCAAAACACAAACCTGGACAGAAAAGGCACAAGTAACTACAATTTGAGTAATACTGGACAAAATCTGGACAAACAAAAATGGAATTATTTTTCATTAAAGATTTTGGTCATTTACAAATTTATTCGTGTTCCTTATACATATATTTAAACAGACATTAAGATTACCAGTATCAATAGAGATACAGGGAGGATATATATATATATATATATGGGAGGAGGATATATATATATATATATATCGTTGATATATATATATTATATAGATAGACATTATTTTTATTTTAAAGAAAAAAGTGCATTTTTATAACAAACCTGAATATTGCCAAAGAACAAACATTTAAGTTAACAATAGTATTGAAAACTGTATAAAAACAAAGCAATAAAAAAGCAAGACTTGTGTAGCAACCAATAAAGCAAAATGTGATGCATGATGCATCAAGGTGTTGACACTGTTACGTGCTCTGGTCCGTTCTGGCTGAGTCTCCTTGAGCTCCTCCCTCCACCCGATCACCATCAGAATGTGGCTCCTCCCCCTCTGGCTGCTGTCCAATGACACGTGAGGGTACAGGGGCTGCAAGACTGAAGGGTGCCCTTGAACTACCTCTGACAGGGCATTTGGTGGTCTCAGTATCAGACCTATGGGTGTGGGCGGAGCCATGTGAGCTGCCATATTGCTTTGAGTCTGCCGTCTCCAACTCCGGTTTGGAACATGTTAGCGCTGTGCTGCGAATGCACCGCCCTGATTGGCTGGTTCCTGCTGCCTGGTGCTCTGACCAGTGGTCTCCAGCAGTCCTAAGCCCTTGAGTTCTGGGGGTCCCGCCCCAGTATAATTCAAACCTGGCCAGTGACGGCCCCTCTGCTGGGGGTGATGTTGGAGACGAGGGGGTGGTAGGGTGGGACCTGGGTCTGGCCTGTACCATTTGGATTCCTCCAATGGGGATCATCAGACAGGGGACCTTGGCTTGCTGGGAGTGCATGGGAAGATGGCTGAAAATGTTGTCTGTTGTTTGATGGCCAGGATAACCCTCACAGGTCGAAAGACGAAAAGCAGGTGGAAACAAGCTGGCTTCTGGCCCTTCTGCTGCTGTACCACTTTTCTCCTGCAGGGGGAGCACATACATTGTTTTTACATTTTATGGACTTGCTCTATCAGTACACAGGGTACTGTACACAGAGATCTTTCCTGGAACAAAGTGCAGAGGAAATACATTGTGGTTGATCTCTATTTCTAAATTTAAATTTCTAGGTGCAGATCTGTGCAGGCTAAGAAATAAACACTCACCGATTGGACATGACTACCCTTTGTACCTGGGCTCTCCCACGGCAAGTATCCAGGGGTTCTGTGCAGTAACCTGAGTGGCAAGGGAGGGGTCCTAGCTTGGGATGTCCTGTAGCAGCTGGGGGAAATAGGACGAAGAGGGGAAAGGGTTCTGATGGGAGATGGTCCTCTCTCAGGGGACAGTGAGATATGTCGGCTGGGCGAGGACATCTCCTTCCTTGGGGAGAGGCTGTGGAGGGGTGAGGATAGCTCCAGACGAGGGGAGAGGCTGCGGCTGGGGGAACAGCTCTCACTGCTGGGGGAGAAAGCTCTTGGTGAAGCCTTCCAGGCCCGCCGGGAGAACAGCGCTCTCCTGCTGCCTGGAGAGGAGGCTCGTCTGCTAGGCCAAACTCCCCTTGGGGAGGATTCCTGACCAGGGTTGGCACCGGGACCCGGAGGCTCGGGTTCAGGAGTGCCCAGCTGAGAGTGCCTACTGCAGCTGGAATGCCCTGCTGTTGATGGGTGGGTGTCTGACGAACAGGAGGATGGTTGGTCATCATGGGATGCGCACTCCTCTTCCTCGTCATCATCGTTATCATTGTCGTCATCATCCTCGGACTCCTCCACGTCAGAAAACTGATGTTCCTCCTGTTCCTCTGAGCCACACACACGTTCATCACTTCCCGTTGTTTCTACAGACACAGGAAAACATACACACCCTTTAGATCTACAATCTATATATACTTCAAAACTCCTAAAGAGACATTAAAACTTTAACGCTTGAACAGAACAATTTTCAAGAACAAGCACAGAGGGATAGGATAGCATACTGTATCTTTCTGTTCAACCTCACCCACCACCCGTCAAACCCATGTTATAAATAGAGTGGGGATGAAAAGACCGGAATTTAATTGAATAGAAGCATGCCTCTATTCACAAACTATCTCAACAGCCTTGTGAATGGAAAGATGGTTTAAATGGTGTGTCCTTGGCGTCTTGGTAGTCTGTCAGCAAGAAAGATATGGTGAGGGTAGGAGTAGTAGAGGAAGATTAGGGAGGAGATGGCTGGTTTTGAGGCTCCTTTGTGGCTTTGGTGGAGTGGGGGGAGGGGGGGGGGACCAAAATGTTGAAATGCACATTTCCATAATTCAGCAACACACCCTTGAGAACAACATATGCAAACTTCCCAGACTACTGCAACTACATCAGGAGACTGTCAAATGCTGTGTATTCTTTATTCATTTATCTTATAAGGCCAAAGGGAGTAGAATAGAACATGGTGTTGCATAAGCTGTCAGCGCAGAGCAGCTACAATTCTTCACAGGCAGTTCATCCAGCTGTGTACCAATATTTCTCTACAGTGGATGGGAGAATATGGGAGATGCCTCTCCATCCCCTCTCAAGTACCTGTTTCCTCGCTCTCTGGCTCTTCCACTGATGACTCAGACACTCCCATTGCCTGGCATTTTTTCCCATGAGCCTTTGACTTCATGTGTTTAGTAAGGTTCCCTAGGAAGAAACAAAAAAAGAACATTATAATTGTTGTAGACTTAGAGGGGGCAAGGAAAATGAGGACATTCTAACAGCATAGGTAAAATGTGATCACTGGGCATAAACTAGACTATAATAGACTAGACTAAGCTAAAATACAATGGAAACTAGAACTACCGACTCAGGGTTGTATGTTTCTGTGCACCAGTTAAGTTGCAGTTTATATCCATGTCTGTCCAGACTCATATAATATAATATATGGAGTGACTGATAGAGAGCTTCATCACATGGTGCAACAAACAAATCACCTGAAGCAAAACCAATGAGCTTGTGGTAGAAAATGCTTTAAATATGGATGTAGCTGCAAAGAAGCTGCCAATTCTATTATACATTCGAGTATGGGACAGACGGATGGACATAAAGACTGTATGGACAAAGGGACAACACGAAATATAATGCCTCTGGCCACGTCTACCCCTACCGAGTTAGAAATTATTTTTAAGTGACTTATTCTTCTCCACTTACCTTTGGTTTTGAAGGCAAAGTTGCAGTGTTTGCAAATATATGGACGGACATCGGTGTGCGTTCGGATGTGCTTTTTCAGCATGCTCGGCTTCTTACAGCGGATGCCACACTCTCCACATATGTACTTGCCTCTGCCCCGACCTCTCACATAAACATACTCTTCATTGGACTTATACCTGAGAGAAAAAGAGAGAGAGAAAGGAGACAGAAATGGAAAGATTATTAGGATTACGTTCATATTGCCCACAGATTTCACTGTGTGGTACAATTTAGTAGCTGAATAATAATAATAATAATAATAATGATAATAATAATAATGAATTTAATTTATATAGCGCCTTTCACAAACCTCAAGGACGCTTTACATGAAAAAACATACAGACACAGAACACCAGGCCAGGAGACAACACAACACAAGAAACAACACAGCACAAAAAACTACCCAGCACAACACAAGAAACTAACCAGCTAACTGACTGACTGACTTAACTAACTAGCTAACCAATCAACTAACTATAGGCTATGGTGAACAGGTGGGTTTTGAGGGCTGACTTGAAACTGTCCAGGGTAGGGGCTTGACGGACACAAATTCCAAGCTTCTTCATTGACCATCCATGGTGAAACTAATATCTAGTAATTGATTTAAACTGAATTACATTTAAAAGCTGCATTAGTTTATCTCTCGACCACGTGAGGACAATGGAACAAGCATGAAAACATCATTAACATGTGTTCACCTTGTAAAGTTGTCAGAGTGAATATGTTGGCAAGCAGTTGTTCGTGTTTTTGGCCTCCTGGCAAATTTAAGACCAATATTCTACTTTTAGCTTTATTTTAGTCTCAAATGCATCTCACTCTATAGTTCCTAAATGCTTCACTATGTTCAGCAGGTAGCTGCTAGCTTTTCCTGTCTATCATTTGGTGCTGGGCAGGTAAGCTTGTAGTAGGTTTAAAGAGCATTTACCCTGAAACAGCTGCATGCAGCTGCTGGAAACAAGGTTGATGACAGTGATTCCACTGTCATGTGGAGCGAAATATCAAAGTAAAGTGCCAAAAGCATCTAAAACTCCCTGTAAAGCTGAGGTAGGTGATAATTCTCTGTGGCTTCGTCACTACAAGCAACCCCTTTCACATTACACAGGCATTTGACCTTTGTTCTTATAAAAATATTGATTAACGATGAATGTTGTGAATGAGCATTTTGTGCTGCACAAATACATGCATGCACCCAAACGCGCGCGCACACACACACACACACACACACACACACACACACACACACACACACACACACACACACACACACA
>JBBPCS010000855.1:11404964-11416085 GCA_037974645.1 Hollardia meadi
ACACACACACACACACACACACACACACACACACACACACACACACACACACACACACACACACACACACACTGGGAACTGGGAAACAAGGCTTTCTTTATGAAGGCGGGTTGGGGAAGCCCCACCAAAACCCCAGCAGCACTGAGTCCCTTGGCTGTTCCCTCCACAACACCCTGGGCACACAGAGAATACCAGCTATTCTGCTGCGATCGGGTGGGCCTGCCAACAACAGCAACAACTAAAGAGAGGGAAGCCTGGCTATGGCCCACAACCTAAAATAGACACTATATATAAAAATCAAGCACCACATTTAAGTCTAGTCTATAAAAACATTGTTTATACACAATCTTGATGTTTACCAAAAGGGTATTTGTAGATACAGTGGACCACAGACATTTTAAATCTCCATAAAAAAACCGATGACCCATTGCCAATGAAGAGATGTACAATTCATTCTAAATTGTAATTATCCAATGTGTGTTGTTCTGTGTTTCATTACAGGTAATGTACCATATCTACATGAACTCGGGCTGTGAATGCTCCCAGTTGTATAAAAACAAACAAACCGCAAATCATAACAAATCGTTACACAGCTGTAAAATAGTCTCAACAGTGGCCTTATGTATTTTATTCATTCAGGTGCTGGCCACTCTTTACTGGCATGTATTTCTTGCCACTGCTAAAAATATCTACCCGCATCTCGGAAAAAAACAAAGGAAGAAGTTGCACTTCACAATGGTCCACACATTGACCATTAAATCAGCAGCATGTCTCTCAGTAAACCGACAATCTGCCCCTGCTTCTACTGTAGGTTTCTGGCCATCATGGCAGATGGCAGGTGGAGAGAATATAATTTCAACCAAGGCGTGACTGATTGATAAGGCCATTGAACTTCGAGGCAGCAACAACTAAATGACAGTAATAAACACTGCACACAGGAACAGCTATGTCCACTTCATCAGTGTGCTTAAAGTGTTAGGACAAATCCACAATGTTTCCACCACTTACAACATGGAAATCAAGCTGTATGTTTTAACAGAATTCAGAAGTGACAGTTCAGCCTGTGCTCACTAAGAGGGATTAAATTTAATATTCCATGGACTTTTGCTGGCACCAAGAAGGAACAGATATGCTAGTTTAATTGCTAAGACATGTGTTATTGAGGAGAAAGCTGCCTTGATCCAATATCTGTATCTTTAGCTGCATGATACTAATAAAGTCTAGAGACACCCTGCACCACTCTTTCTTAAAGGGACCTCAGAAATTGGCACAGGATTAAATTGTGCAAGTCAGTGGAACATAGACAAGGTTGTATGATGCATTTTCACTTAAAAAGAAAAGTGTTGCTTATTCTCCAGAAAAGAGTAGCAGACAGTCATGATTCCAATTTGCTGACAAAAGGGAGATATTTATAATGAGTCCTTATAGAGTCAAGGTACAAAACATTCTACTGTGCTCGTAGCGGTGCTTATTTGCATGCATGGAGAAAATACAGCAAGACCTTAAGGGATGCAGGTAGACAGAGAGGGGACACAGAAGAGGCTGGGAGAGAATGAAGAGGACATAATATGCAGGTAAGTAAAACTGGAAGAGCTGCCAGAGTGGCACGGAGGGGGGGGGGGGGGGGGTATAATGGAGATATAACACTGTAGGCTGTTTATGGATGAAAATGCACTTCCTGAATGTGTATAATGTGTGGGTGCAAATGATAAAGACTGGTAATTAGTGCCTTATCTACTGTTAAGCAGACAACATGCTGAATCTGTGTGCACACTAAGACAAAACTCAGGACTTAATGTGCAAATGTTGACATACACACACGTGCTTGCACACACACTCACACACGCACACACACAAATTAGCACTTCTAAAACACAGACACTCGTGCCAGCAAGAGGAAAAAGCTTGGCTGCAGGTACAAATGAAGTCCCTGTGGGTTTCACTGCCTCCCATCTGTTACTGTAATTCTCTGTGCAGCTCTCCTGTTTTGCTGTCATCAGGCATTGGTTTGTAGCAGAAGAACAGCTAACTTGTGCAATGAGACACTGTCTTTATTCACAAATATTGAATTTTGACAGAAAGATGTGCCTTTTAACAGCCTCACTCTTGTATTTCTTACCCGCCTTCAAAGATGCGAAGACGAGGAGCCTCGCTCTGTTTGGAGGTGGAAGGTCCTTCCTCTTCCTTCATCTTTTTATTCTCCTCCTTTTCATGTTGCTGCTGATCCTTTACTTTAGTGAGGGTGCTGGGTGGGGTGGCATGTACCTACACTCAAGACACACATAGAAACATTCAAAACAACTTTAAATAAAGTGTTATCTCTTCTATTGTTAAAAGAGTACTCAATGAATGTAGCGTTGCAGTCCTGTAACATTATCGGACTCATGATAGACAGTTTAAAAAAGATATAATCTTCTTTTATACCATACATTCTTGTTACTTGTCAAGATCAGTGCCTCCTTTACCTACAATGCAACTCAACCACAGTTCAGCTGAGTTAAGCTAGTAGGGGCTAATGTAACCTTGAGCCATTAGCCTCAAGCAGAGATGAGAAGCAGGCTGCAGAGTTGAGGTAAGATCAGTTCTTTCTAACTTCACTGCCCCAGATTTTTTCATTTTCAAACTTGTAGTCTAAGCCCCAGGCTCAATTGCCTCAAGTAATATCACTTGAAGCAATTTCTCAGATTTCACAAAGTTCTCTTTGAGCCACAGAAGGGTTCATACAACTTTTTTTCAGATATGCAGTAGTACTTCCCAAGACCTATAATCAGACTTTGATGTGTAAAGCACATCATTGGCTTCATATGTAAAAAAAAATAGAGACTAGTTTAAAAAATATGGCAGTATTACTTAAACATTTATGGTTTATTTAACAGAGGGGTGTACATTAACTTATACACTTAAGTTAATACAGAAAGTGAACATATATCATGATTATGTTTACCTCTGACACATGTTGGGTCCTGCTACTGACAGGGGTAAATTTGCTTTTGGCTGGAGCAGGGGCCGTGGCCATGGTGTATGTCTCAGAGCTGTGCTTCTGTTTGGAGCACAGTAGAGACAAAGCTACCTTGGTGCTGAGGCCCGGCAAGTTGGGGTTGTGAGCACTGACACTCCAGGTAGAATAAACGGAGGTGCAAGGTTCCCTCAGGGCTGATGGGTTGGGTTTGACATAGTTCAGGTAGCACCAACTGATGGAGGTGGAGGTGTGGAGGCTGGGGTATGAAGGGGTGCTTGGTCTTTCAACCCACTCTTGCACAACTGGCACTTCCTCCTTTTTTTTACTTGTCTTCTCAGTTGACTTCTCTCCCTCCTTCTCCTTACTACTATGCTTCTTTGGTACTTGTTCCTGCCCCATCTCCACTTTCACAGTTGTCTCTACCCTCTCTAGCTGTTTCTTTTCTCCCTCTTCCAGTTTTCTTCCAGTGATTTTACCTTCTTCTTCTTGTCCTACTGTCTGTTCTACATCCTCCTCCTCCTCTCCTGACGTGTGCTCTGCCTCCCCTTCCTCTTTTACCCTTTTCTGGTGACGTTGGGCCTCTGTGCTGAGCTCCAGACTGGCAGCAGGAGAAAGCATGCGTTTACTTCCTCCAGCCCCTAGTGGACCATATCCCTCCCCAGATCCTGAGGCCAGCTCTGTGGGCAGAGACAGGGGAAGAAGGTTCTTGATGTCTGGGGATGGGACCTTCAAATAGGACCTTTGCAGTTTGTCCCGCTCTACCTGGCCCATTATGACCATCGCTGTGCAAGTAATGGGTTCCTGTGAGTGGGTGGAGGCCAGGATCTGGGACAGGGTGGTGTACATGGCACTAGTATAGGTAGGTATATGGGTCTGGAGGCGCACTGGTACCACAAGGGACACTACTGGTGTAAGCTGTGCCAGGCATGTGGCGATGACTGGCCGTGGGTGGTGGTAGGAGATTGTTACAAGGGATTGATGGGTAAGGGCAGAAGACATGGTAGAGATGGCAAGTCTGCTCTCTGTAGTGGGAAGGGAGGAAACACGTGCGGTAAGTCTTGGAGGAAAAGGCAAGTACAGAGCTTGACTAGTTCTTGTCCTAGAAGAGAACTGGAGAGGAGCTAGAGCAGGAAGCTGATGGAATGGTATACCCAACCGGTCTGCCATGTGGATCTGCGTTGGGTGTATCTGAATAGGTGGAGGTCTGGTCTGTGAATGCAAGAAGGCTCTGTGGATAATTTGGGTTGATAATACTTCAGTGGTGATGGGCAGTAGCTGGGATAGTGATCCTGGGGAAAATGGTTGCTGGCCTCTGGGCTGCAAAGGGAACATGTCCTGACAGGGCGGGATGATTTGAGGCTGTAACAGCTGCAAGGCTTTCCCTGTGGCTTCCAGGCTGAACTGAGAGCTTGCTTCAGTTGAGTAGAGAGGAGGGTGGATGGTGTGGGAAGGCCCAGGCTTTGGACTCTCTGCTCTGGACAAATGACTGGCCCACTCCTCCTGCTCAGGTTCCCCTAAAGTGGCATGCTTCACAAGGAGACACTTTCTCCTTTCTTTCCAAGAGGATGCAGACTGCTGAGGGGACAGGGAGCCATAGTCGAAGGACTTACTTCTGGTCTCTGAGATCTGCTCTGTTTGTTGGGGGCTGGGTGGAGCCTGCTCTGAGGCTGAGCGCCTCATCTCCTTGTGGCTTTGGTGGTGTTGGTAGGAAGTGGATGGCACCATTAACATCTGGGAGCTTTGGCTACTGGAGGCCCAGACAGCAGGCTCTGATCTTGCTGTTTCCTCAAAAGAAGCAGAAAGGCTTGAAGTGTGGGAGATGTTGCTGTCTTGACTGGGGCTGCGAGGCAGAGAGACAGACTCAAAGCTAGACTCCCCAGAAGACTGGGCTGCTTCTGCCAGGCGGAGTCTTTTCTTCTTTGGTGGCAGCTTCTCTGCAGGGAGCTGGGCCAAAGTCTGGCTACGCTGAGGCCACTGGAACTCCTCCAATCTATCTGACTCCTAGGACAGAAAAATAGCTAATTTAACATTCTATGTAAAATACAGTGACATTGCATTAAACATGCAATGATTTAAGACTTTATTATTTAGAAGAAATAAAATGAAATAGGTAAGCAAGGCAGTCAAATTGTATAAAATGTCCAAAAATATATAGCCAAACGCTACTTTAAATAATCACATACCTTAGATGAGGATGCTGTCACTGGTGGTGACACAGATGGCATGTCAGCATCAGGCTCCACTGTAACAAGGATCTCTGGCACTTGGATGTTTGGCTGGCGGATGAGGCGAGATGTAGACGGTGATGGTTTTGGCTCGGGTTGTTGTGTTTGCTCACTCTCTCTGAGGTCTGGTTCTTGACTTTCCATGGATATACTCTCCTGCTTCTCAAAAGAGCTTGTGTGTTGAATGACAGACACACCCTTCCTGTCCTGCTGCTGTTGTTTTGGCTCAGTCTGTAAAGAAACACCTAGAAACAAAGAAACAAAGAAACAACAAATTAAACCATCATATGATATTTGTATATTGCTTTTGAATGATGATATTTAATTGCTTTTTCAATTTGCTTTCCATAAACGATGAAGATGCAGATATTTATTTGTTGTGTAAAAGTTTTCTTTAGCTATTTAGGTTTCTCAGATGTTAAAAGAGGATAAAAAGGTATGTAAGAAAAGAAACTTATTGCTCACAGAGGATAATGTTAGCATTTTACCTGCTACTGCAGAGATACATAAACAAACCTGAAAGGGCGTGGCTGGTCTGGTCTGGTCTGCTTGGCACAGGAATGAGGCCTGCAGAGCTGCCTAACATTGTTACAGATCCAGGGCTGGGAGGATCCTCCTCCAGACTTTCCTCTTTCCTCCTTTTCCTTACAGCCATGGCCAGTGCTCTGAACTTATAGTGCATCATCATTTGGGGGCGATCCTCACTGCATGTTTTACTCACATCCCTGCTTTCTTGTTCTAGTGTTTTCTGCCCTGGACACATGCCTCTGTGGGCCTCGTAGCCTTCACTATGTTGGAAGTGGGCCCCACATGCTTCACATTCAAACAGGCTCAGACTACTTTGCTGCTGTTGTTGTTGTTGTTGCTGTGGCTGTCTTGCTAGTTCAGTGCCTCTGTTCGAGAAAGAGGATGTGGGACCAGCCTCCTCCAGCAGTAGCTCAGCTCCCAGTGGATCTTCTATGGCAGGCTGGCGCCTCAGCATGCGCTGAGCGTGGCCAATCCTGATCTCTGCGACCACTGCTTGCTGCTCATCGAATGAGTGGCAGAGACGGTAACCTCTGGGAGACATGGTGCCAGAGGGAGAGGGCTCTTCTTGGCTGGTAGATGATGGCATCGAGTGACTTCTAAGAAGAGGCACTGCTGACTGCTCCTGGGTACCTGGTGGATCTGCCTCAGGATTGTGGAGGAGCCTCAAACCACTGGGGCCAGGGGCTTCTCCTTTGGGATCAAATGTGTATGGATCTTTAGGGGTAGTAAATTTGGGTGATTCCATGCTGCTCTTTCTGGACAGAGAGGAGCGTCTGGGCTTTACACTGTCAATCTCACTGGTGTCTACTACAGCTTCATTGATAGTTATGAGCTTGGTAATGTGTTCTATTACTTGGGTTTTGGGTACAGTAAAAGGAATGCTCTTGTCCTCCATTCCTGAGGATGAGGAAAGTGAAGAATGAGGCTGCTGCTGATGGGGACTGCGCTGCTGCCCCCCCAGTCTTCCATATTTCCCTAGAATAATTTCTGCGTAGGTTTTGACACTGGCACTGGGGGGGCTAACTTGGGACAGGTCAGTGCTGCCTGATCCGGAGAAGTAGCCAGACTCTGTGCTGCCCTTACTGCCAGGGCCTAGGGAAGAAGATGAGGTGGAGAGGGAGGAAGGAGGGTCATCTGGGGAAGCCATTGGGCCACGTTTCCTTTCACTAAGCCTTAGTGCCAGTCTCTGCTTGACAGCCTGGGAATCTTCAGGTCTCTGGCTCTCCTCTGAGCTGCCCAGTGGCTCCTTACCACCTTTCCTTTGCTGGCCCAATATCTCCTTAGAGGAGGATTTTTTGTGTTGGCCAGTTTCTTCTTCAGACTCAGTGCTTTCTCCCTCTGTGTGTTCATCAGGGTCTTCTCCAATTCCACTGCCCTCTGGTCCACTCAAACTGGGCTCATCACGACTGGACGCCAGGCCTGCTTTAATGCGATGGGCATGGGACTTGCGATGCTTATACAGGTTGCTCTTGGTCTTGAAAGAAAATCCACAGGGAGGACAAGGGTACGGTCTTTCTCCTGTGTGAGAGCGAATGTGTTTCTGAAGAACACTTGGTTTGGCACATGGACGGCCACAGAAAGTGCACACATATTTCCCTGGCTTTTGGGGTTTCTTCTCTCCTTTTCTGGGTGAGCTGATCCCTTCTAGGGCCTCTTGGCTGGATTGAGATGGGACCCCCTGCCCATGCTCTCCCCGGGTGGAGGAAGTAGAGTGGAGGGATGAGGTTGATGAGGAAGCTGGAGAGAAGAAGCTGCCTCCTGAGGGACCTGGGGTGTCTGAATGCTGCCATGCTACTGCTTGCTGCTGCTGTAACCGAAGCAGAAGGCCAGTACGTTTGGGTTGGCGATTTTGCAGGCGGCCCAAGGCTCTGTGTACAGGACGAGCATTAGGGGGCTGCTGGGGCTGCTGAGGTGGACAAGGTCCCACTGAGGATTCAGCTGTTACATGCTGCTGCTCTTGCCTTCCAGAGCGCTCCTCATCAGGCGGACGGCTGGGCTCAGCCTCCATAGAGTGGGGAGGAGGCCTCAAAGACACTGAAGGAAGGGCTCTTGGAGCCTCATGGGACTAACCACATGGCAGCAGAGAGGTCAGAGGCAGGGGAACATTGACAGACTAAGCTGTAGATCACAACGGAGGGCCGTTTTCAGTGTGGGCCACAGGTTATTCAAGAGGACCAAATGAGGCATCATTAAAAGGGGCCCTGGAGCTGCATAGATGCAGGTAAACATAGATCATCACTTTGTACAAAGCAGCTCTGCTTCTGTCCAGCCTCAGCCATTCTAATAGCCCTCCCAGGGTCTTCTCTGCATCTCGTTTGTTGGTTGTAAAGAGTGTTCACCGTTTCTGAATGGGTCTAAAGAAAGAGAAAAAGACAAGGACGGACTGAGTTACAAAAGTGGAAACCTATTACAGTTTTTTTTAGTTGTTTATACACTGCAATACTGAGGCACAATTACCATAACTTTCCTAATCTTACACAAATTCTACACAAATGCAAACACACTTCCTGCTTTTCATTCATTTTGCAGTTCTAAACCACACTTTTGCAAAACAAACACACAATTCTACTTTTGGCACAATTTTCATTGATTAAATCTCTTATGTTCACATGGACCACCAGTCACACCTTTGACTCCTCATATGGGCAAAGACCTATTGTTTTTCAATTAGCAATCATAGCTTCAGCAATAAAAATGGCCAAATGTAAGCTCTCCTGTGTTTGAGATGCCAACTTTGCAGAGAGGTAGAGCATGAGAAGTGACAGTCAGAGGAGATACAGAAAAATGAGAATAGATAAGAAATCTACTCCCCTCACTGTAGTACTGCATACTCAATAAAGAAAAGCCCAGCTCTGCTAATAAACAGGCACAGCAAAACACACACATTCCTGTGAAGATGACTTAGGCTTCTTGATAGCTCCAAAATGCCTGCCATGCAGTCTGAAAAAGAGTAGAGTAGAAGGCCAAAATCATTAGTGTCCTATTATCAAGCTGCCTATTAAATATTGCCCCATATATCATACTATGACAAATAGGGTTACATTTCCTGGTGTAGTGTTGAGTGGGGTCAGTGTTTAAATGAGAACTTTAGCATGGTAATTGCATCAGCAACATGTTATTGCTGTCATCTGTCCTTGCTTCAACTTAACAAATAGATACTGTGAACTGATTCAAGAAACAGAGGCACACCTACTGTAAATCTAGTAAGAAATGTTCGGTCAACATGTTCTGTTATTATAAGACACTTACAAAAGGCACAGTGATCTGGGCACACAGATGTCTAGTATGTGTGCATGTCCACATATTGTATAAACACTTGTGAATCTCCTTAAAAATTGAGATAAAATGAAAAACTCCCTTCTACTCAAAACAGATATATTTGATTCATATCTGATGTGACAAATTCCTTGTATGTGAAACGTACTTGGCAATAAAAAGGATTCTGATTCTGATGTGTGACTGGCCTACTCCGCAGGAGTGAGAGCAGCTCAGGGCCAGCCAGGCAAACATCCACAGATCAGGCACCAACAGAGGAGACCACAGTGTCAGGGCAAGGAGTCAAAACAAATGTTGGAAATACAGCCTATGCTTATCTGATCTGGCTCTAAAGCATAAGGGGATAAACGGCTAGGTGCTGTTTTCTAGTGGATAAAGGGACTTGACAGCAACTGGGTTGCAGCCTAAGCCTGACACACTCACTGGTTACACAGCCACCAGGGTGTGGTGTTCATGAGGGGCCAAGAGTGGCTGCTTGCTATTAAGCGTGCTGTGAAAGGGTACTGCAAAAACTGTTATCAAGATGAATCTATTGTAATATTTGCCACTCACACACTACCACAGAGCTGTGTCTATGAGGAGCCAAGTATAACTGATCATGGAGACTTGAGGGTACAATGAAATCTCCTCTTTTATCAAGATGTATGTTCTGTAATATTCCCCACTTACTACAATCCTGCACTCTGTCTCAACTCGAGACACAGGATTCTTGTATCGCAGCCAATCAAAACACATTCTGGGAAAGCATGGGGCCAATCATAACATTTTCACTGAGCAGCCATGCCCAACCAGTCCCAGCACAGGCTCATCCAGAGTATCAATCATCGTCTAAAGGCATTGACACTACTTCCAACCCCGCGGCTCTATCAGACTCTGGAGATCAGAGCTCACTGAAGGAAGATGCCGTGTGTGTTCACCTCACACGGCTGCAGATCTCTGTGATGGTGTAGACAACGTGCACCACCTCTGACATGCCAGGAGAGAAGAGAGGAGGTGGGGCAAATACAATGACTCAAAGGAGGTGAGAGACAGAAAATGCAGATATATCCTTTAATATTTGAAATATGCATATGAAGTAGGATTTTGAAAGAGAGAGGTGAGAAGGAGAGAAATCAGTGATCCAGTGAATAAACCCAGCAGGCCTGGCAGAAGACTACAGCTTAAGATGCCAGTGGTGGCAAGGCAGCGCTGACAGTATTTTTTTTTAATGAGCCACACTTTTGCTCTCTCCATGTGTCTAAAAAAAACACTCTGCACAGTCAGCCTTCATTAGAGCAAGTTTACAGTGGAGAAAAAAAGAAGAGAATCAGTCTCTCTCTTGAAAACAACTTGACAGGTTTTCGGCTCCATCTCCACTTTCCCCCACATCTGTTGAGGGCCAATCATCTGTTTAGACAGTATTTCTCCAAGCAGACCGGCACTCTGATTACAGCAGACTTTTACCATCAACACACAGCAATTAAGCAGCATAACAAACTGTATCAAGACCAATAAAATTTACTTCTGTTTTTATTTGCCTGTCTTCCATCTTTTCAGCTGTACAGGAAGACTTCTGTATGTGCTGGCAGCTATTACTTTTTCTGCCTTGAGCTGTTGCCCCAAAGAGACACGTTACTCTCTGGAGTTACATGTAAATAAGTGAGGTCAGGAAGGAATGGAGCTTAGACATTAGTTACACATCAGATCTTGACCAGGGAGTGTTGTTCCTCACACACCTGAACTTGATGACAATAAAGACAGCAGATAAAAGAGGACGGGGGAGGGTGTGCTGGAGGGGAAAGCACAAAGAGTGAGACAAACTGTCTTCCTCAACCCCCTTGTAATAAATGTCCTTGTTCATGTAGTTGGGTATCAGAGTGTAAGTTTAATGATCTCTGGCATAGCTGTTGATGCAGCTTTTAAACAGGGCGATTAGAAGGTTTTAAGGTTGGGGAGAGCATTGCCTACATTATTCGTGGTAGTCTAAACTGCCAGCTCTGAGTGGGGAAATACACAGTCAGGGTCTTGCCAGGAGGATGAGGGAGAAGAATGCCAGAGTCTAGTCTACATTAAACCGAAACAGACACACACACACACACACACACACACACACACACACACACACACACACACACACACACACACACACACACA
>JBBPCS010000855.1:11427414-11449212 GCA_037974645.1 Hollardia meadi
CCACAGGGGTTAGTTCAATTGCTCTGCTTCAGAGACAGTGACATGGCCGGGGAGGATTGTGCTGGAGCATCGCCTGTTGCCTTGATTTGCTCGGCAGATCCGCAGCAGAGCTGGAAGGATTTTCCCCCAAAGCCCTCTTACCCTCCTTCAGAGCAGAAATCTCCTCCAATCCTTACTCGAAGTTACTGCAGGGACGCCTTACACTCTGAGACAAAGGACTCTAGAGGGAGGGGAGGGGATGGGAGGGGAGAGGAGAGGAGAGTCTCTCTCCTTCTCCTTCATCCTCTCACACACACACACGCATATATTTTTAGATTTTTTACATTTTGTCATCTGACAGGGATAAGACAATACAGATGGCGATTATCGTGGCAGAGGACACGGAGAGACACAGCAACGGTGGCTCCAAAGTGAGAGTGAGAGACACATTTTGGGATGGAGGAATGAAGCACAAGTTATCTTTGCAGGCTGTAGTTAATCACCACAGATTAGTGACACCTGGAAACTGTGATCCGGGCGCACACAGTGTGTGCCGAGGGGTGTGGTCTCAGAGGAGTATCTTGGGACCCAGAGAGAGAAAGCTCTGGAAGAGGTAGGGATGTCTAGTTGTGAAATATAAAACCTCGTCTGCATCACCGATCGATACATACACACACACAAGGCATGCATCTGTAGCTAATCTTTCAAGGCAACACAGAATGCTTGCTAAAGAGCTGGGCCTCTTGGACATGAGGTTGAATCCCTTTATTCCGATCTGAATATCCAGCAGCTGATAAGCAACTACGTGTGTTATCACTCGGTAGCCTCTCCCGAGCGCTACACAATCACACAAACTTCACTAATGAGATCCTGGCCAAGCCCTCTCCAGACATGCCTGTGGTAAGCAAGTACAGCAGCTTACAATCACTATTACACAACGCTGGCCGCAGTGGAAAGCGAACACCTGCACAAAAATGTCCTCACTGTTGAAACAAGAAGAAACCAGATCACGACATAAAACAATAGAGAAGAACGGAGAATGTAAATCTTGTCAGAATGACAAAGTTGTTGTGGTGCGCTAGACATGTGGCATATTTGAAGGTGGGATTGCCATTACGTACAGAATTAACTCAACATTCCACTTGGCTACCAGCCGTGCCAAATTATTAATGATTAACTCTTATCAAGGAAGTGTTTGAATGAGTAACACCCTTCTCGCTGCAAAACCAGTGCTGCCTGCCCCGGCCGTGCGTGTACATCATTGTCAACGTATATCATTGCATAACCTTGGCTGGCTGGCACACATAGGAGGGGAGGGGAGGGGCCAGACAGCCACACATACAGGACAGACGACTCTCGCTTCGTGGCAAACACAAATTCTATCTCCATTTGAAGGGGCAGCCAACACACCGGGGCCTGGACGAGAGGCTGAGTCAAGGCCAGACACTGACAACCACACACACACACACACACACACACACACACGCACACACACACACACACACACACACACACTAACCAAATTGATACAAAAGCAGACAAGGCCACAAGACTCAATCGCAGAATCTTAATAACAGATCTATGACCATGGAGCTAAATGTAGGCAGTAGGCTAGTGGGGCATCTGTGAAGTTGCCAGGCTGGCACTCCTGGTCTCCATTTTGTGTGTGTGTGTTTGTGTGTGTGCAAGTGTGTGTACCCAAGGTCTTGTTCCTGGTTCACTCTGGTCTCCCAGCACTACAGTGGGTCTATTCATCCCTGGTGCTTCAGGGAACAGGATTAGTGACCAGTAGCAGGGACGTGAAAAGGTTGTGTCCACCAGCCACCAGGATTTTACAGACTGGGTGTGTGCCACTGTGTGTTTGAGTGTGTGTGTTTATTTTACTTGTCGGAGACTGACAACAGTGCCATCCTTCTCACATGCTCCCACAGAGAAAACACAACTTAAACGTGCTCCTAAACGCCTCTTTAATGCTTTGTGTAATCTGTCAAGCCAACAGTCGTGCGTGAAGCAGAACACACTGCCAGTTGTACAGGCGTCACAACACCCACACCTACGAATTTCACATCCGGGGTTCAGACTGAACTGTCTCTCTGCAAGTCATCCCCTGATCCTTTGCGCCGGTGTGTCAGCGTCTATCAAAAGTAAGGATGTGCACTGTTCATTAACAGAAAACAGCCCTTTTTCCCTTTTTTCACACACAAACCTGCCAAACTGACTGACGTCTTCAGTAATCAGTGTTGGTGCAGGCAGAGAGATACGTGTTATTGTACCTGAATAATCTCATTGCACAAGTCTACAGCAACGATACTGAAGACCAAAACATTTTGTAATGGACTGGCATTGTTAAACTGGTGAATGGTATGAAAACAGGTTCTACAACCATACTGATAATAGCACATTCACTTGCAGCTTTTAAAACCTAGTAATTACTCTTACCAAGCCACCTTCTAACATTTCAGCCAAGTTACAATGGCATAAAAACATGAAAGAACCAATCCATGTTCAAACCATAAATGGCAGTAATCCCCGAAGCCCACTTTTTTTTGTTCCAACAATCAAATTCTAAACAATGTCAAACAATCTCGGAAATATGCAAAGAAACGGAGCAGCGCTTTCCTCGGTGCCTGCTGAGCTAGCGCCTTTCTTCAGCCAGCACCACAAGTGGTCTTGATCCAGGCCTGAGTGGAGCACTGCGAGGACGCCGCTTTGTGCTGATTCAATAAGGAGTAATTGCATATTGGCCTCTTTCCACTCATCCCCCCCTTCACCACCATGGTCTGACACTTTACTGTATTTCTGTGCTGTAAGTTACAGTATGGTCAGAGAGCGAGGGAAAGAACACTGCAGCACCGTTGCTGCCTGCTATTTTTTTTTAAACATCCACATTCCTTTGGATTGCATGAGGAGTTGCACTGAACCTCCTCTGATTTGAAAAAAGTATTTCTCAGCAGCACCCGGCTTTAAGGCACCCACGATCACTGTGGTCTTCATCATTATAGAGAGCGTCACAATTCAGGTATCCTGACCTCACTTCCTGTAAAACTGGCATTAGAGACACGAAAAGTGCAATGACTGTACCTCGAGGGAAAATTTATTTTTCTGATTTCTTTACCTGATGTATGTCTTTCATATCATTTTATATAGTTTATATTGTCCATATCAATATAAATATTGACATTCTATGACAGCAGATAGATAGATAGATAGATAGATAGATAGATAGATAGATAGATAGATAGATAGATAGATAGATAGATAGATAGATAGTGTATAGTTTTGCATAATAAACATGTCAGACAGGCAGCCTTTCATCGTGTCTGTATGCACATGTCATCACCTTGCTGTGTAAAGGTGAACCCTCTGTGGGAACATAAACAGCCTATAACAGAGGAGGATATATATTACTGATTGATAAGCGGTTTAAAATAAACCTATCCGTCAAGTAAAACCCATTTATCACGTACAGCAGCAGACCAACTGTACACAAAACGCATGATGTCATCCCTTTAAAAAATCTGACAGGTGTAGCCTGGTGAGTCCACAGGCCTGGTGGTGAATCTTAAACTTGTGCGTCGCCTTTGCGTGTGTCAGTCCGCACTGTTGCTCCCCTCACTTTGTTATTGAGGAGTGAACGGGGTGATGAAGCATATGCTGTCATATGCTGTGTGTGTGTACAGCAGCACCCCCGCCGCTGTTTCAGCGCGGCTCTGTAGTTCGGACCCGACTGTCTCTAAAATCCCTGACCTGTCTGCAGCTGCGGTCCGCTGCGTGCTGCCCCGCGTTCTCGCCTTTATCCCCGCATCACCTCTATCACTGAAAGACATAAGGAAGCAATCTCAACTTCATGACTCTCTCCCTCTCTCTCTTTGGTGGGATCCTCTCAACTTTACACCACATCAGCGTGACAGTCACTGCGACCGCACCGAAACTAAGTCATAGCCAGGCAATAATGTCACGGTTAATATTTACCAGCTCACAGTGCGAGCGCTGCAACCATTTCCTCCGGAGCGAACGGGCCAGAAGTCCGCATTTCCTGGATTGCGATGCGCCGGATAGAGCCGCTCTCGGTGCCCGCGTTCCTGCGGAGGGAGAGCCGGGGGGGCTCCTGGTGCTTCCCACTGTTGTGTCAGACCGGACAGCGATGCCACATTCAGCTGATGGCCACAACAAAACAACATCTCGCCCTACGCAAGACACACTCCGCGGCTTCGCACCACCCCGCACGGCAGATCCGGTGGGTACCGCCCCCCTCCCTCTCAGCCTCCACCAGTAGGCTGGCGCGTCGAGCCCGCTCGTATGAATAATCATGAGGTGTCGCGGGCGACCATTGGTCGAAAGGAGCAGTTCCTGGTTAATGTCATTAATTCTAATTAGCCAGGCAACCTCATGCAGTCGCTTATATGAGAGTTTTGGGGAGGCTGATTGGGGCAATTATTCGCCCACTGATCTGGTTTACATCTGATCCAGCAGCAATCAGTTTCATCTCCACAGATTTATACCACCACAGAAACACCTTCCTGTGATGAGCACACCCAAAGCGATGCTGACATGGCATCACACACTAGAAAGATATAATGGAGGTCAGGAGCTGAGGCCACAAATCAATTAACTTCTCCTGGATGACTGTGTGAACTGTCAAAAGGGTCACAGGTAGTGTTTTGCAATCCTGTGAATTTTCATGCTGACCTCCTCATACCTGAGAGGCCAAGAGTTCAGGGGATATCAGATACAGTAAAAGGTCACTGAGGGAAGCAGCCCTAGTGGCCGTGACTGCTGCCTGCTTTGGTATCCTGGAGATCAAATGATGCTCTAAAAGGCCAGTGGACATCAGAGCAGACAGGTAGTCTCAAATCATCTTTTCATATCACTGTCATGGTGCACAGGTAGTCGGTGGAGGGGCTACCTTGAAAAATCATATAAGGACAATGACACAATAACTGAACTGCGTGTTTCATGATGGGGAGAAACTGGTGGAGAACAGGAAACATTTTGTCCTCTCTGCATGCTGTATAGTCTCACTTTTGTGTCTGCATGCATGCATCTGCATCCATCACGCTAACCCTTTGTTCCCAGCTCCGCAGCGAAGAGGCAAGGGAAGGGGAAAGAGGGAGGGGAGGATGGGAGAGGTGTAGCAAAAGGGGAGATAAAGACGGTGGGAGGAAGTGGGAGACGGAGCAGGAGACAGTGGAAGGAGTAAAGAGACACGCTGTGGTGTGAGCGCTCCGTACTGCTACAATATGACTCTGACAGGCTTATGTAACCAGACTGGCCTGGCATTTGGCTCACAGCAGACGCCGGCTGCACTGACTGTTATATAACTGCATTAGCTGCTCCTCTGAGCCGAGCATGCGCACAGGAGAGCCCCCCCCCCCACACACACACATAAACACTCACTTTTAGACTTTAAGACTTCCAGCTGAGGACAGAGTGACTGCATTGCTCTACAGCCAGAGTGAGAGAATGAATGAGGAAAAGAAAAACCCTGAAAGTCCAGTGGAAGTCCAACATTTTATTATACACACAATCATCATCTTTGTGGCCACATTTTACTCGCTGGAGAGAAACGACGCAATGACAGGCATCAGAATCTTCACTCCTCGTCATCCAGCAACAAGTTTCCCATCCTGAAAAGCCTAATTGGGTCTTAATGCTGGGTAAATGTTTCCAGTGCACATGCAGTATGCCAGCAGGGCTTAAACTCAATTAGCTCCCCCTGCGTGCAGCACATAATTTCATGGGCCTGGATCCCACTCTTAAAACCCAATTACACCTCAGACAGGCATTTCCAGTCATTCTGTCATCCAAATCAGCATGAGGGGCAGTGACAGCCTCCTATTCACAGTTCATTTACTGTAATAATAAAAATACTGTAACAAATCCTGTGTTAATCTGTGTGTTTCACTATAGAGAATGACCTTATTCTTGACAAGCAAATGCAAAATGCAGCTAAGCGCTGATATTTCCAAGCTAATGGGGGAAAGGCAAGTGAAGATTAAGGTCAGAGATAACACTGCAAGTGATAACCATTGTTTCAGTCAATCTGCAATTAAAAACCCCAGGATGCCTAACCAAGCACGGCTGCAGAGCTACACTAATCAGCACATTACAACCTCTGATCTCTTATTACAGCGACAAACTGCATCTGATGATAACAGAGGAAGTGAAGGTGGGATTTATGACATTGGAGCCACTGGCCAAAGACGGAGAGTGTCTTAAATCTATCCTAGGAGAAAATCCAAGTTCACATTTACACACCTGATGATAACAGGGGAAATAAAAGTGTGTTTTATGACACTTAGCTAATTTGTTCTCGGATGCCGTTGACTGTGTTCAGAGGCTGTTAAATCACAGATGGGGGAATGGAAGAGAGTTGTTGAAGGAGTTGGCCTCACGAAATTCATTGTGGTGCTTTCATTCTGCACGTTTCAATCAGTGAACGAGAAATGAAAAAAAATAGGTAAGGGTGGGGTTTAAAGAGTAAAGAGTGAGATTAGGCTAAGACTGGTTAGAGCAATACATTTGAAACACTTAAGATCAAAACACCAGAGATTTGGACGGGACGCTGCCCGTCTGTCCCTGTCAGCTGAATGACATCACGTGTATCAGTTTGGTAGTAAGTTTACTACGTCTGTGCATCTGGAGATGATGACTGTACCATTTTCATTATGGTCTTTAGTTTTTTTTTACATTTTGATTCAATGTTTTATTTCTTTAAATGAAAGCTTGTTGAGGAACCACATTCTAATTCCATCATTCTAATTCTCTGCAGGCCTATAAGCTCATTCTGGATCTGCTGTCATTGCAGCAGCAATTGTTTGATGCTAGTTTGTTTCTTGCTTTGAGTCATAATCTTTAACATATTTGTGTTCACTGATATGCTGGCTATGGAATTGCTTTTACTGTGATGTTTTCATTTTTAATTAACACGAGTTGCACTTTATATCCCTTCACTTCTGATACAATTCGAGTGTCTGCCATTCTGTATTTTTTTTAACACCATATACTTTTTTCTTTACTGCCTCATAGTTTTTTTTGTTTACAGTTGTGTGCTATCGTCCTCCCTACAGTGCCAGTGCAAGTCTTTGTTTCCTCCACTGCGTAAGTGCGTATAAAGGAAATAAAATTTAATTCTCACAATTAAGCTGTGACACAATCCATCAACTCAGGATTGTCATGGATAGGCTGAGCGAGGGGTGGTGTTGTGGGAGGGTGGAAGTCGACAGGAGGTAGTTCCAGACAGTGCCAACTGGATTGAGTGACTGTGGCAGCCAAAACCAACAGGCCCCGTCTGCCAGCCAGGCCAGAAGGAAATAACACAGCAGAGGCTGCAAGCACTGCCACACACTGCTCTGTCTCCAAACCAGCACGGGTCAGACACACGGTTAGGCAAAAAAGGTGCAACATGTTGCCTGAGTTATGATTATCATTTACTGGACACACAAAGTCTTGTGCTTTCAATTTAGATTTTGATGTTTTAAGTGTTATCTATACATGACAAGGATACAGAACATGCTGTGAGTGTCTATTAGACCCTCCTCAGTCCCCCAACTCTGGTACCTCATGACATAATCTATGGGGTGATGTACAGAAACAAAATAAATTGCTATAACAATGCGTGCACCCTGGAGAGATGAGAGGTCTAATGTACAAGCAAATACATCCATGGGGCATCTAGATCACCCTAAATGTTAACATTTTTCATGAGACACAACTGTAAAGCTTCTATTAACGTTCCATCAAAACAAGGAGTGATTGACAGATTTCCATCTTTATTAAAAACAGTGTTTATAAATTAAATACAATGTTAATTCCTGTCACAGGCCTATGCCTTATGGCATGCAATGAGCACAATGTAAGGCAAGGCATAAGAAGCTCAAGTCAGCATTAGTGATAAATTCCTTTTGAAACACAGGACTACAAAAAGGCACTTTTAAAAGTGTTGTGAAATATTATGTGTTATGATCCAACAGCGGCAATTCTGCATAAAGTGTGCTTAGCAGGGCTATAATCGTTAACATGTACAAAACATTTGACATGCTTGATAGGTAAAATTAATATGAGAAAAAGGTTCAAATTTTCACTTTGAAAACTCTATTCACGATAATCATATGCAGCCAGAGAAACAGGAGATCTGATTTATATGAAATGTTTGAAAAGAACATAATAAACAACGGATAACATTTTCAGGATTGTACCAAAAACATTTTTTTAACAGGCTCAAAATATTCTCGTCATTCCATTCATATTGAAATTGAGGTAAATACTATACAATGTATAAAATTAGTGTAACACCATTACAACCATCAACATAATATGAAATTCAGTACCATTTAACAGCAATTTATAAGTACTGAAATGCTTCATTGTAGTTTTGCACACTGCAACAATGAACAATCCCTTTTTTCTTGACTCAATAACACGCTCGGAAACATTCTGGAAATAATGGCATTTGTCAGAGTGTGGAGTCCACGCTATCACCTCACATGACGCTAACTGCTATGGATCAATACACGTCTCCCTGCTGCAAACAGACTGCTATCCAGGCACAGATTGTCGTCTGTGGCTGTACGAGGCCAGACACAGTTAGACATAGTGAGGCATAGAACCAGAGATTAATTACCATAAGGTTGAAGCAGACCAGGAAGAGCTGAGATTAAACTGGTGGTCTATTATGACTCTGTCTCTGTGTTATGATGTGGTTTTGCAAACAGCCTAGCAGCAACAGGGAAGCCCTGTTATGATCTGTAGGGTGTGTCATATTCGTCTTATCTGACTCTCACAGTCGCCTCACTCTGGGGCTCCTAAGGAGGGATGCCCTTGGTGCACCCAGCACCGGAACAGTCCAGCTAATCAGGGGGATTCAAGACCCGGCCAATCAGAGAAGTGTGGCGTCACAGGCCTTGAAAGGGGAATCTGTAACTGAAATGTCTGAGGTATTGAGAAAGTGCCTTGCTACTGAGTCTTTGATAGTTCAGAAAGTGAAATTCAGCAAAAAGATAATGAAGCTCATACAATCATATCACACACACATCAGGTGGAAGGTAGGGAGTTCCCTATCAACGGCAATTAATTGACAAAGAAAATAAGTTCTTGTAGCCAAAATCCAGCATCAATCAGGCAACCTAAAGAAATCCACTTACACTTTCAAATATCTGTCGTGGTTATGACAGCAAGAGGAGTAAAACAACAGAAACACAATAACAGAAAGGGCAATTAAAGAAACAAGGAATAAGAAGAAATAAAATGTATTCACTTCCTTCCCATTTCCTTTATAATAGCCTTCACACTGTCTAATACATTATAGGCAAGAACATAAAAATAACCAGCTAAAAGACAGGGTGTGCTCAGCTGAAATCCCTGTCAGGGAAGATGAGAGGGGCGATGAGGGTCCAGAGAAAGACCCCGAGGCCCAGCCAGCTGGAGCTCATCTTCACCCACACAGCTGGCATACTGCTCTGCATGGTCTGGGTGGTGGTGTCTGGTCTGAAGGAGGACACGAAGGAAAGGTACAATTTAATAAAACCAACTCGCATGCACTGAAATTTATACTCAGATATTTTTTTTTACATATGGCACATGAATGATTGGAAAAAGGATGGTGGTGGATGTGCCCCCCCCCCACTCCCCTCCCCCAAATTCAACTGATTTTTTTAGCAAAGAACATTCAAGCCTTGCTCAAAGAATGGATAAATTTCAGGTGAAGTAATGTGCCCTCTGGTGGCCACCTCAGAGGCTTACAATGCCTGTGATATAAAAGTTGGGTAAATTCTCCTGTTCTGTTTTTGTTTAAAAACTGATGATTTTGTCATTGACATATCTGAAGAATTGTGTGTTTAAATGCTGTGAGTTTGGGTAAGAACATTTCTTATTTGTGCCTGTCTAACATACCTGATCTGGCACATATTTTCATTCAATATTTTTACAGAAAAAAAAAAATCTGCAATCAAATTCACTTACTGGTACCAGTTGGTGAGAGTCATCATGATGTACAGAGAGGCCAGACAGAGGTGGAAGTGGAAACAGGAGTAGCTGTAAGTGACTTTCTCCTCCTCATTGTCCACGGCCCTGCGTATGCCGTCCTCTCCCACCACACCCTCTCCAACTGTCCCTCCACCCTCCTCGGTCTGCATCAGCTTGTTTACCTGGGTATTACTTGACGAACGGATACTAGGGAAGGGACAGAGAGAGCCAGTGTACAAAAATATAAGTCCAACAAAACAGGACATTGCATATCATTAGTGATGGATTTGGCACAGCCAAACCTACCTGGCATAGAGAGTGCAGAAGAGGAAGATGATCAAACCAACAATGCCCTGAGCATCCCACCACTGCACCGGTCCTGAGCTGCTGTCAGTAGATGACTGAGTGGTGCTGACGTTCGCCACTAGACTCAACAGACTGGGGTTACACTTTCGATCTAAGACATCAGAGCACACACACATTAGACATTTTATTACACTGTAATAGGTTATGAAAAATACATCATTATACACTTCATCATTTTGTGTGCCTGGGTATCTGAAGTACATCTTGACTGTAATGGCAACACAAAAAGCAGCTCTTTGTTGTTAAAGCACGCCATGGGAAACTCACCAGTGTGATCAAAATGCAATCAGCAAATACAAATATTGAAAGAAAACAATGAGTCGAGGAGCTGAGAGCAGAGACGAACTGCAATTGTGGACTAAGACAACAGGAGACTCACTTGGGTTGTTGGTCATTGCAGACCAAGTGACATACATGGTGTAGAGGGAGATGAGGGAAGCCTGGAGCAAACCAGAATGCGGCTGGGCTTCCTGTAACAAACAGTACAATCATACACTAAATTAACTTGCTACAATGTAACAACAGCAAAATGTAAGCTGCCTTGAACCATGTGTTAAAGTAACTGTATTTGATTTGAAGTATTTCTATGAAAAATTCAATATTCAATACCAAGAGTGTGGCAGTCTGCCGTTGTCTAATTAGTCCTGCCACAGTTCTATAATGAACTGAAAATATTTTCAAACTCCTCATAATAACATTAAAGATCTCTAACGTTGTGTTTTCAGCCAAGCATCTGTCACTCCCAGTCAGCCTCCTCTCCCCTTACTGTATGTGTGCACACTGTCTCACACACTCATTCTGAGCGGTGGCCCTATACACTCACTGAGGCCACCGCCTCCCCCTCCTATCAATGTCAATGTTTACATTTTCAATGAGAAGATGAAGTGGAGCTATCCATCTTATCATGAGAGAAAAACAGTAACGTTACTCGCTTCCAGTGCACCTCACTAGCCTCGTTGTGAACTGGTGCTATATAAACAAAATTGACTTAATTATCAGGCAGCAGGGCCAAAGCTCAGTAATACATTTGATTATTTTCTACATTTTAGCAGTTTCTAAAATTGCTTATTAATGTTCCTGGTATTTATGATCAGGCCTCTTAATCTAGCACAATAGTGTTTTCAGGTTGTTTCCTCAAAAAAAAAAAAACAGGAAAATGTTTGTTTTGTGCCACTTTATGTTCGAGGCATGTTAGTTACATGATTAATATAAATACACTATTATACCACAAGGTTATCCCCTGTATTGTGTGACGGGCTATAAAGATGATCACAAGGAGAGTTTGATCTTTGCCTCTTACCATTTCTGCTACATAGTACACAATATTTAGGAAAACCTTAGCTGTCCCTGTCCATACCACAAAGCAAGACTGGTATTTGGTATTTGCCCATTTATCCAGTGTAGAAAGCCTTTTCAGGAGTTTACATGTTTTTTTCTTTAGAAAATGTTGGCTTAGTATGGAAGGAAGACATAAACAGGAAAATTATGTTTTCATTTGTTTCTGCATTAGCATGGACATGGCCTTAGTCTGGTCCATGCTGTACCTGTATCTTGGGTAAGATGGAGACAATGGAGATGATGATGCAGAAGATAAGGTTGAGGCTGATGAAGACCTTGTGCTCTGTGCAGTCGTCAGGCTGTGTGTAGTAAACGTAGAAAAGCACCACGGCAGTGATAGCCAAGGCATAGTGGAGCAAGGTGAAAGACAGCAGGCCTGGAAATTACATCAACATACATTAACATGAATGGCTTAAAACCACAATTATAATTATGTGCTACTGACTTTAATAGCAAAGCAGATCTGTCTAATTTATTCAAATATTATGCCAAGTGTATAATTAATCAGAAAGGAAAGCCTCCTGTCAGATGAACGCTGTACCTGCGAACCAGCATTTGTTGTCACCATTTTCAGCATTTTCTACCCACGCCTTGTTCCATGAGTGGGCAAAGTCGATGAGAAGAATAAGTTGGATCAGAATGAAGATGAAGGATCCCACAGCTCCAAAGTAAAACCACACTGTGAAGTGGAAAGGAAAACAAACACAGCTGATAGTTTCCTAAAATTTTCAGGAAATCAGGAATATATTTTTTTCATTTGCCTGAGTCTCTGCTAAATCACAAAGTCAACATCTGCGCAAGAAAGGGATAATGTATATTTCTGGAAATAGTCATTCAACATAGCATATTAGTACCGGTATGAAATGTTCCATCAGGGATGAAAAAAGCTCCCACTGTAATCCCAACCAGGATCAGAAACTTAAAGAACCAGAACCTGAAAAATAAACAGTTACAAACCCACCGTTAGTACAGCAGACAGACTGAAGTAACACAAGCAAAACTGCCTCAATCCTTAAACATATGTATTCCGTTTAAGACCAATAAGCATTCACCCATTTTGAACAGCTGCACGTGGGTCTTTGCTGCTGCGGACACCAATCATGATGGCGAGGAACAGAAAGAAGAAGCAGGTCATGGCAAAGCACATACGGTACACAGACTTGTAGCCCACGATGACATCACAGTTAACCTGGTTTTCGATACCAAGTACAGCAGTTCCTCCCTGGCAAAATCCCGGAATCTACAAAACAGAAGAGGGTCAGAGAAAACAAAATTGTAATTAAGCTTATCTAGAAATTATTTACGAGAGAGAATAAGTAATAATAATTCAAGGTACTGTAAGTGACTGAGATTTTCTCTGCAAAACTTCATAAAGTGACATCCTTACATTTTATTACATGTTAGCCTTCTGTGGAGCTTTTAATGTACTACCTCAGGGATATTTCTCATGGAGTCAACCCAGAGACCTAGTTATTGTTCAAGTTTATGGCAGGTCATCAAAACTACTTTTAATAAGATATTAGTGAAATATCCTATAAAAACATAGCATATGGAAGAAAAAATACATGCACAGTAAACACATATGGTAGTTCAGGAGATCTAAAGTCATGTTCAAAATGCAATAAAACCCTAAACACTGTAATGTAATAACACTAAGAGAGATGGTTATCTTACCTTACGGAGCTCTGTCTCCATTCCAGGAAGGATCATGATGACAGACACCATGGTCCCCAGCAACAAAAAGAAGGAGAACACCAGCCGTGTGACAGTGGAGTTATTGGAGGAGGGACAACAGCCACATAGAAGGCATGGTGCTGAGCCACACAGACAGGAGGCCTATGAGTGATGAAGACGATGAGAGAGGTGTGAGGGGTTGTTAAGGCCTTAGGCAGGACAGGCTTTTACAAACCAAACAAACAGTCAAATGAATGTAGGAAACTGCTCTGGTAGAGTGCCAATCATAAATTGGTTTTGTTCCATCAGATATACTGGGCTGGTAAATTATTTATCGTGTAAGTGAATTTCCTGGCTCCAAGTGGATAAGCATCATCCACATATTTGACTCAAATTCATAATAAAATACGCAACACGGCCAATCCCTAGTTATCCTAGTTTGTCAAGAAATCTAGGGCATCCTGCCACCTGGCTCTTATGATGCGCTTACAATGCTACTCCACGCACAGGAAGGTAAACAGATCCCACTTCCCCAATCACAATTTGCCCCCGATGAGTCACTAGCTTGCGAAGGTAACTTACTTGAAATTTGTAGCGTTAGTTATATTTCAAGTACAACTAGCTAACTGACGTTTGACGTTAAGTCACAAACAAACCTGACGTTAGTTACAGTAAGCGCACATTTGGTTGACTGTCACGTAACGTTAGCGCATTCTTTAGCTAACCTTAGTTTAGCTCGTCTAACGTCAACATTCGGACGACGACAGTGAACTAAAACCTTCTGAAGATAATGTTCGTGTTGAGATTAGATACTTACACAGCTGGCTAAAGAGCACAAGGCCAGACAGGCCCCCATGTTGACATTAAGATGCTAAAATTCGTGGTAGAGTACTGCGGCCTTTCGTTTTCCTTCCTGTACAATACTGTCAGTACATAAACAGTCGGAAGTTGCTCGGCTGATTTACAAAATAAAAGTATTTCCGATTAACGCATATTACAGGCTTTTCAACATAAAAGATCTCCACCACGTTGAATTGCTCCACTAAGAGAGTTGTTTCAACTGAGACAATTTCTGCGTATACAATTATGCTGCATTTTTTAATGATAGCACATATTTTGTGTGGTTAATTGGTTCAACTTTATGTGTGTTGTGGCCCTGATTATTATTCCCCCAATCCAAAATAGTCTAGTCTGCAGAGCACGGTGAATAAATGTGGGGACTTTGAATCCTACCCCTACCATCTGTCCTCTCACTCATCATCTCAGAAGCTGAGTGTCTGTTGTTTTAAACTACATGGATAGGAAAAGAGTCTGTCAGGTGCAGGTTGAAGCCTAGAGCACCAGCTTAGCAGGGAGCCGTCTGTGATTGGGTTATTAATAAAACCTTTGATATCTAACATGGGAAAAGGAATTTTTCAGTGCCAAAGACTCAAATTTTTGTTATATTAATGAATCATTATGTAATGATTAGTCCATGAATATCTATGAATCTATCATAATGACCACTCTCTGTATGAGTAGTTCCTGCTGAATTAGACACTGACGAACGAATTAGACAACTTATTAATTAGCCTGCTAATTACTTAATAATTAGTTACTACTTTGTGCCCCCTCAAGTAAAGTGATACATCAAACTGAAAAGTCACTTAGTAGTCCCTCATTACTTCATGTTTATGACAAGTAGCCTAGTTACTGAGGTTCACAGTTAGTTCCTTAAAAACAACAGCAGGATTCTCCAAACATACAATACATACACACCACATATATTTACATCCAAGCCATATTCTGTACCGTGTTGCTGACACCTTAAATATAAATGCTGCTCTGGTCCTCGCTTTGAGACTTCTGCCCTCTGTTTCCTGTCCCTGCAGGGGCCCGTTCGGGTTACATGCTGGATCGACCGCCTGCTGCCACTGATTTGGACCGTCTGCCTGCTTGTCCTCCTCCTCTGGGGAGGTCTGTGTTCTTCGGACAGGCTCTCTCCTGGTCCCCAACAAAAAAGTCTGAGACTGGAAGGGTTGGAACTGACCACCCCAGAAATTTGACTGTGCCACCACAATTATGCAGTGTTTTATTTTGTATGTAGCCCATTGTAGCCTTGGATACACTTTGTTTTTGAGGAATAAAGTATAGAAGCTTTATTTTATATTTGTTTGGTTCAACTCTTGTGTTGGGATTGGTAGGACTACCTGTATTTAAATATTTTAAATGCACTTATTATATGTCGCTTTTGACCAGCTAAATGAATGTACTTTAATGTAAAAAAATAAATGAAGCACAGGAATGTAAGAAACTGTAGGATTCTGTGATATGGTAATTAAAATATAAATAGTAAATTAATCCAACATTTATGTGTGTGTTTGTGGACATGTACTTCATGCCACCCCTGCATAAGTCACTCGGGCCAGCCTTGTCAAAAAGTCTGGACACGCTCCTGCATATGCTGGTTTTAGAACATAAAAAGATTTAATAACAGTATAAGAACATGAAAACTAGATTGTGAATACCTTCTGGTGGAGTTTGAAAGTTTAATGACATTTAATGAAATTTTAAAGATGTGGTCAGTGAATGCAGTTTGTGTGAAAGCAAAGAAACGTGACCCACTAGTTAATTCTACATTGACTTCCGTTGTGGTGACTGTGTAAAGGGTTTTGAAAACGTGAATGTATAAAGGAAAGAAAACATATTAATCATCATGCAGGCCTACTTATATGTAGTTCTATTAATATATCCTGGTAGCCTATAGGCCTAGTGAAACATATCAAGCTCACTTTGCTGTAAAATTACTTGTAAGTTACATAACGTTAGGTAAAAGCAGGCAGACTTCTGCATTCACGTCCACGGTGTTTTGCCATCTTTGTGTGTTAACGTTCTGCAAAACCACGCCCCCCCCGGGTGAAGTGCAAGTCTTTCGGGACTCCCATTGGCCTGCTGCCGTTTACAGTTTCAACACTTTTGTGTGATTGGTGGATTTGCACCGATGAATGCAAGCAGCTGTAGTGACGTTTAAATTCAGGAGCTTATGGCGCGAAGGTGCAGATGTTGGCGAGCTGAAAAGGAGAGAAGAAGAACTTGGCTGAGGTCTGCTCTTCAAGCTGACACACTTGACGGTGAGAACAATGGTTTTATGCAAATACTTAAACAGGCTTTCAGACCATTCGAACGTAGTGTTAAAGGTCAATTATGACGATTAGGACACTTTATGTAGGTTTAAGAAGTCTGTTTATCATCATTAAAGTCAATTGTCTTAACGTTAGTTAACGGTCTTTATTGCTGTTCAGTAAACGTTACTCCACTGTCTTTACATTAAAATTCAAAAGGCTTTTAATATCAGTCAAAAAGTCTTATCACAACTTATCCAAACATTTTACGATGTACCATAAGTCGAAGAGTTATTTAGGCTACACTAGTTTTGACTAACTGAACGTTTTGTCTTGAGTAGATGTTATGTAATCATGAACATGAAAGGGCACCATTGTAAGTTTAGCGAGCTAACTTTAATGGTCGAGTCAGGAACCCAATTGTTCTTGCTCTTTATCATCACTTCAATTCAATTAATTAATTCATTACGCTTTTAAAATGACCCTTTGTGCGTTAGCGTTTCAAGCGTGAGTGATGTAGTCGTGTGCAGCATTTCTATTGCCCCGCCCCCGCCATTTTGGTAATTACACTTCTTGTAGAAATGTGCGTGTGTGCAGTCTGCAGTAGTGCACCCAGACATTATAGAAATTACTTGATTTACTCATAATGGTCCAACAACTTTATACCAGCTTCTACTCCAGCTAATACATTGTACTTATAGCTGAGGCTTCAGAGAGGGGTAGAACTTGTTTTGCCTGGCGTGTGCATACAAGTTCTAACTAGTACCCTAACAGGTAATGTAACGATATAACAGTATAATGTGCAAGCAGACTGCACCTACTGCTGTATTATTCATATATATGTTGAGAATATGAATAATTGCACCCATTTGTCTTTTTTATCTATTATCTTTTTATTTCATTAATTATTTAATTTTTTCTTCATTTTTTAACATTGCCTTGTTTGGCCTTACTGTTTGACTTCTGTTGTCTTCCTGAGTATCCTGCTCTTGCTTTGTCTGTCGAAACACTTTGTAAACTTTGTTTTTAAAGGTGCTACATAAATAAATAAATAAATAAAATGTATTATTAATATTATTACTTGTGTAGCTATTATCCCGTTAAACATAAGAATACATATTTTGTTGGAGAAATAAGGCTATCCACTCTTCCTAATGTGCCCAAAACAATGTGTTATTAATGTACAGGCAAAAACAGGAGGGAAAATTTGAAAAGCTGTTTTTTTTTTTAAAAGACTTGCTTGCATGCTTGACCAATGATCTATGAAAACATGAGCTGTCACAACTTATGCTGAGAGGACAAGGATACGCTGCAAAAACACCACTGCATTCTTTCATATGTGGACATTTGACCAAAGTGAAATCAAAGCTTTTCCACTTTGTAGAATTAGACATGTTTACTTGACAATTATTTCTTTTTTATGTTTTCTTCTAGCATCAAAACGACAACCATTCTGCTGAAATGGAAATCAGTGGAGGTAGGCATAAGCTATCCAAATAGTTCTATGCATGAGTAGTCTCAGTATGCAATAGTAAATTTTTTAAAAGTTCAATTTAAAGCCTTTTGGAGATGTTAAATGCATTTGAACTTCCAATGTAAGGCTGTGCATGTCACGAGATGAGTTGAGCACTTGGACCCAAATGCAGGAGACAACAGGCAGGATAAATAGTTGAGTATTTATTGAAGATTTTAACACAGAAACAGGGAAACGGGCAAACAAAGCAGATGACTCGACAAAAGGGTTGTTCTAGATGAACTGCGCCTCACTTGGAAAACAGACGAGAGCAGGCGGCTTCTGCAGGGGGCAGTAACAAAAAACTGCACTCAGGTTGAACAGTTTCCAGCAGCCTTCTGTCTGTACAGGAAGTCACAGAAACACACATCCTGTTTGGCCTCATTCTGTATACTAAAATGTTATATCAGACCCATATACAGTATTAGTCTGTTTGCATGTCCAATCTTTTTAATTATTACAGGGTGGCCTATTAAAATGCAACAGAGGCTATCTGTAATTTCTGTTCATCATTCAACCTCCTTTTACATGAATTCTCATGTAAATCAGGATCATGTCAGTTTTCTGCTGTTTTATATATACCATGAGCAACCTGTCCCTCTCAAACTACATAAATAAACTGTAAACATTAATAGACAAACACAGGAAAGAAATAAAAGACAACAGCTTTTGATCTGTAAGACATTCAGACTGTCAGGGCTGCACATCTGTACAGAATGTTGTGAATCCTCACACCCTTTCCACAAGTTTGTGATAAATACTTTAATAATTAAAACAGTCCAATGTTTATATAGGCTACAAAAGACTACGGCTATGTATTTAACCGGCATGCATTGTGCAGCGATTGCCGGTGATCAATTCTGCGCAGGCCTGGCTCATCTCCAATCAGCCTATTGACAACTCAAAACTGGACTGAAATACAAACTAAACTGACAAGGGAATGAAATGCAGGCGGAGAGACTCAGGTGAGGAGAATTAGGGGAAGAAACAAGAGAACAAAAGAGCATTTTGATGTGGTTACTATTGCAAGTTTCAAAAGTGATTTGTAAAGCAGCACTCCTACAATACTTAAAACCAATCTTGTGTAAAATCTTGTTTCCATCTCCTCTTCATTGCTTCATTCAAATGCTGCCACACAGCAGGGATTATTGTTCTCTTCTGACCTCTCGGATAAAGCGGTGACCTGTAAAGAGGTAGCCGGAGGCTGCCTCAACCCCCTTTAATTATTCTCAATCAGACAATGAATCTCAGTGGAAGTAAAAAGTCTAGTAAAAATGTCTGATATTGGTATTGACTTAAAGTATTGCAGTGTTGTGACCTTGACCTCTGACCTCACATTATGCACATCTACCATAGCTTGACCATCACATGTGACAGCCAGCACTAATAAATGTCCTGTTTTACAGACATCCATGTGAAGGAGCTGAGCAAGCGTGCTTCAGGTCAAGCATTTGAGGTCATCCTGAGCCCCTCAGCCTCAGATGCCAAGGGCGAATTCCTGTTGTCCCCTCTGAAGAAGAAGGAAACATCGCTGGATGAGATTAAGAAGAAACTGGAAGCTGCAGAAGAGAGACGCAAGGTATTGTTAGTTACAACAAAACTTTGAACAGATGTGTGTTTATTATTTCAGTTAGCCTAGCACACGGGTGTAGGATTCAGGTTTTGTTAAAGTTCTCCTTTGTCATTTTGCCAGAGCCAGGGGGCTGAAGTGATGAAACAGTTTGCTGAGAAACGAGAGCGCGAAAAGGAGGTCCTCCAGAAGGCCATAGAGGAGAGCTGCAACTTTAGTAAGGTGACACAAGAGAAAATCAATCTGAGGATGGAGGCAAACAAAGAGAGCCGCAATGCACAGATGGCAGCTCTCACTGAGAAATTCAAGGCGAGGGTAAGCTGCTACTGGCATGTCGACCTGTTTATGTGTTTACTGTTGAAGCAATGAAAACTGCAGCATTGTGATTATTCTGTTTTTAACACTAACAGGACAAGAAGCTTGAAGAAGCGAAGAAACTGAGGCAATGAAAGAAGTGGAAAATTAATTTGTTCATGATCTGAAAAAAAAAGAAGTTACATCTCCAAAGATATGCTGTTTGTTTTTCCATGGTATTACTTGTTGTGTTAGATGTGATAGTTGGTTATACAATGTTAGATTGTGTGTGGATGATTTTTCTTCACTTGTAGGTTTCTTACTGGCAGCTGATTACATTATATTTTTTGTTGTGGTGTTAGTAAAACACATTGCCAAGCAATTGCTTTTCGTTGATTTCAGTCTGGCTTCCCCAAGCATCATAGCATTGAGACCGCCCTTCTCAGGGTGACCAGTGATCTTGTAATGGCTGCTGATGACGGGATGCTCTCAGTCCTCGTTCTTCTGGACCTAAGCGCTGCGTTTGACACAGCTGATCACAGCATTCTGTTAAGACAGGCCGAGGCACTGGGTAGGAATATCTGGGACAGCTCTAAAATGGTTTTCTTCGTGCCTGTTTAACAGGAGGTTCTGTGTCTCCATCAATTACCACGTCATCTTTTGCTCCTGTCAAATATGGTGTCCCTCAAGGGTCAGTCTTATCAGTTTTATCAGTCAGTTTTATTTTCATTATATACTGTATGCTTCCCCTAGGACATATCCATAAGCCCTTCCCTTTATTGGAATGCCGATGACATGCAGATCTACCTGTCTGTTAGAGCCAATGATCCTGGCATGCTGAGTTCTCTACATGACATGAAGTGAAAAATTGGATGTCACAAAATCTTTTGCAGCTTAACTCTAGCAAAACAAAGATCGTTGTAATTGGTTCCCAGAAGACAGCACAACAAATTATGTCATCTACTGGTTCCCTGTTGGAACACTTCAAGCCTGCTGCAAAGGATCTTGGCTTTTGGTTTGATAGCAATTTAAAATTTGAGCAGCACACAAGAAAAAACGTGTACAGTCCTGTTTTTACCATCTTAGAAATATTTCTAAAATCCACACTATTTTATCCTTCAAAGACACAGAGGCTGTTTCTCAAAGTCAAGGAAGGATCCTCAAACGGCTGAATTAGAAGGATCGTACGTCATCGAATGCTTCTGAAGGACTTCCAATGTCCAGGATCCTCCAAATTCTACAAAGGACAGAGTCCTTCGCATAGAGAGTTTTCAAGGATGCTCATGTGTGTCCTCTGCGCACCTTAAGTACCCACAATCCTATGTGCACTATGCTTAGCGGGTCTTTTAAAAATTGTGAACCCATTCAGTGAAGCAATGACACAGGCTGGAAAATGATCACATTTTGGAAAAGAATGGATATAAGAGCTGCAATAAAACCTCGTCTGATCTATACCCACAGTTCACAAGGTGGCAGTAATGCACCTTAACACACAGGGGCAAAAAGTATATTTTTAAGGATTTATTTTCTCAGAAAATGCATTTACGAATACTATTTTTACTATGGAGTTTTTCCGGTACAAAGAAGTCTCCACCGCGGTTGTACCCCTTTTAGACGGTTTTAATCCAGCCTGGATCTTCAGTGTCTTTTAGACACTTTGTACAATAAATCCATAATAATGAATCAAATGCTTAATGTCTTTTGGGACTATACAAATTTTTCGTGTTGGGTGTGGCTTCTGCGCCACTTCAGCACATTACATAGTTAACTAACATGTTAACTAGATCGTACGTTTATTGATCTAAACTATCTGCTCAGCACTGAACATGAAGCGCAGCATAGCGTAAATGTAATCTGTAGTGTTTACATTGTTGGGACACAAGGTGACAACTAATAGATTAAATTTGGCTATCGGAAATAATTAATAATTATCAAAAATAATTATTAATTATATTAATAAATAGGATCTAATTTACATTAGATCACCTCGGGGCACCACC
>JBBPCS010000855.1:11457868-11480613 GCA_037974645.1 Hollardia meadi
CCCCCCCCCCCCCCCCCCCCCCCCACCCCCCCGTGAATATTTACTGCTCTGTTACTTTCATCACCTGCGCACTAAGATTAATCAGTCAGTACAGATGAATCAATTTCTGTAAAAGCTAAATGTGGCCATTCATTTGGTTTATGTGGTGTGACTTAATATATCACTGGACTGTTTTTTTTATGCCTTCCACAACATTGAATGAACATCAAATTCATAACACAGCCTCTGTTATGTTGCTTAATAACTAATAGCAGAAATTATGTAGATTTCAGCCAGAAAATAAAGTTATGTTTCCCTCATGTGTAATGAAGTAAAAATAATTTAGAGGCAGAAAATTAATTTTTTTTCCCGAGGATGACTGATTTGTTTTTAAGCCTTTAACAGCACATATAACAACACATCCCCTCTTATTTTATATAAAGTAGACTTTGTAAACCTTTAAAGCTCATAATACACTGTGCCAGATAAATAAGTGGCTTGCCCAGTCAAGCAAAAGAGTTTAATTTAATTTCTTTGCTATGAAATAATTTGCAACCTAACGAATAACAAGTTTTTAATTTAATAATAAAAAAAAAAAAGATTACTGCTTTGGTTACACATGTAATATACCACAAATCAATGTCATCCTTTATTATAGTGAAAGGACTTTTATATAGCACTTTTCTATAGTCTACTTACTACAACGCTTCCTCGATACTGAGAAATAATCCATCCAGTGCTCAACCCCAGTGCATCATAAATCATGAATGTAACATGAGTCGTTGATGCTGAATGTTAAAATCATGTTGGTCAAATACTCGCCGGAGCTGCAGCCATGCAGAAACCATCTTCCTTAGGGAACAAAGAGATTTCCCCACAACTGAGTGCACCATCTCCCCTGAGGAGCAACATGGTGTCTCTTTATGATACTGAGAGATAACCTTCGTGTATCAGGGTAAGAGGACTACACTTCATACTGTCCATGGTTGTATCTCTTGATCATAGCTTCCAGTATCAGATAACCAGGCTGCTTAAACTCCTAGCAGAGACAGATTTTTGCTCAAGCCACCTGGTCTTGACTTATCTCAGATGGAACTGAGAATTTCTGGCCTTAATCAAAAGCCAGAATCAGCACAGCTGAATAATCTCAGAGCCGTTCTCAACGCCGACTCCAAAAAAAACAAAAAACACTTTTCTAAAGAGCTCCTGGAGGAGATTCAGCAGGTGAAAATCCAGCTCCTGAGAGGCGGGTGTTGAATTTGATTCAGAGGTGTACGACCGTAGGTAACACATATTCAATGCATATTGAATTCTTCCAAGAATGGTATAGAGAGACAAGGATACATACAAGGCAATAGGAGGGGTGTAATTTTTGTGAGATGAGAAAGGGGCAGGGTTTGTTGACCAAGCTCTATTTGAAGTAGACATCCTCGGATCTCTATCCGGATTTTCTCTACAATCCTGTCTTTCAATTTTGTGTCTGAAACCTGTGTTCACTGAGGTAAACAATCTGGCCTGCCACAATTTCCTCTCTTGTTGTACCCAGCCTTGTCATGTTCTCACACAGATGGATGCAGGAGAAACTTGATCTGAACTCTATAAAATATCCCCAAACTCAGTCAGTGCTAGAAACAAGATGGAAGAAAATTGCCCTGCCAATTTTCAATTTTATTCATTCTTCTACAGTGCCCTATTATAACAACACAATCTGTATAATAATATATTAAGTCAGACAATGTGACATCTTGACACTTGTTTAAAATTCAAGTTCAAATTTTGGGAAATATACTTATTTGTTTTTTTTTGCTGTGAGGTAGATGAGAATATTGGTTCCACTCTCATGTCAGTACATGCACAACTACCTCCAGCAGCTGGTTAGTTTAGCTTAGCACAAAGACTGGAATCAGAGAGAAACAGCTAGCCTGGCTCTGTCCAACGGTAACAAATCAACACCTCGAAAGTTGACTAATTAACATTTTAGATTTTGCAATCCACATTTCACTATGAGTTGCATGTGGTACAAAAGTGACCACTATATCATGCCACTAGCTGGAATTGCACATTTGATGACAATGGCACAACATTGTTATTACACCAAATGGCAAAATGTCATTTACAAACAACGAAATGTACAGTACAGTATTGCCATTGAGAAAAACTGATCTGAAAACCAAATACACTACTGATGCCCTGAATGGGTGGTGTGGAGTAAAAAGAACTGTTAACACCCATCACAGAGAGCCACCCACTGTACTTAGTTAACCATGTTTTGCAGAGAAAAAACAATGGAAAAAAGTTTAGTTGTAGTGTAGAAGACCACAGGAGTTGTGATAACAGATGTGTAATTTTAGCATCAAAAGCTCGACTAATTAATCCATCTGCTGATTTCAAAATCAGTTCCGGAAGTTATCTTATAATAACCAGTATATTATAATCACTAAGCCTTGCCCCGCCCTTTTGTTATCAGCTGTTGTTACTCCGTCAGGCTGTTGGAGCTATAGCAAGAAGCCCACACGGTTATCAGTTATGAGTTCCCAGCTGGGAAAATTCACGCCGCCTCATGTCCAAACAACAAATTGGAAACATGGCAGATGAATGTGTAAATGCTTGGTTGATGGTTAGAAACTTTTTATTAAGTCACGTATTGAATATCAAGTTCTTTCTCAAATGTAATTTGTAATATGGTAGTTTGTTCCTCTCTAGTTTGGATGATTTCGAAAAAATGTTTAGGATATGGTAAAGTTACCATTTTTTCAATGAAGTCCCATTGAAACGCGAACCCTAACCCAACATAGCAGCTGTTTGTGGTTAAACAAAAAAGATTTTACTGTTTAACAAAAAGGGCCGTCTCGGGAGGGATCCTTTCTATATATTAGACACTTAGAATAACTTTTCTGAGATTGTCAATGGCAAAAAAGGGACTTTTAGTGAAAATACTTTGCCCACATGGATTACATTGCAGCCATTGCAGCCTGGGTCGTGGCTTTAAACTTTTTGTATTGTATCTATTATTCCTTTACACACATAAATATGTTAAAAAAAAAAAAAAAGTAGGATTACCAATGCTGAAATTCCCCTTTAAGGAGCAGCTCTGTACCTGTAAGGCAAGGCAGGTCACTATCTTGTAATATTAATGGAAGTGATAAATAATTTGTCAAACCATCCCATGATTCAGATCCCGTCCAAAATTTAATGGGTTTTTCCTTGGCCCATGTAACACCCTTCCACTAAGTTTCATGAAAATTTGGCAAATAGTTTTTCTGTAATCCTGGAAGTCATGTTCTCTCTGAAGTACATTACTGAATATGGCAGGATTTTATAATGTCGTCTGTCATGTTTGGTCCTTTTCCATTGTTAGTTTAACACAAAAGAGTGCAAAGAATCATAATAAAATCTGCTTAGTCTCTCCAAGAAATACATAAAATATTGAAATAAATTAGCTTTCCAAGGTTTACATACGGTTTATATTTTTGTTATACCAAAGAATAAGATTTGAAGGAGCAATTTGTAATATGTTGAGTCTCATTCCCAGGTCGTAAAATACTGACCCTTTGGGTATAGGTCGGGCCGGCCACCAATCCAATATATTCATGTGTAATGCAAAGATAAGAATAAATATGGCAACACAACAGCACTTTGTAACTACGTATGTCAAACTGGAGAAGTAAACTAGAAGAAGTAACGTGACTAAATGCTCACATAATAGCTAATGTTGGTTACAAAGAAATGAAATGCTGCATACTGTAAGTGATACATCCTACTGCATTTAATAAAACCCTTTTGTAGACTCCCGGCATTCAGTGGAAAACCATCATCACCTGCAGTCTACTTCAAACTTTACAAGGCTGAAATGAGCAAAGCTTTCATGTGCTGCAGCGGAAATGGTGTGAGGAGAATAATCAAATGCAAGATGAATAGATGTGTTATTTAAATCCCATTACAAAGGTGTCACAGAAGGTGACGGCCTCCAACCGCCTAGCCTCTGCTCAGGAAGTTTCAGGGAGATCACCTGAGGTCTTTTCGGAGAGAACAGCCTTCAATTGGGGAGGGTGTTACAGGAAGTCAAACACTTATAATCCACAATATAAGAAATAGTGGAGGTTGATGAATGTTACTGGCTGCATTGATGCTGCTGTCCTCAGTTTCCCCATTCATCGGTAACATGTAGGTTGTGTAACACTCCACACCCTCAAGCATTCAAAAACTATTTAAGTCATCAGCTATTGTTAGAGATATTATTTGTAATTAAACAGGATGTCTGAGTAATGTTGAATGTTCACACAGGATGTGAAGAAACATTTCCCACCTACTTTGTTGGGGCATCCAGAATGAGCTGGGGTCTATGTTACAACCCCTTTGAGTATAATTTATACTGACAGAAAACTCAGTGTTCTCCTTCTCACAGAGCCTTTCCTTACAGTGTACAAACGAACCACACCAAGCACTCTTCTTGTTTTCGCACCAGGATTTGACCGACAGCTTTCACAACGAACCGCAAAAACTTGGCAAATGCAGCATTATCCATCTTAATGGAACCAAAGAGATGAGGAGTGAAAGCACTATAGAAAACTGTCCAGTGCAGGTCAATTATAACACCATTGGTGATGGCAAAATGAACTGAATTTGCCGCGCGTGCACAAACCAATTGTAAATGAAATGAATAGTGTGGTGTGACTAAATGTACAACAAAGCATAATCCACCTCAAACATCACTATAGAAACCAAAGTTACTATAATCATTTTGGTTAAATTCTCCAGAAATACTGTATATAGTGTTTGCACTTGCAGATTTGCATATTAAAGGAGAGTGGACTATTGACTTTGGCAGAGGTCTGCACTCTCTGAGTGCCCTTCTAGTTCATTCTTTTTTCATTTACTGTATGTGGCTTGCAGTGCAACAGGAGGAGGCTGCCCAGAGAGACATTATCACATTAATTACTTTCTTTTGCACAGACAATGACGACTTTGTCTTCAGTTCAGATATTCATGTTTGGTTTGCTTTGGTTGTCTGTAAGACCACTTACGAACTATTAAAAGTGCGCAGGGGAAAGAGAAAGAGATGTATTTTGGTCCAAGTCGATGATTAACATTGAATGAGGAAAAGGAAATTGATGAGAGATCGCTGAAACGGACAGGAACTTATAAAGAAAGAGGGGAAGCTACAAATTACACTGGAATAAATGAGACAGGTTTTATTAAATTAATTTAGACAGGAATAGTGTTGGGAGATTTCTTTGACAGCTGAGGATCCTGCTGCTATAGATAGCAACTTCGTTGGGGAACTGGTTTGCATGAAGCAGTCGTCCTCCCTCTCTCTCTTTTTTTCTCCACAGGCAGGCTTTAACACTGGCATTAAGCTGCTGTCAGCTCACACTCACACATAAGAGGAACATTCTCAGAGGTCAAATGCCAGGCTGTATTGCCTTCCAGACAGCAAGGGACTATCACCAAGAAAGGAGGGGAGAGAGAAGCGCAGGTAATCTTTTGAGGGATCTAGACAACGAAACATCACATAAGAAAGTCAGGAACAATCAATCCATGTTTGAGGATGCGTTTGTTCTTTTATTATCTGTGGATGTTTGAAGAAAAATGGAAGAATGCATGACTGGATCTGACACTGTCCATCATATCATATCTGTACATTTTTGAGATTAATAACATTTTGTACATTGCAAGCTATCTGCTGATCTAAAGTAATGCTGGAAACCCCAAGCTGACAAAGCCACACTGCGTTTGCATTTAGTATTGAAAGAGAAAAGCTATTATAATTGACATGTCAGTAAAATAACTGAAATGCTCTTTCTTTTATCTCTACGTGTGCATTATGTTGATAAAGGGTATGGAGCCAACATGCGTGATGTGCTTTTTATTTATTTTAATCTTACATAAGGACTCAATAATAATTCCATGTGCTGAGAATATCAAGGCACAAATAATATAATAAATAGCCACCACAAACTGTGACAGAAAGGTAAAGGTTAAAGTGTTAGCCCATCCAGCATGCCAGAGTATCTTGTTTATTCTCTGCTGACATTCGCAGAAAATTCAAAGCTTCTGGTATATCAGATAATTTGCCCTTTTCTGTTCTCTTGCCATTTGGCCATATCGTATCGTATCGTATCGTATCATATCATATCATATTTGCCGTCATATCTCTGAGGGGATGGACCAGCGCTCTCACACTCCATCGTACACCTTCCATCTTCCAGCTCTGACCTCCAGACAGATTTGCCATCAACTCAAAGGCATACAAGTGTTTGCATAATTCCATAGTTTTCTCAACAGAAAAGTGGACAGGGTGGTCTCAGTTATTGGCAGGTTGCAATAGATTGTTGACTTTTCATTATTGTCTAGAGCTGCAATTGATCAGGTTTGAGGGAATAAATGTGTCAATCAATAAAGTCTCATTGTCAAAATGAATTGGTGGACATATAAGCAATGGCTGCATTTGTAAATTATTACTGCCAGAAAGTTTTCACAGGGGTGGCCAGATGGGGCCACTGAAAATCCTGGGGTGGCACGCAAAACCAAAAGCCATTATTGAATTTCAAGAATTCTGTTATGCTGTTGCAGTATATAAACTGAACTGAACTGAACTGAAATATTATCATTGGTAACAGCCGTGTTTACCCTACTATTTCATGGCAAAATGGCTGCTGTGAAAAAGGCTGTTTGTATTGTGTGTTATCAGGAGTCTAGTGCAGACACTATTTTATCGTCTTACCTTCTCACAGGAGTCCAGGAAGCATGGCACTTTTGATATATTTAAATGTGAGGTGATGAAATCAGGTCAAGTTAGATGCGACTTTTTCAGGCGAGTTTGAGTTTGAGGTCAGATCTGTGAGGGATCAGCAGTGACATCTTGCTGTCACACTGAAGAGAGAAGGCACCTCAGGGCAGCAGGAGTGCTCAGCTTTTATCAAGGCCACAGTGGTAGTCAAAACTGCTTCCTGTCATTAAGTGTGGCATATACTGTAGCTACTGGGAAGATACAGGCCCACACAGAAGACTACACTGTCTAAATCCAGAGTCTATTATATAAAGCTGCAAAGGTTTAAACGTTAAATGATTTAAAAACAGCAAGTATTGAGCAAAAATGATAATATGCCGAAATTTAACTCTTATACCAACATTAAACTTCATTGTTGGTACTTAACTTTCGGGGTGAAAATCTTTGTTTAAATGAATCTCTGAATATTGTAATACAGTGCTGCAATAAAACCCACATTGCACGTCTTGTAAAAAAGTGAACTAATTCTCTCTTTTCAACAGTATCCTTTTGTCAGTGTGACAAAGAACTGATGGCGTCCTTACAAAAAGACAACAGATGATTCACCCTCGCAGCACGAAGCAGCCAGTGAAATGGTCAAGTGAATTTGTGTGTTTTCCGACTTTGAACAGGCGTGTTGAATCACACTTTCTCCACACCACCAACTGTATAAAACAGTAGTACTTGTCATTGGAACATACTCGGATACATTATGTGTTTGTGGTCTTATTATGCATTTTGTGCTGCTCTGGCATGTATCTCGATTTGTCCCCGAAAAATATTTAACTCTTCATAAAGTGAAAATAATTGTGTACCATTTCATTCTCTTGCCAGTAAGCGATCATGCATTGCCTTAAACAAATAAATCAATGTTTGTTAATGAATCCATTAGAGTGCAACAATAAAGCCAGTAAAATCTTTGGCCATGTGTGTTATTAGTACCTCATCTGATTTTGTACTGGAGCTGCACCAGCAGTGTTCTGCCTTCAATACAATTAAAGGATAAAGGTACAACAGCAATGTCTTACAAGCCAATAATGGAGGCCTTCAGTCCATTGGAATTGATCTGGAAGTCACCTCATTAATGGCTGAGACTAAACCTTATGGTGGTTGTGTCTCAGAGTCAAGGGAGCAGATTGAAAATGTTAATATACTGTAGATTGTATGGGTATAAAAAAAGAAGTAATATTTAAAGTAATCTTTTAATATTTTTGGGAAATATGCTTTTGTCGCGAGGGTTAGATGAGAAGATGATACCTTTTTCATGTTTGTGCGGTAAATGTGAAGATGCCATTTGCAGCCGATAGCTCAGTTAAGCTTAAGGACTGAAAATGGGAAAATAGGTGAAACAACATGGCTGCGTATAATGAAATCTTCCTACCAGCACCTCTAAATCACTAATGAACACATTATATTTAATTTGTTATAGCGAAGAAATAGTCTGGCAGAAAATCCCCTGTAAAATGGCATGGTGACATTTTTACAATTTTTTTAATAAGAATTAAACAAACCAGATATACAGTACATACCATGCAACCAGATAAGATAAGCTAATCAGCTCTTCTTGTGAGCTTTAGCGTACACAGTTTGAGTTTTCCTAAAATGTCAACCTTTATCTTTGGTGTTCACATCGCAATGTAGAAGCCGATTTTACAGAAAAGAATATAGAATTATTTACATCTCGCAACAGTCAACAAAAGAGTCACCAGGAAATGTATGACCCTTTAGCTTACTACATATGCACAAGTAACCAGGGTTATTATATGGATAGTCTTCATTAGCCTATGTATAATTTTTTAGGGTTATCGTATTGGTACAGACTTACGGTATCCCAGTGAAACAAATGCTGCAAATTCTTGCAACAGCCATTTAACCACAGATAACAATTATACCAGAAGCAAAACAGCTTGCATTTGCATACAAATACACCATGTGATTTTTGGCAGAGGCAACCAAGAGGAACCATCGTTTAATGATTGCAGTTTTACATATTGTGTGTTTTTATGCACTAATCCCCAGCAATTGTTGGAGGTACACAGGGTTGTCAGAGAAAGGCCCTGATTAGCTCTCACCTTACACCAGTAAGCTCTGTTTACAGGCATTTTCACAGCACTTTTAGAATTGCCCTCTCATTAGTTACAGAGGAGACCCACGGTGCTATACCTCCATTTAAGCTGGTTATTAAGTCCAGGGAGTCCTCTCCTTCATCTTATGCCATACGGCTGCTCTAAACACAAACTATAAGAACTTGTGAATATAACAAGGCAAACCAATTTGCTGCACACGTTGAACACTCGTCAAGTAAACATAAAAAAACACAAAAACAGCCTAATTTTAAATTAAATTGTTTTCAAAAAGAAAGGTAAAATTACTCACTAACAACTCACTTATATTACACCTTAAGTTGAGTCTACAATATTGTCAGTGATAGGAAAAAAATCTGTGAAACTCCATAATTCAGCTTTTCATAAGGCACATCTAATTGATCCTTTGGATTATGTGAACACAATTATAAACAAAAGTTAAGTGATGGCAAAGAAAGCCAAACAGGATCATTATAAATCTTTATTTCTGCATTTTGCCGATGAAGTAGTATCAGAGCATTCAAAGTATTAGGATTGGGGATTTCACTTCTATCGCATGAGCTCTCACAGCAGATTGACTTTGTTCACTCATTTTGCCTGAAAAGTTGAACATCTACAATTCTGTGACAAATGCATAAATGCCATCTGTTGATGAAGATTATGTAATGTAATCGAAAGCTGCAGACCACTGACTAAATGGACCTTGTGGTGATATGAAAAAAGTGGGATGAAGAGTAGATGACTAAAAGAAAACTATCATTGTTTGACCATACACTGTACACAAGCAACTGTCAAAATGAGGCTATGTTTAAAAATGTTATTTTAAAAATATTTTAAAAAATAACTATCATTATTAACAGAATGTGAAAAAAAATGTTTTGACATTATGTCAAAGATGTCTGAAGTTAGTGCTAAACAGGAAGAAGTGAAATGAACAAAAAAGAAGCAAAACAAGAGTTAACATTGGTGTTGCTTTCTAGTGCTCTACACAGTCTTTGGTGGGTAAAGGGATGACGTTTGATACCTAACTTACAACGTTTCTTCTAGACTGGCAAGTAAACAGCTGTTAATGCTAACTTTGGCTATTTAACATTTGCTTATAAAGGTAGCTAATTGTATAATGTTACTAACAGTGTTAATATGTTTGCCGAAGGACCAAAGACCTACAGTATATGGGAGGGACTGTGCATTTCCTTGTTTGTTATGATAGGGGTGGACTAAAGCTCTGCATGGGCCAGAAAGTCCAGCCTTAGCCAGGCCCCAGACTGACAACAACTAAAAACTCTGTGTGCAAAAACACACGCACTTATGTATGTACTTATGTACTCATGTATGCACAAGTCATCCATCCATCAGCTACCCAAATATATTTGTGGACATTTCACTGCACCTCTAACAGTCCCTGGTGGCCATATTAGCTTTTAAATTATGTTGAGCAGCACGTGCTTTCCAGGTGATTTCTTCATTTTATGCTGTATTGATGTATGACTGTTTTATGTGAAAATACGTTTACAACATTTTTAAAATCCAAAATCATCACTGTGGGGATGCGCTTTGAGCTTAGCATACAGTGGAGATTTGTCTTTAAAAAGGGCGTAAATAACTTCTTTTCAAATCAATTTGGAATCTCTGGGCTTCCAGAGACTTATATTACGGCAGACAAGCTGTATGGAGCCATTTTGGGGTTTTTCCAGTTGCTTTTTTAACATTATTCCCATCTTCTTTGGTCGTTTAGGAGAATGCTGCAATGCTTCGCTGTGAAGCTACAGAAAGGTGAGTAAATGATGACTGAATTATAATCTTTAACTATTTCTATAATGGAGAGAAGCGCTTATCGTTTAATCACCCGCTGTTCATAAGAAAGTTAATCAGAAAGGACTGCAGTTCATTTTTTACTGCAAAGCCTATAACTGCAATCAACACATCACTAACACACACACACACAAACAAGAGGTGCGTAGGCTTCAACAGTGCCACTTACCATCATGCCATGGCCCCTCTCCCGGTGGCGCCCCTGATGACAGGTGGCCAATTCTTACATATAGCACCTTTAATAATTTAAATTACTGTAAAACACACTAGAAACTAAAAATGTTAGTGCTGACCTTTCTAATTTTTTTTAGTGCTACTGCAAAGGTCGTTTATGACTCACCACATGATCATCTGTACTGTGAGCTTCATCCATGATGATTGTGGGACTGCTCCAGACTCTCTCAAAGTGCCACTGCTTGTCAGACATTCAGTTTCCTCTGAATGGCCACATTAATGCATTGAACCCACAGACACATCGTCGGCAGTGGTACTGCATTACATCCTTTGTAGTTACTGGTCAAAGGCCAGCCATCTCTGTCTTCTCAATGTCTTTATCCACATAAATGTCACTAGTGCAGCGCGTAGAATAGAAACATGCAGGGGGTGCAGACAGAGTTGTCACATGGCTAAGCAGTTCTAACTATGCTTCTCACAACACAGAACAGCAGGGAGAGAAGATTAAACCAGACTGCGGAGTACCGTTGGTGTACAGATGAACAAGAAAATGTAAATTTCACGAAAACAGTTCTGCTTAGGGTGTATGTGTGTGTTTTTATTGTCTTCTGAAGCAGGGATAGACTTTAAATCATACGACTATGAGAGAATCTTTGTGTCAGCGATTTACAGCCATTAGAAGGCCTTTGACTGTTCAATAATAGATAAGGCTTAATGGCTTCTTTGCTGCTGCTTCTGGCTGTGTTTGACATGTAGTGAGATAATGAATGTAAAAGAGTGCTAGGGACATGGGTCACATGGTTAACATCCTATTTTGGTGCTACAAATTTCTCCTTGTTTCCTGGTATCCTTTGACTACCACCTGCCTGTGTATTTTTGGCACCCATTTCTAAAGAGCCCTTTAAAATATTCAACATACAAACAATCTATGCTTTAATGTCTAAAGGCCTCGAGGACCACTTACGGATAGTCAGTCATACCTACTTGTATTCACAAATTAGAAGGATGAGTACTCATTCATCTTTTTCATGGATAAAGAGCAACAGCTTGCATTATTGCATTTTATCAACCAAATGCATTTTTCATTGTATAAAACACAGATTTGTCTTGACTCTATGTTACAACAATAGCAGGAAAGTCTCCTTTCAGCTTGAAGCTCATTTTCCTCTCTAGATAAAACAGTAAGACTTTGAAACCACGATACATCAGTTCTGAAAGCATTATCATTGCTACCCAGTCCGAGACCGTGGCATGTTCGGGCCATTTTGAACGGAGTGAACAACGTTGGGAACAGCCTCCGATAAGATTGGTACTGAACATATAATTTCAGGAGAACCTTCACAGTGCAGGGATGCACAACTCCAACCCCAATTCCAAAAAACGTTGGAACACTAAAACATAAATAAAAACTGAATGCAACTATTTTCATACTAACTGACAACAGTTTTCCAAAGTGTTGAGCTCATAAAAGTAATATCCTTTATACAGTCATGTGTTTCACAAACTGATAAACGTCGTCCCATCCTTGCTTGTGAAAGACTGAGCCTTTAAGGATGCCCCCTTCATATCCAATAATGATACTATCACCTGTTACCAATGAATCTGTTTGCCTGTGGAATGTTACAAACAGGTGTTTTTGTGCATTCCACAACTTCCCCAGTGTTTTGCAAGGTGGGAAGAAGGAACGATAATGATTGTCATAATACCAATGTTGTAATGCTTTGCTATATAGACTTTGGTGCCATTTCTATTGAAGGCTATGGGAGATGCATGGAGAAGCACACTGAAACTTAATATGTCTACTGTATGTCATATGACCTTTGATGACGAAATGCCTTTGCAATAACACACTTTAAAGAGGACGCTAATGACTGATTTTTCACAATGTGTACATGAGTTTATTTGCGGTTGGTCTCCAAATAGTATCCAAACATGATTAAAGTATTCTTCATTCTTTCTCTCTTCCTTTTACTTATGACTGACAGGGCTAATAATAGCTAATGTTATGGGAATGTCATATGAAAAGTTTACAAACCTGTAATTAATTGTACATTTGTAGGCTATAAACTAGTTACCAAACAACAAAAGAATTCATTTCAGAAACTTAGTAAAAACTTGACAACGGACAACGAATTAATCATCAGGAAATAATGTATCAGAATTATGAATGAAGAAGTCTCTAATGTGATAAAATGAACACAGGTCACCACATCAAAAATTGTAGATTATAAAAATGATCATAAAATGATTATAGATTATAAAATGTCTGTTTTCTGCTTAAAAAGTGCAAACTCAAAGTCACCCATCTTTTACTTGAGTGGTTATGGCCCTGGTGAGCTTCCGATGGCACCAAGCAAAGAGTCACAATACGGTGACAGCTTTCCTTAGATGTTGAAATGACATATGATTCAAGTAATATTGCCATGATATGAATTCCATGTGGACAGACAGCAAGCAGTCAGTATCTGACATATGCATATAAAAAGAGCTTCTTGTGTTGACATCAGGTTACTTTCATCTAAGTGCATAGTTAATTTTCACCGATAGTTAGACCAATGATTGAGAAGAAAGCAGAGACAGAGAATCGTGCATGAATGAGCTTAAAGATCGTCTTCCTGAAGAAACATGAGCTTCATTTAACCAAGACCAGAATCTTTCCCCAACCTTGACAAAAAGCTGAGTGCCTAAACATCATAAGTTTATTCATTCTTTTGTTGCTATTAGAGGATATTTTGGCAGAGACTAAATTTAATACTTTGTCAGTTAAAGTTTTACTGTCATGACATTTTGCGACTTACCAGATTAACATTGTTCATTTTGGTGATTAAAAAAGGAATCATACAGCATTTAATGAATTTCAAAACATATTGCTCTACCAAATTAGTAGAATAGAAACAGAATTTCTAGGAGATAGGTTTACCCTTATGACTCTTGTGACGGAATCAACGTGTGGAATTTGTGAAGATAATTGCAGCCTATTGAGTGTGTTGACATGTTTAACTGTATATATAGGCATGTCATACTATTATTATTCCATAGAAAAGGTTATAAATCAGCAAGGACTTTCTTTAACGGATTGTGCACATTCTTAGTTTTGGTTCTGTTCATGAAATAATCTCACAGTTCACACAAACCTTCCAAATTCACTTTGTTGTGTCCCATTTCAAGTGTTTTCTAGATTTCTTATGTCCAATTTTCTGCATCAACTGACATGAGTTCTGTGCTTGATTGATTTCACTGCTTGTGCCTTCTGTCTGTGTGTACATATGATAAGGGAGTAGTTGTTAAACATGGCTGACATTAGTCAGGAGGTATGCGCTGAGATTGAGGTGAGGCAGTATAAACAGATCTCTGTTAATGGGTCCGTCCCTCTGGGTCCAATGTGCACTGAGACAGAGAGATAGCCACGGATCGTCCCATACTCCTAGAACACTGCTCCAAGAATTATTATCATCCAGATTATTGATGAGCAGCTTTCCTGACTGTCAGCTAATTCAGTTTGCACATGGGCACCATCTTCACAGAAATAATTAAAATTCCATCAAATCTAGTGTGTTGTAGTTTTTTTCATAGGTGTTTTAGTCATATCATGGACTGGAATATATATAGTATAGTCATGTCTACTGGACATATCTACTGAAACAGCACATAAGGCCAACTTTTCATTAAACCCTGGGATTAAAATTCACTAGCTTTAACAATCAGAAAGTATTGGAGAACATTGGCAATGTTCGCAAACATCACAAACCTAATATCTAGAGCAATGATTAGAGGAAAAAGAGGAAGTGGAACCTTATTTTCACAGTTTTCTTTGCATAATAAGAATTTAATGTATTCAAAACTTCATGCGCGCTTCATAGCCCAAAGTTCTGCTCTCCAGCACACACCAAAGGATCTAAGCAAATTTACTAGTATAATAGTATGTACTATCCTGTTTTCTTTACTTTACTTTCGTCGTTCTTATGCTGACCTTTTCTTGGCAAACAGGTTACTATAGAAATGTATGTTAGATATATTAGTCAAAAGAATCCATGTAATAATTATTGATGCAAATTGCAATCCAGGTAATACCATGTTGGGTCTGTCACAACAGGCTCTCTAATTACCTGTGATTACTGATTGCCTATTTACTAGAAATGCTTCAAAACATCTGCCTGCTCTACATCCAAACCCCATCATCCATGTTACAGACACACTCAATTATCATGTCTCATCTACAGTATGTCATCTATAGCCTACATGAGTTTGGTGGCAACACAACATCTGACAGGGGAAATTATCCCCTGGCCTGATGTAGAAAGGAGGAATAGCAGTGAAAATCCATAGATGTGCATATATTCTTGTAGGCAGCGGTCACTTGTGCAAAGGTGCGAGGAAATGTGAAAAGGAAATTACTGGGGTAGAAAGATAGTTAAAATATTGAAAAGCAGGGAAAATTCAAAGCTTCGACCATTGCCAAGTAGCTTGATACACTGAAAGTCTCTGTGGACAGCTGAACAAGTCTGATAAGAAGTGAGCCAAGGCACAGCCACAGAAAGAAAGGTAGACTTAAAGAGAGATGAGAGACAAAGCGGGGAGAGACTATTCGATTCAATATAAAGTTTAAGCACCCTCACTACTGTTTCCGAACAAGTAGAACTTTGATACAATAATATTTCTTTTTACGTCCAGAGGAAACATTTAGGCTAAATTAGAAATAGGCAAAAACTATTTGGTGATGTCTTTTGAGTTTAATTAGCAAAATTACAAGAAAGATTATCTTCTCTCACGCCGTGGAGGAATTGCTTTAAAAAGAGCATTACAATAATGTGAACTTCATAGAACAAAAGAAGGTGGAAGAGGACTGTGAGGGCATTTATATAATGTAGGCTATATAACATATCCATAATATCTTCGATAACATTTTCCATTTGCAATTTTTTGTGTATCCTTTACATATCGTCTTGTGATATGACCACCATGTCTATTTTTAGCACAGATGGCTCAAATGGAAGTCAAATTGCTATTGTCAGGTAGCGCCTTTGCTCATTAAAGCACACAGTCCCTGTCCCTGTACTCATATCGAATACAGTTACCAGGGTTTTAACAGAGATCGCATTAATCCACTCCTGGCCTCCCTGGTGCCTTGTTAGCTACAGCATTAATTTAAAGATGTTAAAGTTCATACATCTGCTGCCCACATTAACAGAACTTTTAACCCCACATGACCAAGAGTGCAGCAACTAACATGTCTCTATATTCTAATAATAAACTTCATAATAATTACTTAAATTGCCTTCAGTGTGGCTGTGGAGATTAGAATGTAAATTTACAAATATTTACAAAGGTTTTTAAGCTCATTGCCAATCTCCACCTGAAAAACAGGTTTGTACAAGTCTGCTGTATCTTTCCCCAATTCCTCTGTAGCTGAAAAAAAGAAAGTGTTTTGACTTTAATTAACGAAACAAATTGTTAAATTCACTATATGGAAGGGTAACACCTTGTAGGTCAGTGAATTTAAATATTTTCAACTGGACCTCAATGGAAATTCACATCTATTTGTGAGCATAGGTGACTCATAATATCAAGCAGTACTTATTGGCACAGCAGACAACTGCTTTAAACGTCTAACTCCAGTAGTGAAATTAACAAGAGCAGAAAGAATGCATTTGGACAGCGCACTCACATCTATCACAGAGTAGATGACGTTGCCACTACAGTGTTTGCATCTGACTGAAAGTGTTTTGATTCTCATTCTTCCAGTACTGCTTTGTTTTCATTAACCGTTTCCCTTTGCCAGCTATTTTCACAGGTGCTCTGTTTTCTCCCCGACTCTTCTGTTTTTCCTGCTGCACTGTGGCTGGCTGACATGGAAGAATGAGCCGTCTCAAAGAAATTAACATGTTTTGGCTCAGTGCAAAGAAGTTTTTGTGTATGACAACAAAACGTGTTCTCACAATTTACTTCGCTCTAGATGTCATCATCCTTACATGCTCAACCGGAGCAAAGAAATACATTCTGCTGTTTTATGAAACCTTTTCTCTTTCTCTTGTGCAGTGTAGGCCTTTAATGGAGGTTCATTTTCAACTGTTCAAACCTGTTTCCAAAGCACAGCTGATTTGATCTCCATACAGACTTGGATATCTTGCGATCTTTCTGTGTACCTGCCAATATCCAGTCTCCTGATGCCACTGTAAACTTTGCACAGTGCCCTTTACACTCTCAGCAATCCATGATAATCAGCCCTGTCCACCTTATTCCTTTAATCTATTGTCTACCTGAATAAACCATGTGCCTTCTGACAGCAGGGCTTGTCAATACGACCAACAGGGTGCTGCAGGACTATTTCTTGTAGACTGGGTCTCACAAGGCCACAAATTGATTGTTGGGTTCATTTTTGTACCACCTTGGGCCCATACATATCAGCCAGTCAGCAATATTAAAGTTATTTAACATTGTTTTTTTACTCAAGGGTCATGATCTCATCACAAAGATGGCAAGTGTTTTGCAAGTTAAAACACTCAAAAGGCAACCAACCCTTCTTCATTGTTTGCTGTATAGTCGAGCAGCATTAAACTTTTCCTGCAACATTCTAAATCCTTTAACAAAAACGTCTCCAATGATGATCTGCAGTTTGCACTCAATGCTCTGCTTTGCTTTGTAGAATACATTTTCAAACTGTTACCCTTCCCATAGTGGGTTTTTAAAAAAAAAAAAAGCATTCACTGCACAGTATGGAAATTAATAATTTTGCTTGTTTATAACACTGTTACCACCGCCCTTTTAATGCACGGGCTTACCAGGGCTCCAGCCTCAGGGTGAGACTACGAAATAACACAAAAAAAGAAAAAAAGTTAGAGAGAGAAATTGCAGTGACAGACATGGCTATTGACAAAAATTCCAAACTGACTGGATATTTCAAAAGTATTTCAAAAGCCCTGAGGTCGAGACAACCGAAAACCCTCCAGCAGCAGCACTAGTAGCAGAGCCAGCGGCAAGTGAAATGGACACCGGCTGAGTTACCACCTGCCTCCACTGGTTAGGTATCTAGCAGGCTATGTCTTAGGCAATGCTTAGGTAGTTAGCTAACTACCTAATTAGCTCAACAACATTGGTGAAAAAACAGTCACTTAACATTGATGTCACTGGAAAGTGACGATGTTGGAACGCTCCACTACATTTACTTTAACACTATAAAGGACCTCGCCACTCATGAAGCCATGAGGCGGACATTTTAAAGGTAGGAACAGACTTACATGCGGTTGTTACTGAATGATTGTTGCAATATTCTTATGCTTGCATCACTCGTGAGTGGACAGGAGGATGCACGATGACGATGCTTCACTTGCCAGTGTTGTATGTGTTTTGTTTTTGAACATCGGTGCATCCTTTTATTGTGTTCATTTACTGTAAACTTTAACTTGTTAGGCAAAGGGCTCGCTTTAATCTGTTTGTGTGTGTATGTGTATGTAAGCGTTAATATAAATGCATTATGTCTGAGAGGGATGAATATTGGCCTACAGTGAGTCGACCTGTACCTTTTGGTAAAGCAATTTCTCTATGCTATGTATGCTTCACTCGCTATGGGTTTATAATGATAGTATAACTTTTATTTGGTGCCTTAACAGTCATAAAATTAAACTGCAGTCAATAATGACTGTTGATGCATTATTATTGTATGTAAATGAAGCGTGGCTTATGCTTGTGCAAGTTGGAGCAAATGTTGAGGGTGATTGGGGCAGTTAGGGAGGTCCTTGAAAAAGTTGTAACCCTGGAGCTATGCTACTTTAATGCTTGACTGTTACAGCTGGAATTATAGCACAAAAGTACAGCATCCTAGGTACAATTAGAAGGTTTTACACCTTTTATGAGAAAAGTTTGACAATTCTGGGAAGTATGTTTATTTACTTTCTTGTGTGAAGTTAGATAAGATGATCAAACCCGTTCCTTTCTATACAATAAGATAAAGTTAGCTGCCGTGGAAATAGGGGGGCACAGCCAGCCTAAATCTGCACAGAGCTATCCTACCTAAAATAGAGAACAATTAATTCCTTTAAACTAAACGATTCTGCTAATTTTACATTTCAGAAAACATAACTTGACAGGTCTTGCTGTCTTTTCCTCTGCTGCCAGGGACCTAATAATTTGATTTAGCAAATTATGTTTAAATCACCTAAACTGAATTCAGCAAGTTATGTAACCAATGAGAAGTTGAAATTAGATAGAAACTATCTGGGATGGAGTTCCATGGGATAAATTAGGACCTGTGGCCTGATGAAGATATGTGTGGGTTCAGACTGTAAATCCTTGATTCTCTTGAGTCTCTTATTGTGTTTTGCCCTTTCCCACAATGAAATCAATCAGTTATGCAGCTAGTTAATTTAAAACAGTTGCTGTAATGTTAGTGAAATAAAATACACAACACACTAGGACTACTTATTTTTTTCTATCAAAAATGTTTTAAAGTGCAAACAGAACCCTGTTTGATTACAACTATAACACGCACATTATTATAAATACAGAGCCGGATATACAGCATTCAAGAAGCTACTAACTGAAATCCCCGCCTCCAGAATAATGTGGCAGCATGCATCTACACGTACGGGTTGATAAATGATGCATCCTGGCACGCCTGTGGTGATTGAAATATTACACAAACTGGTTTAATGGGGAAATCTAGCTCTTTCACTATCAATCAATTTGTTCCAATCACAAAAAATTACCTTGAGACTGATTGGCTTTACAAATTTGTGTCTTCCAATCTTCGGAACAGTTATGGAAATATCTGTCAGTCCAATTTCTTGACTGTTTATTCCTATTTGGAGCTGAATATGCAACAAAACACCCTGCATATCTATATATCTATTGTAGACACTATATTCAATGGTAATTTTAATAAAATCCTAGAAGGTCATTTCAGTAAGTCAAGGTGAAACCGGAGTAAAAAGCAGATGTTTTCTGAAGTCACTACAGTGTTTGAATCAACAGAGTATTACCATATGTGACAACAAGTGTGGTGTTTGCCTCTGCAACTGCCACCATATGACAGAAAACACTGTGAAAGTGATGAATAATAAAAGGATTAATTATTTCTCAACCATATCACCAAGGGAGAATCCCCATATGGAGTTTTCAGTCAATGAATTAAACTCACAGATGTTTCAGCATCTGGTTGATCCTTTTGGCATTTGCCAAGGCAGGACACATCACCAAGGGGGGCCGTACATGCTCTTTCCCCCTGTGTCTGTATGCACCATTAGGCCCTTCAAAGGTCCAGCACTTAGTCTACACATAAGCAAATAAGTGCCTGATGAGCCCGCCTTCAGCTCTCTATTTATACTGCAGCTTACCGATAGCTTGTCAGGTATGTCACTCAAGGAAGCCGGTTTTTATCACCTTTAATTTTTTTTTTCACTTCTCTTTGTCTTCACTAAATGCAGTACAGCAAACTTGGCCATTCTCTGTTTGGTTGATGAGTGAACTTGGACAGAGTCTCCTGACCTGTAAACTCAACAGGGCTGTGCGCAGAGGTTGAAAAGCAGATGTACAGATGGGCAGTGGAGAGTTTTTATGGATTTCCACCACTTGTCCCCATTGGAATCCATCGCAGCTGCTGTGAATCTAAGCCGACTTCAAGCTCTTCATGGTAGGGAAAAATGCGACTGTTTTTTACACCCTATGAAGTCTACAGAGGGTTAAGAGTCTGATACTCTAAAGACAGAGTTTGGGTGAGGCATTACTTTAGTGTAAAATAACATAAGAGAAGACACATACGCGAAAAACATATATACATACAATTTATATATTTGAGACATGAGCCTCTCCATCTTATTGAGTTTAACAAAACACAGTCAGAGAGAGACATTAGAGGAAGTGAAACAAGACGGAACATGTCAAATTTAGGGATTCAGCACGTGACTGTGCAGTTTTATATAATGCTTCAAAGCCACACAAACTGTTTCCTTTCTTGTCTCACTTTAGCTGCTACATACCTCACAGTGACAGCAATATTGTGAGTGATTGGCACAGCCAGCAGCAGGGTTTAGTTAACTTCTACACTTGGTCATCATGAAACAAAAAACTGTATGCGGCACATTTGAGCTTATCATTTATTTGGATTGTACTTTGTATTGTCTCTGCTCTATTTTTTATAATGTGTAAATTTATGCATGGTTGTTTAAAGACAGACCAAAACAATGCACATACTTTGAAGTTGTACATTCAAAACAGTTGAATGACCCAGTGTCACTCCAACAAAAGATAAGCCTAGTTATGGTTGCTAAGCTATGATTGGACAATCTGTGTTTCGGGGAGTGGTTTTGCAAACCATTAATAGTGAAACCAAACATGTGACACATTCATGATTTATATAACACCAAATTGCATTATTATTATGCAGTTCCATTAGTTCTGCCAGGATTACAATTCTTTTATCTTGACAAATGGAAATAGCTAACATACCCCCATATACACAGAGTATTAATGGTGTAGCATTCATTGTGTAGCTGGTAAATATTCAGTCAGATGCAGAATAGAGACATTTCCCATTTGGTTAACAATATGTTTATCGTTGATTATCTTTTGTCACTGTATAATTAAAGCCAAGCGAAACAAAATGAGTGTTGTTATTTGTAATTTGAGTATTAGCTATTTTGTTTGAAAAAAAAGTTATACTTTATTGCACTACAATTGAACAAAAACATACAAAATCTTTGTTTTTATCAGAACGACTTCCCCTAAAGCATCAGTAAAATCTGTTAGGGAAACCTGGGCTTGTGCTTTTCGTCTTTTTGTTTTTCTCTATTTCCTACTCCATGCCTTCATGAGTGGCTAATCACGAAGCTGAAATGTGCATTAAAAAATACAACATACAACTACACAAAATATCAGTGTTGCAGAATATTTCTGAAAAGGGAAAGTTGATTCTGTTTGTGAATGTAAAATGGCCCAAAACATTGGTTGCTTTTTTTTCTATCTTAAGATTACCTGATGTTGTAGCCGGCAGGAGGCAGCTGAAGGTGAGTCAAAGATTTTCACAATGTAATCAACTTGTAAATCAACGAAATCAGACCTTCATAGTGAGCTGTAAAACATGATTTCCGAGATCATTTAATAAAGAGTCAATTAATACCATGTTTTGAATATCTGTTGAATGTGACTTGAAAAGCTCAGTTGTCATATCTTTGCTTCCTCTGCTGTTAAAATAAAAATAAAAACACGTGCACTCAGACTTGTTTTTGTCACTTTAGGGGACATTACATTGATTTCCATGAAATTGCTTTCCCTGGACCTGTAAACACAGTGGTTATTATATAATCCATACTTTAATGTTAACCAGTTTGTCAAATGACAATGTGTAATCCAAGTGATGTCTGTAGAAACGAGCCTACAAAAAATGATCATTTGACTCTGCAGCTCCTTTCAGTAAGTTTCAGCTAATGGACAAGAATTTAGCTAAAGAGCCAGATATTTATCTCAGGTGAGACCAAACAAGAGCTAAAAGAGAGTAATGGACACCTGGTGGCCAGAAACAAAACTCCAGATCAATGGTGTTATGCCATTACTGATGGATGTGTAAATAAGCAACTTTTGCTTTTTCATAACAACTTAAAGGTGTTAAATCAATTTTGTTTTTTACAACTTGTTTCTGCTGCCCCAGGGGGTATGCTTATCCATACCCACTACACGCCTAATTTCAATCCTTTACCAAGACGTAACTCTGAAGAATTTATTGGTTTCCAGGTTTTTCATCTTCCCATGATGAGTTCTATTTAATAATAAACAACACCCACACTCACAAACACTTCAATTAAAGACAGTGCCATTTGCTACACTAGACATGGAAACAGCAAACCCACCTCTGTCATGTGTTTCCTATTTTGGTAAAATAGTCATTATCAATCTATAACAAAATTATTTACAACTTATATACATTATCATATTAAATA
>JBBPCS010000855.1:11480713-11500586 GCA_037974645.1 Hollardia meadi
TAACCTATGAAACTACTTATCCTTCAAACATGGCAAAACACAGTCACAACTGGCTCTATTACAAATGACTCTAACATGCAAGTTAAAACATGAATATTAAAAGTTTGAAGAAAAAGTGACTCTGAGGAGGGATTAAGTTTGTCATCTTATCTGCTCCTCGCTACATATTCATTTAAATTATTAATAAAGTCCAAAAGCTGAATTTAAATTCTAAAAGCCATCAGAGGTATCATCAAAGAATAGTCCCTCTTGCAGAGAGCCATCCTGCACAGACATAGTGTCAGATCTTTTCAATTACTTAACCTTTGTTGCTACCATGGGTGTGTGTATATATTTACTGATCATTCACAGTGTGTGCTGTAGAAATGTAGGGTAGGAGAGATAATATTATCAAGGATGTCCAAAAGACCAGGCAATACCACTTGGTGGGATAAGTGTGAACCAGCAATTGAATAGAGGTCCATTATTGCTGGCAGAGGATTGCTGATGATGTTTGTGAAAGCTATTAACGCAGAAATTGAAAGAACTGAGAGCTCAATACAGAATGCTCTCTACCAGCTCTGGCTGTTTATTTCAGGCATTCCCCCAAGGATTGAAAGTCATCCAGTGGCATCTAATGTTTGGTGAGAGGAGGACAGAAAGAGAGAGGGAGGAGGAATGAACAGAAAGAGGAGTGCTTCAGTTTGCAAAATATTATGTCACTAAATATAAAAACCTCCAACCTGGCTTCAGATCATTGTACAAAAACATTCGTAGTCAAAGTGAGACGTGACCTGTTACCGGCTTCTGACAGCCACTTTGTCATCTTTTTCTTCTCAAGTGGAGATAGTTTCCAGTGGCCATGGCTAAAATCTTACTACTGCTCTCCTGTTCTCTACTGGTTTTGTTCATACCAATTGAAAAACAAAAATAAATCTACATTTTAACATCTCATTGAGGCTCATCTCAGGTTTGCTGCTAAAAGTCCCTGAACAGCTCACTAAAAACAGTAAATATTTATAATCCTGGCATGTTCCAGGGTCTAGCTCAAACATAAATTTGGCTTTAGGACAAGTGACATGAATAATTCAAAAGGAATTGCTTCATTTCTAATTCCATTCTAAAACTAAATGATACAGGAATAAGGAGGAAAAAAAACAAGTGTATGGCCTCTCATGCATACTTGAATATAAATATTGAAACATTTAAAGAGAAGTTTTCAATGCTATCTGTAAAGAATGGGATAAGGCCTTCTGAGGGGATTTCAGCATCTGCTAGGGATTTGTATTTCGCTGATAAAAGCTACTGACGACCATGTGGCTGTTTGTTTTCGTCTCAAATCTCAGCAGAATCAGTTCTCATTTCTATTCACGTCTTTACACAGAAACACCTGTTTTTCTGCTGAGTAGAATATTTACGTTTGGTGCCCTCTACCCACTCTACCATAAGTATACCACATATCATGTATCAACTGTATCCATATGTATATGTATATGTATAAGGATGATACAATAATGGGAAAAACATGAACCAAGAAAAATTTACCAAAAGGTGGAATTGCATGTTTTGGGGTGCAAAAACTCATCTGGCTTGAGCGGTAGCCTATAAGTACATTACAGCAGCCACAGTACAAGGACATGATCCCTCAACAGTTGGTCATTCAGGAACACTACCAGTTTTATTCACTGGGGCCAAATACAGCTGCTGGGTATTGAATCTAAGTCTTTGTAGTGTATTTTTCCCCTGCACCACCCAAGGGCCTCAATCATTGTGCTACTATGCCTTAGGTTGAATTGGAGCATGTTTGTACCCTCACCTCGTACCCAGGAGACATTGCTTTTACAGTGTATTACAAGGTCTGACACATGACATGCCTGTTATGGTACATTTATGAAAAGTCTACATTCAGTACATTTCACTGAAAAGTACTGAATGCACATATAAAGCTTCCCTTCTTTTCTCTTGTCTTTACTGTACGTTTATTACACCTCAGGCCTTGCGGTTATATGAATATAGATGACCATTATGACATTTTGCTGTTTCACATGCCAGACACACATGCTGTATATTGACAGCATGCACATGACTAAAAAAATCTAATATTCATGCATATTCCTACAACCTCTTGGTGGAAGGGTATTAGTCACTGGGGCACTGAAAGGCATGAATAAATACTATGGGTGAGTGGGTCTGAGGTCAAAGACACAGCCGACAGTTTGATATTTCTCCCTTGGGTCAGGGTGGTGTGACACCTTTTGGTGTGAGGGATATTGCAATCTGTGTGTTTTTCATCTTAACCTTTGCTGCTTTGAGAGATTAAATTCTAGCTTCATCCCTCTGCGTGTAGGAATAATACGAATCTATAAGTGAAAGTTGAAAGGCAACAAGAGAGTGTGGACTGGCCAAACTGAATAGATAGCTGACAATGAAGACTATTTTATAGGAGAGTATGTGTGTATGGTTGCTCTCCCGCCTGTATCCACCGATTCATCTCTAAAAATGTGTCATTTCATCCTTGAAACAGTGTCCCATGAAAGCCAAAGTGGGAGGCACTCGGGTATGAAAGAGGTGCACAATGCACATGCACAGAATGCAGACACATGTATAGAGGAACACGCATGCTTACTCAAGTTTTGCCATTTACACAGTACTTGTATGGGCACAGTGCAGAGCAAAGGTCCCTTTTATGCTCTTTGTGTAGTTTAAAGGCCATGGGTCATTGTCTCTGGGAATTTCATTTGCCAGAACATTTTATGACACTATCGGTCAACCCCATAAGCCCCAGGGATGAGACTGAGAGGAAGAACCTATTCTTGTATTAAAGCTATAAATAAAATCTTTGGACTTGTGATATTGTTTCAAACCTTTAGGCTGCTTGCTCATCCTGCTGCTGTGAAGGACAATTTTCTCACTGTGACAGGTGTTAGAGGATTGTTGCGTACCCTTTAGCAGTCGAGAAGATCTGCTCTCTGGATATGGGCTACAGACCAACAGGATGCTGCGACTCACTGGCCCTTGATCAGGTTTGTCATTTGAGAGCATAGAGTCCGCTGTACTAACATTCACAGTCGAGCAGCCCTGCAGCACTGAGCCACAAGCACGTAACATGGTGATAAAATACTGTAACTGGGCAGTATGCTACTAAAGCCAGCAGCTCCAGGTCAGCTACCAGCTGCTCTCTAGCTCTAGCTCTCTCATTTAGCTTCTTTACCATGTTTGTCACCATGTTAGGTTACTTGAGCATACTGCAAAGAAACTACATGGTTTATGATTATATGTACGCTTAAAGGAATAGTTTGACATTTTGTCTCTTGCCGATAGAAGATTGCACTCTCGCTGTCAATGTGAAGCTACTGCCAGAACACGGTCAGCTTAGCTTAGCGTAAAGACTGGAAACAGGAAGTGACGATGCAAGGCTTTTATACAGATTAAACAAACAGATATAATATCTTAATCAGCACCTGCTGAGGCTGATAGGTAGCTTTTAAGCAAAAGCCATGCTAGCTGTTTTTCGGCTTATGCTAAGTTAAGCTAACTGGTCACTGGCTTTAGCTTCATATTCAAGGAATAAGCTTAGCCAGCCTGTTCTTTTACCCAGCTCGTCAGATATCGACGTTTTGTCAGAGGCCCTCACGTCTCATCCGGACACACAATAAGGTACCCTTTGGCGTCATAGGCAGAGATGTGCAAGGGTTCAATGTTCCTGCAATATAAAGCCATATGCGTCAGTATCAGACGACTTGAACAGATGACGTAGTGCATCGTACTTTCCAAGGCGTGAAAGTACCAAGAGAGTTGGAAGTCAGGGTTGAGTGGAGGGTCACACGACTTTGACCCAGGAGATGGGAGTTTACGTCCAAGCGTTGAAGCCAAGCGTCACCAGTCAATTCCTGAACCTAATTCCTGGTTTTTGTGCCTAAACTTAACCAAAAGTCTCTGATCTTTTCCTAAACCTAACCACGTGGTTTTTGTGCCTAAACTTAACCAAAGTAAAGGAGACCTAGAGGACCAACCTTCAACACCAGACTGGGGCTGTCTGTGTCTCATATACATACCTTTCATTAGACCACTCAAAAAATTTCAAAAACAGGTCTTCTCAAAAGATTGTCTTTTAGGTAAGCTGTGTGTCAGAGAGTGGTTGAGTCAAAATCACTGTTATCTGTCCGCTCCATTTGCTGTTGAAAAATCCAGCTTTTTTCAATGTATTTACACAGCATGGTTTTAATTCTGCAACACACTGAGTAGAAGGGGGAGCATGTGCATTAATCAAGGTATTTTTAAATGTAGAGTATGTAGTCCATACTTGGAGCCACTGCTTTTAAAAGGAGTAGGAACACCTGGGTGCTCAACACCAGAATAGACCAGACTGCTTGAGGACGAGGAAAAAGTTTCAGAAAGTTTCCCTGGCTTTTTGTCAGTTTAAAACTTTTGTTGTCAAAATTTCTGACATTACCATGCTTTGATGTTTACAGATTTTCTTCAGTCGCTATTTTTCATGATGCTTCAGTCAGAAGACTAATGGCTTCAGCCTACAGGGTACATGAGCGCAGCCAGTTGTGGGTGGTGGAAGATCAATGGATTTTAACATTTATGATGTTCCTGTTAATTATACCCTGATCTTGATAGAGGTAATGTTGGCACAGTAATAATGAGAGTTGTTTATGTCTTTGGTGAAGGGTCATTATAGTATCCCTGGTTGGAGATCTATCCCTTTTTAATTATCTATTTAATTATTATTTGTAAAGTCCCGGTCACATAACCACTGCATCATGCTGTCAACCGCACTATGAGGATGGAGCAAGGTTAATTATATTGTTATTGCAAGGTTGTGATCAACTGAATTAATTCTTATGTGTATAATAAAACGTCCGGAATCATTAGACCTTCAAGAAAACTGCCAAAAAAATAAACTGAAAATTAATTTAAAAACTGTAAATAGACTGGAATACCTGTAAGATTGTTTATGTGTTTAGGCAAAATTATAAAAAATAAATACATTTTAAAAAATGGCAATTTTGTTTTATACTGTCAGTTTTTGGGGCACTGAATATAACTAAGACATAATTTCTTCATGTTGCCAATGCACGAAGCCTTTGATAGTGGTTTTAGTAACCTGTGTGCACGCAGTTCGATATTTGAGATGCTTCTGGAGCAGATCAGTGTGGATTTAGTCCTACTCCATTTGTCCCTGATGGACCAAGACCAAATGCTGCAATAAGTTGTTGTTTTTTCTGTGCAACAATTGCTGTGTCTCCCTCTCTGTATTCTTATAAAAAACACTGAGGTTGACTTGAGTTTTTTTTTTTTTTTCAAACAATAAAACTTGTGTGTTGATAGACACATCGCAGCTGCCCATTGCCTTTCAGGAATCCTTAAAGCTGCTACAAGGGAGCTTACATTTTTTGTTCATTCTGGTGGACTGTGGACAAAAGGGATATGAGCACCCAACCCAGTCCCATTTCCAGGGCGTTAAATACTGACGTTTTGTCACCGTCCTCAGAGTCTCATACAGATGCTGAAATTTATTTTATTTTTTATTTCGCAGAGAAGTTGACCTGGTGACAGGCATTAAGAATAACTACATTTATAGAAGTAGCTAATCTTCTCGCGGATGGTCTGGCTTGCTTCTGTAGGTCACAGAGAGGCATTGGTATTAAACTGACAGTTTCATAAACGGTTAAAAACTGTTTGCCACATGAATAGTCAATTAAATGTGTGTGATCAAAACAATAAATTATCTTTTTATCTTCTTTGTTGGGCTGAAATGAAAGCATTAATATTAATTTCCCTTCAGATTTCAAAAAAAAAAATACAAAAGAGCATTTATCAGTCTGCTGAGAGATTATGCTTGAGTAAAGCTAAATGCGCCCTTGTCAGTACCACATAGCACCGTGTGGTGTTAAGTGCCTCTAACTGAGTTCATTAAAACCATTTCAGCCTTAATTATCATGCAGGGCAAAAAAAAAAATCAAAGTTAGTTTTTAATCAGACAAAACCCACTTTTGAATTTGATTGTGTTAACTTTGCTTTTACTGTCTAATATGCCATGTATCATGGTGATAAATAGATAAATAATGACAACTAAGACACACATTTGTCCAAATACAGGCCCTTTTATCCCAGCAGAAATTTTTGCCATGTCAGAGCAGGAAAAGCACAGATGTACTGTAATTAATAAACATTAACTGATGGTAGTGCATATGTTGACTCACCAGCATGGCCTACTGGGACACCTGAATCTTACACCTCATCAGGTCTCAGTATTGATTTAGTCATTTCTGCATTTTTGTTTGTTTAATTAATCACTGTGGTAAGTATTGCGATTTCTTGAAGGCCAAAATCATATTTTAACCTGCCCTGTAACAAAAACGATTTTAACTTTCTTCAAACAACGCTAATGAAACCAATGTGATCACAGCATGTTAGATCATGATACAACCTTCGAACTAGACCATTCAGTTGGATCTATGATTTCATTAGTTGCCTCTCCCTCTTGCTTCCATTATTAAACTGTGGCTTTACTTTCTGTGGAAGATACTGGAAGTCAACTTCTTTTCAAAGCCCTGTGGATGTTGTTGCAGTTCCTGCAGTGATGCAATGTTTATTTCATCCCAACAAAATTAAAGTACATGTAGTAGACCTCACTCGCTTGCTTTTGCTTGGAACAGAATCCTTTTGCTACACTGGGAAAAACATTTTTTGAGAGTACAGCAGAGTACACCATCTGACCAGTTTAACAGACAGTTAGGGAGGAAAGCTAAAACCATCCTGCAATTTACTATTCATTTTCTGCTGCTGTTTACTTGATTTGCCTTGTACGTTTACATGCTCTTGTGGCTTGTACACCCTGATGGTTGGACACCAGTGAATACTGTTGTTGGACTTATAGCCTAGTGGTTTTTAAAATGGGGTCCAAGGATCCCTAGGGGTCCTTGAGGGGCTTCCAGGGGGTCCCAGGGGAATTTATATTTACTATAATTCCACCCATACGTAAAACAATGACAGGGTGTAATGACTACTTTAGTCATGGGTTTCATACACTTTAAGTAATAAAATATCTAAGAGCAAAATTCAGATTCAGATCATCAGATTTGGGACCCTAGGGCAAATTATTATCAAACGGGGCCCCATGGTCTAATTTGTGTCAGTTTAGGGGTCCATAACAAGAAAAAGTTTGACAACCACTGTTCTAGCTCACTCTATTCAGGGTACCACCCCTACCCCTCACTGTACTGTATGTCTACAGTACCGTATGTCTTCTATATATTGTATAATGCATTGCTGTAAAACCAATTGACCTCCAGAGACAAAATTAAGTTGAAAGTTGTTGTGCTTTTGAAGCACTCTGAAAGGTTACATCCTACACTTCCTACACTTCTTTTGAGAGCACAATGGACACCTTCCCTTGCCACTCTTCTGTCATGTCATGTCTGAAATTACAAACAAGGCAGTAATAATAGCTGGAGTTTCCTGTTGTTCACCCTTGTTGCCTGGGGAAAACAGCGTAACTGTGTAGCAATCTACTACGGCAGGACTCTACAATGTCTCTCTATCATGGCCTGTGTGGAGGCACTGCTTTTTTGTAGCGTAGATTGAGTTCAAGCCCTCAGACTACAAGCGACGATTCAGACCTCTTTATATTTTTCTCTGAAATGAGGAGTCTGTGTGATTGACAGGGTGTTAATAGTAAATGGATCAAACCAGAGATGTTTTCTGTACAGAGTGAAAAGGAACCATATGCTGTACCGGATACATCCCAACAGCAAAAGCACACCTGCTGTTTGGCCTTCGACATATGCTCATAATTCAAGCTGCTGAGGCAGCGTGCCTCATCTGGTGCAGGTAAAGAGTAGCAGAGATCAAGCTATTTTATAATAGTTAGGCAGAGGTGAGCATCTACATATTTTTTTGTTTCTAATACAATATTGATTGTCAGTTGCAATCCTAAACACTATTTTCAACAGTAGTGGGAGCATGATGGGGGAGTGCAGTAACAATTTGTATGCTCACTTGTCTACATTATATTTTGGTAGCAAATTTAGACCCATCCTCAACACCAAAATCTGAGTAATCATTAATTTAGACCAATTGTTTCTGTAAAATTATTGATTATAAACAAAACCACACCTCTGTGAAACAAAACCACCAGCACTGTGAAACAGAACATGAATCATACAGTGGAAACTAACAATCACTGAAATACAACACGCATGCGTGTTGATTATAACATAAGATTAGCACACATATTTTTTGATGGGAAAAAACAAGAACAACAACAAGTTCATAAGATATTTTTAATGTGTTTGAATGAAATTATTATAACTAACGTTCAGGAAAGGGAGCACTCCACTCTCTCTAACCACCTGCTTCTTGCAAATTTAACCAACTCTGCCTCACTAATTCAGTCACCCACGATGACCTATATAGGTGTATAGGTTTAGTCTTCCGCATGTCTCTCAAGTTTCCCCCAAACACTGGTTTTCTCCTGCCTCCTCTCTCCGTAGGGCAGCACGGTGGATCAGCAGCTGGCACTGCTTCTTCCGTTCAGAGTTCACATGTTCTGTCTGTGTTCATGTGGGTTCTGCTGGGTGGACTGGTTTCCTCACACAATCGTGTTAGGGTTTATACTTCCATCTAAGTCATTCTTGGTCTATTGTAGGAACCACAGGGGGATGATAAAGCTGAATTCTCATCGATACATGCCCTAATCCTAAATCTCGACCCCTGGATTCCCAACCACTGCACCCACACCACTATTCCATTCGGCCCCCTTTTATCTCCCCTTTTCTTCCCTCTCCTTGACTCCCAATCATCCCACCAAACACGAACCGCATCCTTTCTGTCCCGAATCCTCTAGCTATTCCATGACAAACCTCAACTACTTTTACTACTACGTTTGCGTAGTCTTTGTTAGTGAATTTTCTAATAATCTGAGGATAACTTCGACGACCATTAGTTGATAGGTTTCCTAATACATTATCTGTTGGTATTTTTCAGAATTGCAGTGATTGAAAATTTAAAAATAGTGCAACCAACAGAGGGGACAACTAGAATTTAAATTTCCAATGTCAACATGTATATTTGTAAAAGGTCAAAATCATAAAATAACATCCTTTCCTCTTTCATGCTTTTCACAAAGTTTACACTTTAAAGACCCCTTTTCAGATGCATTTAAGCCCATGAATGCTTTTGCAGTCGCATATCCAAATTTGCAATGTAGAATAAATAACCGAAATACACGGGGCCCGGAGGCAATGCATCATGTAGGCTCCTACACACACATACATCTGTAGCATGCGGTGTGTGCCTGTGTGTTCTGAGGAGATCTTAAGTAGGATACTTCGGAAAACCTCCCACAACAAATTTGCATCCATCCTGATGGTTACATATTTTTTATATTGATCGGCTTCACTGTGTGCATATTGACTTTTGCCAAGTGAAAATGCAAGTTGGTTGTGCAATGTTCCAAAGTGTAGGCTATATTACCTGGTACTGAATTAATTAACTTGATTATTTTTAACTACAGGATCGTGGATACTCATTGATTTGATTAATTTAATATGAAATTTAAAAACACCCACAAGATTGCTGTGCCTCTTGTACAATGAGGTTATTTTTAACCAGTTCTTGTTTTTCAGTTCTACTGTATGTCGTGTTTACCTGTTGAAGGGCTGCATAGCAGCACTTAGATGAAAAAACATAGACCTGCCACGTAAAAACAGAGATTAACACGATGCCTGCGTGGGTGCGTGCAGCTTTCTGTGGTCAGTGTAGAAGCTTCACTTTATTCTAATAGATGCACTCTGCTGCGGGCATGTCTGCCACAGACGTTACAGTCGAAATACATGAGACACGGACGTAACTTGTCACGTTTAAAAATTCTAAAAAATTACTGGCAATGTAGCCAGCAGTAGTGATGCAAATTTGTTGGGAGTGGGAGGTCTTTTTCTGAAGTATTCTTTTTAAAATCTTTTCTGGAAAACATAGCTGCCATGCAACCACGCACTATAGCAGGTAAAAAAAAACAAAAAACCCTGCTATGCTTTGCCTACATGACACATTGCATCGGTGCCCAATGTATATCGGCTGTAAGAGACCTCACAGGAGACCTCTGCTGTGTACAACATATGAATGCAAGTCTGAGCATGTGCAAATGCAAATGAATACTAATGTCAAGTGGCAACAGATTTCACACAATTTTAACACAGGAGATGTAAAGTGAGACTGACAAAAATCTCAGCTAAAAGTTACCCAGCTAAATTAACCTGGTAATGTTTCAGAATCCATGTGTTAAAACGGCTTAAGATTATAGTCTCAGAAACACCAACATTGTTGTGTTGAATTGTGTCCACCAGTACTTCACCCTGAGGAGACACTGGTGCTGTCACGCCTCACAGCAAGATTTATCGGCAGCTCTGTGAGAGGGTGTATGATTCCCTCACACCTCTCTCCTGACTCAGGGGTCATTGACAGTGACTTATGCGAGAGGAGACAGAAGTGTCAGAGAGAAAATATGTGTGTCAGCTCACATCAGCTCTGTTCTGCTCAACTGGAGCCCAATCACTTCTGAAACAGTAAGAAATCCCTGACTGTGGTGCTACGATACCTCTAAAACCTACAGGCCTACTACAAATATATATTTTTAGCGATATGTAAGACCATGACAAAGTAAAACTTCCTGCATATTATGTACTGTATAAACAAAAAATGCATTTGCGTTGTTTGATGTTTTCTTATATAGAATATCAACTCAAAACAGGTCCATATTAAGGCAGGTACTGGACCAATATGAGTAAAACAGATGAAAAACATGACGGTCCATACACTGAAGCCCTCTTGAAGTCTAATTTCTTTAGCACAAACCCAAGTTCTTCAGACTTAAATCAATCAACAGAGACACCATCTTTAAATACAGACGTTTTGGTGACGTGATGATGATGTTGTTCACATGATGTTAAGTGAACCAAAAGACTCATATACCGACAGTAATTTAAAATACAAGTCAAGACAAATACCTGACAGGTAATGTGGTGTGTGTATACACACACACGCACGCACGCACGCACGCACACACACACTATTTAAGCTCTTTTGATGCAGTTTGCTCCTGTGCTCTTGACAGACAAATTTATCATTAGAGTGTCAATGCTTAGTGTGATGTCGTGACAATTTTCAAGCATCTTAAATTCTGAGAAAATATAAAGCTTATTCCTATTCAGTAGGATTCAGAACAAACAAACTACCCACTTTTACTCTATGGCTCCTGGTATGCAATATACTTTGTGACCTCTGGTCTCCTTCAATGGATATCATGTGATAAAAATGTATTTTCTTCTCCGTTTCAGAAAAGTTAACTATAGACATTTCATATTGACTTCTCAGTATAAGGATGTCTGCTGCTGTGGTGCACATACCCTTCTTTAGCAGGCCGTGAATATTATTGCTGCATACAGTCATGCATCCAGTTAACCACTATGTACCTCTTTTCACACATTAGTACTGTGGTTGTGGTATTACACAGCATGATAGCCTAGTCATGTTGACAAAAGGAAGTGGTTGACAGAAAACCTGGCTCATGTCTGGAGGGGGTAGGATGACTGACAACTGGGGCTGACTTGAGTCAGCTTCTACTGTCCAGCACTGCTTTGTAGGCAAATGCAAAAATTGTGCATTTTACATGTTCCTATTCGCTGTTTTAACAACACTGCCAACAACAATAATAGATAGTGCCTTTTACTTGTATAATGTGTACTACACAGCATTTGAAACCCATCACTGTGGTCCCCAATAAATGCATCCAGCACAAGAGAGCTAGCCAGACACAAGGCCAGAGATAAATCCTACTCATTTCCTGTGTTGACAGTGTGAGGCTGCCTCCTTGACTTGGTAAAATTAACGGTCCAGAACGTTATTTTCCCATCCAATATGCTGCCATCAATCATTCTGCGTGACTTCATCACTTTCAAAAATAATATGTCACTGTTTCCACAAAGGCAAAGCAACAAATGTAGTCACAAGGAGAGACGATAAAATGCACAAGTTTGGGGGTAAAATGAGTGGGAAGTAAAACATCTTAACTTTCTGCCCATACAGGAATGAAGATGAACTGCAAAGCAATCAGTTCTGGATAATTAAGATGGTTTAATGAAAGTGTCAGAGAGGTTACCGCAAAACAAACTTGCAGGTACTAACTTTCTGTGAGAGGTCACATCCACAGGTGTCCTGATCAACTCACTGACATGACTGAAAGAAATGTGAAATGACGACAGCTCAGAACGTTTTTTGTGATTTGCAGACTTACCGAGAAAAGATCTAAATTTGGTCTCCACTAAACTGATTAAGGACATGTACAGAGAGTGCTATTCATACATCACCTGTTATGTAGTGTCACAGGCAAAGTATTAATAGTTTTGAAAAACAGAATCTTGCAAACATGGCACACACCAATATGTTCATTTTATAAGCTTGCACACAATTCATTTTCATTGTTCTATGAGACAACAAATAAAAATGGTCTGCATTTGAGGAGGATTTAAAGTGGTTTCATAAGTGTATTTATCATAGAATAGCAACTAGCCTCATGTAGCTTGATAGACAGAGGAGAAGGTATATTATCTGTAGACTGTGACTACTCCTGCGTGAAGTATGGAGTTTCATTGCAGAGTGGGAAATTGCAAGTGCCAGGGAACAGAAGTGAATGGCATCAAGGAGGATAGTATGGTAAGGGAGCATGTAAAGCGCATCCTCATTTCACTTCTAGGCGGATGCTCTTTCACTCCCTGATCACAGAACAGCAAGGGCTGATGGGAGAGCGGCTGGGTGGGGGAATGTGATTTGAGGGCATCAAGAAGCGGAACTGACAGAGACGGATTCACTGTGGCCCAAGCATAGAATTGCTTTTCCTTTCCCCTGGAACTGAGCTGGAAGTGCCTGCGGCTGCAAACAATCTCTAAGCAGTAGCTTTTACAAAGCCCAGGAGCCAAACCCATGAAAGCTGAGAGGCAGGTGCGAAAACTATTTGGAACAAGCAAAATAAGTTGGTGAGGAATAACTAAAAATCAGCCCAGGTCCTCAAAAACTGTTGCATTAACAGAAAATCCCAATTTTAACACACTGCAAGTCTGTTTTTTACACTACATTAGGTAAATAGTGTGCATGATGCATGGGTTAATGTTTCTGTGTGCACACAAACCACAGCCTTTATGAGTTTGTGAGAGCCACAGAAGGTCTGTGTGTTGTCAAGTTGCATAGCTAATTATGCAGGTGTGAGAGGCCTGCTGGATGGAAAATTGGGAAGACAAGGGAGCGTTTCACTCTCTCCGTTTGACACAGGGATGAAGGTGCACTATTTAATTAACACCTTAACCTGAGAGAAGGTCCTCATGGAGTGAGTTTAAAATCAGGCTATGCTCAAACAAAATGCAAGTCAGGGTTCACACCCATTTTTATTTGGAGCAAAAACACACATCATATCTGAGCCACAGTCGCTGCCATCAACATCATTATAAAGAGAGCAAATTAACATTCCATCAATGCACAATGAGCCACAAGAGAGTGATGTCACAATAAAAAACATCATTAGAACCTTTATGCATCAGTTATAAAAAAAATCTGATTAATGTCATTTGAATTCAGTGTGACAAATAGCTTCTCTTAATGGCCCAAACTCTTGGAGTTAACATTTGCTCTAAGGAGATCAGACGAAGCGCCCCTGTTGTTTCTCCTCTAATGCATGTCTTGGAGGAGATGAGGCATTGTTAGACTGAGTGCCTTGTCCTCACCCAACCCGCTGTTTATATTCAACTTGATTTTTTTTTTGCTTTCTTCCCATCACTCAGTCACTCCACACACTGAAAACGTCGGTCAGCATACTAAGACCTGGCCAGTATTAAGCGAGAGAAGCTCCACAGTGCAGCCGTGGACAGGTATGTGTGAGAGAGACACACGTCTTTAACTTGTGCCTCTGTTGTCTAGAGTGAACACTTAATCTGAATCTGAAGCAGCCCCATTGGGGAGGGCTATAAGAGCCAGCTGACAAAACGAGAATTGAAACTGAGATCAACAACAGTGATAAACTACTAGTAAATAAATTTGCAAAAATGTACTCCCTCTCACAAGTTGCTTGGACAGCACAGGATTCCCACAGTGGACGCCCTCCTCCCACTGACCTAAAGACATGGCATTTTCTTTATGAGTAAATCTACTGTGAGAGGACAAGAGAAAAAGAATAGCTGCCATCCCGGAGCAATGATAACAGGATCACGTAACTAGCTATTCTTCCATCCATAATGCAAGCCTGCATTTGGCCATTCATGGTAATTACAATCCATTGTTGCCACTTTAGAGACACATGTCAAGCTCAGTGCAATGTGCAACACATGTTTTCCTATTTTTCTTCTTATTCCAGCAGATTAACATCAAGCACGCCATTAGGAATGCCACTGTGCATCAGTGGACTCTTTAAATAAGAATGCTTAAGCACAGAGTCAAAGACCAGTTATTGTTCACACCAAGGATAGTGTGATTTTTCCTTGGCTGTTTTTGTGTGTGTACTCACAAAATGTTTTCCTCCCTCTCTCTTCAAATTTCTACAATCCAAGGTAAAAGTGATGCAGCAGCTCTCCAAACCAAGAGACAACACAAAACTATGTTAAAAAGCTATTTCACTGCTTATATGACTGATTTGTGCCGATGCTACATTGACCTGCTCTGCATGGGCAAAATACGGCCCCAGGGCCGCGTGGACCATGTCAATCTGGCTTGCAATGTCCTCAGCAAAAAATTAAACCATTCCCCAAAAACCAACATTATGTTAAAGGGATAGTTCACCAATTAATGAAAATTCAGTCATTATCTGCTCGGCCCCATATGAAAGTCAAGTGAAGTTTCTTCGTCCACAAAACATTTATGGAGTTTCACAGCAAAAAAGCATTGCAGCATTCTCTTAAATCAATGAGGTAGATGGGGACTTCAAAAATCCAAACAATTCCAACAGGGCCTTTGCACTAATAAAATGGCTCCATAGAGCTCATCGGGCATAATCCAAGTCTCCGGAGGCTTAGAGATCCCAGTTTCATTTGAAAAGACGTAGAATCTTTGCTGTGTGGGTCGTACTAACGCTTTCAGCTTAGCGGTTGCAGTAAAGAGTTGATTGTATAAAAAGCGTGTCAATAAGGTCTTTTTGAATCAATTCGGGAGCTCGGGACTTCTAAAGACTTTGTTTACGCTGGACGAGTCAATTTTTTTTTTTTTTTTTGACGTTTTAAAACAAGTCCTCATCTACTTCAATTGTTCAAGAGAATGCTTAAATGCTTTTTTGTGGACAAAAATTCACCCAACTTTCCATGTAAATGGGGGTGAGTAGATAATGACTGAATTATATTTTTTGGGTGAACGATTCTTTTAATGAATCTCAAGGCGAATGACTACAGTGACTGTATTGCTGTTTAACTTGATTCCGAATGAGGGTGCCGTCTACATTCAGATTGGCCTAGTATCGGCCTGAAGATGACTCTTGCTCACTCACTTCAAGTGATGTTACATAAGTGGTGGTGAAGACAGAGACATGAGTCAGACATGAAATAATTTGTCGGTTTAAAGGCAGTATGTTTGATATGCCAAGAGACACAGACATCAAGAGACATTGTTGGACTAAGCATGCTAATTACACCACAAATGTATCCAAATCAATATGACCCTCCAGAAAAAATGTCCACTGTCCCCTGTGTTAAAGCCTTATGTGATGCAGTGACAGGCACAGAGTAGGCTGGCTTTAACAGCATGTAGTAGTGAAGGTGGCCTCCACTGAGGGTACTGTTATCTCCACTATGTGTGACACAACAGCATCAAAAACATGTCTTCTTGAAGAATGTCATGACCCCGTCACCCCAGTTGCACAGCAGAGCAGACAGCTGACGAGAAGTCAGGCAAGATCTCCACTCTGCAGACGCTCCAACAGCTGTCAGACTCCCACCTCCACCAGTCCTGTCACATGACACAGAACAAGTGAAACGCAGTGAGAGAAAAGAGGAAAGGACAAAGAGGCTGAAAAGGGAAGAGGAAGCTGGGGTGATGAAGAGGAATAGGATGTTTATAAAAAGGGAAATAGATACAAATGGTGTCGATAAAAGGTGAGAAGACATTAAAAAAAAACAGAGAGGAAATTGCAAGCACAAGAGTGAAATCGATAAAAGGGTGTTAAAAAAAGTGAGACAGTCAAATGTAAGGAAAAAAGGGCTATGAATTATTCTGTTGTTATCCTGTCTGACAGCAGTCTCCAAAGAATTTTCTTTTTTTTCTCCTTTTTTTTTTTTGCAAGAAGTTATTTTTCTGGTACGGACAAGCAGCCTGACCTGTGGAATGAAATATTAAAGAGTTCATATCTGCATGTGTGTAGAGGCGAGGGCCCGACCTTCATGGCATGACAGCATAATCCCCCGTTCTCTGCTGTGGTCCAGGCACAGTATTAAATGGAAAAGCCATGGAGAGAGATGAAGAGAAAAAGCTGTTTCCTCCCTCTAATTAGGTTTGAAGTTTGTGAAAGACCAGAACATGACACTGACAGTTGCTCTCTCTTGGCAAGAGACAAGACTCTTAAACCCAGAGACCAATTTGTAGCCAAGTCAGTCAGTCTCAATATCTCCCTGACCAGCAGGAGGTTGGGTAAAAGCAGCACAAGTCTAACAGGTGTAAGTACAATCAGGGGGAGTGAAAGGACAGTCCAGTTTGCCAAGTTTCATCAAATAAGCTGGTGCAAAATTTTAAATTGCAATAATGAGCATTTAAGATGTAATACGTAATATTAAAATGTCCAAAAACCATGAGACCTTTGTTGAATATTTTGTGTTTTGTGCAGTTATATTATCCAAAATGTTTCCAACAATGTTCAAAACCAGAGAAATGTAATTTTATTCAAGGTAACGGTGCATTTCATTTGGTCGCCAGTCTCTATAATGTCCGAGAGAGAGTCAGGAAGGAAGTGAGGAAGGAAGTTTGTGAGAGTGACTAAATATAACGTAAATAAAACTTGAAAACATTACCTTTTCTGTGCATATTTCTGCAGGAGTCTCGTCGGATTTTTATCAGCAATGCTGTTTGTTTAACAACACCTCCCATGATCCCACACTACTTATGCTTCTGTATTGTTTTGATCAAGAGATCCCATTTGTGGCAGAAATTATATACTGTGTGTCTAAATGCAAAATGTTTTGCCAGAAAATTCCGTGAGATAGAGTTATATGTCAGTAAAAAAATATACAGGTGCTTAAAGTAATAGCTTGACATTTTGACTTTGCTGAGAGTTCAATACCACTATGGACAGCAGCTGGTTAGTTTAGCTTAGCATAAAGACTTGAAACAATCTGTGTTACAGAGACTTCTTTAAAGCTTCAAGGTTGCCAGGCAACCAGTGAAGACTAACTCAGGAAGTGAGGAATTAGGTACGGAGCTATGTGGCTGTGTTCCAGTGGCACATGGGAGAAGTAAGCCTTAGAGGCTTCCTGTCAGCGCTTTCTGTCAGAAAGCCAATAGTTTCTATGGGCATATGGTCCGAAAGTCCTTTCTGGCAGAAAGCCCGAGAAGCTAGCAGGTTACCATGTCTGAGTGGGTTGTAAGCAGGGATTTCACTCAAAATGGGGTTTTGTGCACCATAACCATTTCAATAAGTATTTAAAATTTTCGGTCGGTTTGTTTAGGTTAACACACCAGAAATACTTGGTTAGGTTACTACTTCTACTACTAAAGCTACTTTTTTTAGGTTTAGCCAACAAAACTACTTTGTTAGGTTTAGCTAACAATACTTTGGTCTAGGCAACAAAAAACTTGGTTAGGTTAAGGCAACAAAAATGATTCAGGAAAACATCATAGTTTCAAATAAAAATAAAAAAGACCCTTTCACAATGTTAAAACCACCTGTTATAAAGACTTTTCTGGAAGAAAGCCTTTACGAGCACATGTTCTGAGGCTAGAACATGCTATACCTAATTAGTATGCAAAATATCACAATGTGATTGGTTCCACAAAGATTCATATTTACATTTCCTGTGACAGTCAAGGGATATTTTAGAATGGCAGAAAAGATAAAGAAACCATGGTTTGGGTTTAAATAGCCTAACTTGTCTCACACAGGAATCTAACGTCACTCTCTTGTGCAAAAGTCCTGTTTGACTATCCATCCACCCCATCCACATCCTTATGGTGACTTTGTTGCTCTTTATAGGTGCTATGTTCGTCGTTAGTTTACCAACCATGATGACCAACCACCAATTTTTGGTGCCTCAAGATCAAACTGCGACTGTTTCACAACAACATCAACATGAAACTTAGTAATACGCAGGTGCAAAAAAGCACCAATGAATAACAATAACAATAAATAAATAAAAATTAGCCAAGCACATAACATCCCCTAACACTGCAACATGAGTAGATGATTTTGTACTGATTTAGCAAACCAGATATAAACTGTTAAGTAGTGAACCTTGGAGGTGCTTCCTGTTCCCATCTTTATGCTAAACAAAGCTAACTGGCTACTGCCTCCAGCTAAATGTTTACCATGAGTGGTATCTTTCACCATGCAAGTTAGCAAATAAGCGTAGACGTCAAAGTATATCTTTATACTTATACTATAACAGAGCCTGTATGTCAACACAACATTGACATATTATCTTTTTAAAAAGTTGTTATTGTAATATTCATAGTAAACATTTTTTATATAACCTTCTAAAGTTATAGTTGTGGAACACATCCAGATAACTACATCAGCATTCATTTGGAGTCATCTTCCTGGCCACTGGACAAGTTTAGGTACAATATTGACTTTTCTTTTAACTTGGTTTGGTCTCCACTAACTCCTGAGGGAAATATTTTGCTCTTTATTTGCTACATATGTTCCACCTAAACTCTAACCTTGTCTGTGTGCATGCTGTTTGTGTGCACTGGGTTTTTAGTTTGTTTTTAGTTGTTTTTTCTCTATTAGAACAGCTGCCTGTCTCTAGAAACAAGGTTGATGAGAGCAGTGAGCCTGAAACACAACGGTAAAGTTGCGGCTGGAAAACCAGTGCTGAATGAAACGCAAAGACACAGAATGTGGTCATGTGGATTGACTCCTTTGACTGCACAAGTACTCATGTAATCCAGTGATAATGTTAAAACATGTATTTTTTTAACGCACTCATGTGACTTACCTTTAACCATTACATTAAATTGCTGCAGGCTTTAATCAAGCTCTTTTTGGGTGTAAAGTGTACCCAATTTTTGATATTTGATCAGCAAATTAAACAGAATTGTTGTAAAGTTACATATTTTTGATCAGTGCTTTCTTGAGTTGCATTGATTTGGCGGCTTCAAGATGAGCTCCCCTCCCTCCCCAGGGGCAAATCAAATAGGCTACAGTAATGTCCCTTTGAAAAAACAAATGAGAGTGATTGCAGGCGTATTAGTAGTGAGACTATTCTCCACAGACTGGGGCGCTAAATGAAATGAGGACATTCTAATTGACACAACTTAGGTGTGAAAGACAAAGTGTTGAGTAGTGTTGTGGGCCACATTTTCATTGAGGATGCAGACAACCGTTTTCTCAACTAGCATAACATTACTCAGCCATGGCAGAAAGAAGATGGGTTGCAGCTACAGGGCTGCATAAAGCAGAGGATGCAGGGCTCCAGGGATGTCAGGGGGGAGGACCGGGGTTACAGCATCCTCCACTCAGGGTTGTCTGGTGCGGAAGAGAGATGAGGGAGAACGACTGTTGTTCTCCCCGAGGTTAATGTAGTACTATCAGTTGAACAACTGTCCTCCTTTGGCTGCATCTATTTCAACATGTGCTGGAGGAGAAAAGGGGGGGGGGGGGGGGGGGGGGGGAGACTAATTGAATGAGGGAGACAAAGTTGGATGGGAG
>JBBPCS010000855.1:11500686-11524076 GCA_037974645.1 Hollardia meadi
CCCCCCCCACAAAAAACAAGAGAGAATGGCTTCCTGTTTGTGTTTTGGGGTCTTTTCAGAGGATGTTTCAAAGCAAACTCAGATCAATTATGTGCAACACGCCTGCAGACCTGCCTGAGTATCTTCCATTGATCCAGGCATTGACAGTTCCAGTGGTCTCCAGGCATTGGCCAGTAGATGGAAAACAATGGCATTTTGTTTGGCCATCAGTAGGGTCTGTGGGCAACGGTTTCTTACAAATTAAGATACTGTTTTTATTTTAAGATAATATAATTTGCCACCAATGTGAAAACACCAATATAAGCTGTGAAGTGAAGTAGCAATTTTTCCCTCTCACAGTCTTAATGCCCCTTTTTATTTATATATATTTATTTATTCTACACCACTAGGAACAACAACTAATATTCATGTGAAAATTGCCAAAAGGAGCCCCCTACCTAAAAGGGTTATGATAAACTTCAAACAGGCTTAGCTTGCTTCGACAGTTTACAATACAACCAAATGCCTCAGACAACAAAGGAGTAAGCAGTAAAAGGGGGTTTACAGACTCAATCCTGTAACGCAGCACTGGTTTGGATACCACAGCATTAATGAAACATCACTTTTCACACCACTACTATGGCATGTGAGTACATTTCAGTTTCCCAGTGGAGTAACAGTTTCCCTGCTCCTTTTTTTTTTCTTTCCAGCTGGGTTTAAAATACAAACAATCACTTTGGAGTGAGAGCATCCGCTGATGCAGTACATATACTGTATGTTTGTAGGCATATATCAGGATGAAGCAGTAGAACAAAGTAAAGAGAGGATTCAAATCAGTCAATGGGATTGGCACTGTGACAGTAATGAGACAGGATTCTTCCATGGTGGCACCAGGAAAAGTGCTGTGGTCCCTGGAAACCTCCACCTATACCACACATGGTAATCCAGCACAAACATTATGGCAAAATACAACACATTGCACTACTGTACAGTTTCTGCATCAATACTGTTGAACTTTTGGCTGGTCTATTCTAATTCTTTAAGTTTCTTTTTAAAAATCTCTTGTTGCTGTATGACAACCTGGTGGATTTATTCTTCTTTTTTTTTGAATAAATCTGTCCTATCATCAAAGAATAAGGCAGTTTATGGTATGGTAGATAGGTCATGCCACAACCACAGTGGACTGCTGTTGTATGTAGCTCCAAAGAGAGAAGAAATGCTTCCAGGTTTAGATAATTCTGCTGAATCTCATCCAGCCCCCACCCCGGCCAAGGTGGACTTTCTTCGGAATAAACAGGTCCATTTTGTAGCTCAGGATATTATTTGCTACAGAAACCCTTAACACAAAAGAGCTTAAGTCCAGAGGCAAAGAGGACCAAGAAAAGCACAAAAATATCAAAAGGGATAAACATCACCAACAAGAAGGAAATCACAGCTGTACATTAAAGGTTAAAATTTAGAACCATGTTTGTTCTTCCCTCTCCTTCTTTTGCAGTTGCTCCAGTGCTGAGTCCACAGGTCCAAACTTTGAAGTAGAGGGGTCACTGGGTGGCCTCAAAATCAAATCTCCAACACATTGGACACCGCCACTGTGGTAAACATTAAGTTGCTATCTACCGTCAAAGCAGTCCAAGTACTCCAGCACAAGGTCATAGCAGAATCGATACTGGTCCTGAGGAAAAATACAATAATGTTAAATTAAAAAGTGAAAATGTGACAATTACAGAAATATTCTTGCCAATTTAGAACACATATTTGTATTTATTTAAAGACTCTCTTACCAGGGACTCCACCATGTTGGGTTTGCAGTTGCGTAGAGTTTTGACAGCATAGAAGATGTCCACCATGTTCTGGTACTGGATCATCTCAAGGAGAATGTTGCAGGCACAGAAGGTCCCGCTGCGACCACCACCGTTACTGCAGCGGAGACAATGTGTTTTGTTAAACAATATGTTAAATAGATGCCCTATATTTGTTATTTCATCTACATTACGTTTTATCTTTCAATGCTGCATTTTAGCCATGTTAGCAGCATGGCTCTAGGGATCACGGATCGGTCCACCACTATGTGAAATATCTCTGACAGATTCTATGGATTGCCATAATATTTTTGTACAGACAGTCATGGAACCCAGAAGATGAATCCTATTGTCCCTGGGCGTCTGACTCAGCGGTTGTTCACTGTGGGTATAAGTTACCATTTTCAAAATCCCCAACGTTACGGGAAACAACAACCTCCGAGCTAGCAAAACACTGAAAATAGCATGTTACCATGAATGTATTATTTAGACCTGAAGACAATGGCGCCCCTCAGCCTTGCTTCCAATTTTGCCCGGTGGACACTTGTGGTATTGCAGTGGTAAATTCCCCTGCGGTCCAAAAAGCATTTTTCCCATAGACCACCATTATTAAAGAGAGGTTTGTAAAACTGTTGAAAGGACACCCACCTTGAATCTGGTATGTAGTTCTATTTAACCTGGTCACTGGCAGTATGAACAGAAAGGAGCTTGCAGCTACAAGGTTTCTTTTGCAGGGACTTTTTTAATGCCAGGGCTCAGCATTTTAGCTAAGCTAAAACAAGAATGATAATGGGTGCAGCCAGACTTTTCTCCAGCTTGTTTATTAAATGCTTTTTAAGTGTAGTTTGTACACATTCAAATAGCACTTTGTGTATAAAATGTGCCATCTTAATAAGCCTGCCCTGCCCTGCAGTTTCAGGTTTGGACCTTGACTGCTTAACATGATGCAATCCTGATCCTATCATATTGCATCAACAACAGAGTATGTACTGCATATGCACAGTAAATTTTAAGATAAACAAATATATCTCCATCTCCAGTGGGAATAAGCCTCCTATTGTAATATATTTAATGGGGTTCTGGAAGACAACAATAGAGTACATACAGGGCAGAATATGTGTAATCTGATAACCCTGTTTTAGTGTGCATGCAACCTCATGAAAAACAAGTTCACGCAGTATATGCACACGATATCTAAATACAAAAATAGCAACATGAGAAAAGATATAAGGAAGAGAAAATTGAGAAACGAGCAGTGTGGCATTTTCTTCAAAAATATTGTCCCGGTCATCATAAATGAGAGGCAATATCAATAAACAAGTGGAGGACAATCCACTTCCTGTCTCCTGCGACAAATGCAAGGAAGGTTGGCATGGCAGCCTCCGCAGCGTATACAAGCAATATTAAGGTAATCAATCGTCATCAGTGCTTTGGCAGTCCTGGATTTACTGTAGTGAGAACCATCGCATTCAGTATTAAGCCATAATTGATTTGATCTCCATAATCTCTTTCCTGGTTGTCGTGGGTAACACTGTGTGACAGTGTTGAGTGATGTGCTTTTGGATGGGGGCGGTGAGGATGAACGTGTGATGGGTTGGCAATGAGCTGGACAGAACCATTCATATTCATCAGCGGGCGTGCGCTCCGGGGGCTTAGGACAACAGAGGAGCATATACACCGCACACTGCACTACACCACACCACAGCACATTATAGTGCAATTGGATTTTCTACATTACCAAATGCTCCCAGAGAAGATACTTTGCTCTGCATCTGATTACATCAAACCACACAAAACACCACAGAGACAAGAAACTGCAAAGTCTCTCTCATCAAACAGATTTGGTCATGATTTTCCATGTTTTAACAGACAACTTTTGTGATCCTCCGTGAATAAGTTTTTGGTTTAAAAGCACTTTTAAATGTCACACTTCAACAGCACTAACTCACAGCTCAAGACCTTTTCAGAGAGAGACTGGATGTGCTCCTGCCTCGTTTCCTTTCGTATTAATTTATAGTACATGATGCACTTGGCTAACAGATTACTCACAGGCAGTGGACAACAGTGCGTCCTTCTCCGCACTCCCTCTGCCACTTGTGCACTTGAGCAAGCAGGTTGAGGAAAGCCTTCTTGGAGTCTGGAACATCGCGATACGCCGACCAGCGCAGGAACTGGAACTGACACACCACCAGCTGGCCCTCTTGGAGCTTGAAATGCGACAGAAAACAAGAAATTTGAGTATTTTGTACTTTGTGGACAAACATACGTGAGTTCTCGTGTGTATGAGTTGTGTTACATTTTTCTGGTTGTGACAGTATTCTGTGTGTACCAGTTAACACCCGTGTTTGAGTGCTCCCCAGGCTGTGTGCTGGCACTCTCAGATGTGCTCACTCAGCACACTGACTTTGAGATATATGAGTTTGCAGGTGTAAGTGGGGCCCGAGCTCTGTGTGAGAGAGGTCCCTGTGTGTTCATAACCTTGTGCTGTAGAATCTAACCAAATACTTAAGGACCAGTGGAGAGCTGTAAGTCATGCAAATTGGGCTGGCAAAGACACCAACGATGCATGGAGGAATTGCCTCAGCGGAGGTGGGATTTGCACAATGTACTTTTTTGTACTACTCTCATATCCACACATGCATATGCTTACAATGCACTTCCTTTTACTCCCTACCCACGTATATCATTGTCACACATAGGAAACATAAACAGTACTGCACTGAGAGAGGGGGAGAGGTGTGTGTTATTTCATTTCTTTCATGCTGGTTTAAGATTCACTATCCTTGACAATGGTCGGCACCAAATACAAAAAAAGGTGCCATAGGTAGAGAGAGGGGGGTGACAAGGGCAGTCTGCAGGGTAGGTGAGGATGCCAATCAAGAAAGGAACTTCTGGGCACTGCTTGTCGCGCTGCTTTTAATGGCAGTGGGAAACGCCTTGCATGCAGATTTCTTACATAATTGGTTGACAGCGATTCTGAGCTGAATGCATGCATGTGCTTATGCAAATTCCCCAGGCTTAAACCATACCTGCATACACACACACAATCAACACAATCAAGTGTGCGAAGTCAAAACTTTTGATTCATACATATGCACACATCTGGAGGAAAAAAAAAAAAGGTGAGAAAAGACCCCACTCACATCCCCTGTGCTTCCTCTACCATGACAGACACTGACAGTGCCTTTGCTTAGCTTGTTTCATGAGGTTCTTCCTAATTCTCCACATGCCAGAACACCTTTTTTTTTAAAAAAAGTGTGACATGGTTTATGAACGACTCAAAAGAGAATCTGCTTTGCAGCCTGAGAAGAGTCTCCTGCAACTGAAAATATGGCATGCATTATGATGATGAAAGAGAGGGGACCCTCTTTAGTATGCCAAGAGGCGCCGAAGAGTGAGAAGACGCCTATCTAGGTAATGACAAGAAGAAACTGAGAAAGGGAGAAACTGACCCTTATTGCATGCATGTCAATGGCCTTCTCTTGCATTTTTTTTCCGTAGAAAGTTTTGATGATATGAATGAACTCATGAGAACTTCTTATGGAAACACTGGTGGCTCCAGTTCAATTCTCTGCAATACTGAACATCAAAACAATGTCCTTGTAATATGTGTGACACAGTCTATAAATATGTCTTTTACTGATATGCCATTATGCCCTTTACAAATCTCCAGGCTATATCTTGGAGTGCATGGAGTGGATTTATCTGACAATCGCCTTTGATGTATGAGACCTTCACTATAGAAATACCAGTGTGTATGCATAAGAAAGCAATGTAGGCAGATAACAATACAGAGGCACACTCTGTGTAGAAATCCAGCATCAGGTGAAGGTTTCAGACTTTACACGTATACAAAAAAGCTGTATAGAAACTCTCAGGTACACAGCGTTTTTACAGCTGAGTCTGTAGTACTTTGACTTGGAGGACTTGTGTCAGGTTTTTAGATGCACATTACAGCTGGCAGCTCTAAATGTACTGCGGGTAAAATGTCCCATCTGAATTACCGGTGAGGGCCACAGCTAACGCATTCCTAATGAGGCTCAAGTTGTCATTTGTGAAATACCACTGAGTGGAACAACATGTCCTGTGCAGGCTTTTTTTTGGAACGACTCACCCTCGTGACGTTCTTGACCCGAAACAGACGAGTAATGACATCCTCGTCTGCTGACATGGACAGAAACTCCACTTCCATGGGCCCGTACTGCTGCAGACCAGGCTCCGGCCAGTACTGCACACACGGCTACAGTGAGAGATGAGATTAGAGAGAGAGGAGAGGAAGGGAGTGGGTTGTGGTTTTATCAGTAATTAAATGTGGGCATATACATAATCATGCAATCTTCAGTAGTAGCAGTCAAAAAACTGCCTTTACTCTCGCTTTGGATTATCAAAGGAACGAGAACTTTAAGAAGTCTAAATGCTGAAATCAGGCAAGTATGTGTGTGTGTGTGTGGATGCAGTGGGGGTCTACATGCATACATAGAACAGGAGTCATTACGGTGTCACACTGGTGTTAAGAAGCAGCGACGGAGGGGGTGGGGGGGTGGAGGGGTATTTGCTTTGAGAGTGTTGATAACTCATTTTTCAGGCGGGACCCAAAAGGAACTGCAGAGCACCGAAAGATGAGAAACATTGGTACCTAAACTTTTTTATTCTCCGTTATCATCAGACTATATCGGGTGTTACAAAACAGCCTTCAGAAAAGCCGACACAGAAATTCTAAATTTCTACATTTCATAAGCACGTCATACTCAACAATTCAAGATTATTTAATTCTTTGAAGTAAGCCTGTAAAGTCATTTCAGTGGTTTACTGATTTTGACAAATATCTCTTGGTGGATACTCAATGAATTACTGTGAAAAATGTCTTCTGTGAACATTGATGCAATAATATCAGAATAAACAGGGGAGGGGAACAGACCTTGAATGTTTGGTTCTATGTTTCAAAAAACTATTTTTTCTTTTCAATTGGTGATTTATATTTTATCAACTATAAAGTTAACATGTTGTATATTGCATGGATCAAGTCTTGGCTCAGTTCTTTGTTCTTTTCAGTTTGTCAAATACACTGACTGAAGTATTAAACCATGATTTGTTTAATTTTAGTTAAGTAAAATTTCATCTTCACAGACAACTTAGCAGACCAAGTAATAGGCCCTTTGGAACCAGTAGAGCCAATACTTAAGAGTAAATACTTTATCTTTATAAAGTATTTATATTTATTTGGTTATATCTCCACCAGAGGAGCGTTATCAAAGAAAGGCTGGAAAGTGTAAGGGAATGATTTTACAGCAATCTAAGGTACAGCTTGCACAAAAGATTAATAATTTAGAGAATAAACCAGCTTTCCAAGGCTGTGATACAAAGTAATACATATTTCACGTGGTTAATATTTTACGTTTGACTCTGCAAAGGTTGGCTTGATGATTCGCTTGTTATTCATACACATATTAATTATATATGTTTGAATACAAGACAATGTGAGATTATGAATAAGTGCTTTAAATTGTCCTTGCACAAGTTGTTTATGATGTGTTGATGAAAGCTGATGTTACCTAATCCTCAGTGCTGTAAAGCCTGATCTGAGTGCAGCATTTGACATAATGGATTCAAATATTTAGTTGTTAAGGTATCTCCTTCACTCTACTTCAAATTGTCATGTGTCTGACAATGGTCTTTCCTGCTCACAGGCAGTATGTGATGTACCATAAAGATTCATCTTGGGAGCAATCCTATATTCTATTTTCGATGAATTGTTCTTAGGCTATATTATGTCTTTCCATTATTGCCGATTCCATGCCGATTATATTGAATCATACCTGTCTCATCATTAAATTATTCAGCAGCGCTGTCATCTTAGCACAACTGTTTATGTTCCATGAAAGACTGGATGTCTGCCAAACTCCTCAGCTTAACTCCAACAAAAAGGAGATCTTAATTATTGGCTGAACACGTTCATAGTCGAGTTGTGCCAGCTTTTGGCTTTTAGACAGAGAATGTTGCTCCCTGTTCTAAGAATCATTTGATCAGATTCTTAGTCTGGACTTTCACATTACTACTGCAGACTTATTAAGTTCTTTTTCTCCTAACTGAGAAATATCTTAAGCATTAAATCATTACTTTCAAAAAAAAAAAAATGACACTCGGACTATTTTACATGCTTTAATTTAATTCACGCTTGATTATGTAATGATCCGGTCATCTGTCTTAATCATAAAAACTTTAGGATAGCTTAATTTGCTCAGCAGTAAGCTGCCAGACTCCTGACAAAGAAAACTGTGAGATATGATTATATTTCTGTGCCTACACTTAGAATAGACTTTAGGATTATTTGGCTGTCTTTTAAAACCTTCTTCTGTATGCCACCTGATTGTCTGGTAGAGCCCTTGAGTCCTATTTACCAGCTCAAGCATTGGCGTGAGAACTGCATGGAACAGCTTACAATCGGGCTCAAGATAGCAAAGGAATTGATGACATAATCTTTTAGGTATTTGTTTATCCTTTGTGTTGAACTAGAATCTTGTGTTGTACTTCCATTCATTATTACAGCTGTTATTATAAGTTACAAAGAAAGAATAAGGAATATTGCAGTAGAGGGAGAAATACATATGCTCATGAGAAAAATTGGGACGCCAACAAAAAAGAGATGTGGCTGGAGGGTAATGCAAGCCTAGTCTCCGGAGATGTAACTTGAGGAGGGAAAGGAAAAACTGGGGCGGGTGTAATGCCTTAAGATCAATGTGGTCAGGGATCAAAGCCCAGCAAAATGGCATGAAGGGACTAATCCTGAGCACAGTGCGATACAGAAACAGCGAAGAAAGGCTGTCAGGAAAAGTCTCAAGTCAAGTTTAGATAACCTCGAGACTGAAAGTAAAAACCAGTACAGCAAACAGCTCTTGTTCGAGTGGACTCAAACATTTTGCTATGTTTCTTTTTCAAAAATCAATGGCAATAAAACAGGATATAACACTTTGACCTTACCCAGGCAGAGTTTGACTGGTTGAGTTGGTTGAGCATGACCACGGCTGTGCAGCCATAGTCAAAGACCAGCCTCCAAAAGTCAGCTGTGGTGCCCGGCAGAGGGTGAGGGGTCACAATAAAAGCAGCCTGCCGGTGGAAACTGTCAGCGAGAGCAGCATTGACGTAATTGTTGCTCTCCCCTTCTGTCGTAACCAGGAAGGCCAGGGCGCGATCAGGCGGCAGAACATCCATGCTGCGGTTCTTCTCTCGGTTCCTGGGCAACAGAGCAATGCTGCACTCTTCCACATCCAGGTGGGGAGTCACAGAGTTGAGCGTCTGCAAATGTAAATGTTAAAGAGGTGAGTTGAGAGTGAGGGGGAGGATAGAATGAAACTGAGGAGAATGTTTAAAAGATGGAGTGGTGAAACGTGGCAGAGGAGTCAAAGATGTTAGTAGAGAGTAGGAGGAGCAGGAGGAGGAGGGAGAAAGAGGAGTGAATCAGACAGAAGGTGGCAGGACTGGAACGCCGAGGATGCCAAGAATCTTATCACGTTAATTGAAGGAATCTTTAATCCTCTGAACATCATATATCATAATATACAAACTTAAAAGAATAAAGGATGAATTAATCCAACTGCATGATAAAATGGAATGTAATGACGTGTAAAATTCAAAAGGAAATATTGAATACCAATTTTCTTTGATGAACTCTCTGTTCATTTAGCTGTGATTACATTAGACAACATAAAAAGGAAAATTTCGATCATCAATAATAGATCAGTGACTTGCTGAGCTCAGTACTACCGGTTGGCTGTTTGCCGGCTGCAGGATGACAAAGTCAAAGGCAAACAGAGAGCTCATCAGGTGGTAGAGAAGCTTTCAACAACTATGTCAGACAGATACGTTTACAAGAGCAAAGCGAGTCATGTAACATTTTCCCTTATGAAGAACTAGTAGGTTGTAATCAGAGTGCTGCACCACCTAGAGTACAATACCCTAATTATGAGTACTGCTAGTGATACATCTATGATAATTCCTACATAGAGTGTACAGATAAAACAGTATAAAATTAAAGGGGGAGTATAAGCCTTTTCTACTGTTACTTTGAAATGCTAAACCTGGAATCAATGCAGCTGCCGCAGTAGAGGGAGCTGATTGAGGCAGGTAAAGCATGTGGGAACACAGCTGGCTCCCCTCTCTCCTAATAACCATCTAATACAATGTTCTGAGACCACATTCCTACAAACCACACACACACACAAACACACACACACACACACAAACACACACACACTTACGGATGCATACATGACACATACACATACATCCATTAGTCTATTCCTTTCTGCACTCTCTGTTGATGTCTGTCCTATGAAGTACATCACCCTGTATTGTTTATGTAGCTGTCTTAATACACAACACACAAGATACCATGCAATACAAATATAATACTCCAATAATTGTAGATGCTTAGATTATTATTATTATTATTATTATTACTCATAGTAGCAGTAGTAGCAATAAGGTATTGTAGTAGTAGGAGAGATATTATGTATATTAAGTAACTGTAGTAGTAGGAGTGCGAGAAAGTTCCATTAAGGTCATTAAGGTAAATGAAAGAAGTGTTAATAAATGCAAATTACAGTGTGTGGGCTGTGTAAAACATGAAAACCACTGACAGATGAAGTGAATGGCATTGATCATGGCTACAGTACAATATTCTAGTGGGAAACCCTGAGTCCTGGTATTCATGTGGATGTTCTTTGACCCATGAAACCCACCCAAACATTGTTTCAGACAAAGTAAACACCCTCGTGGCAACAGCACTCCTCGATGGCATCCATGTAGCTCAATTAGATTTGGATCTGGGGCATTTTGAGGCCAGGTCGGGACTTTAAGCACTTTGTCATGTTCCTCAGGCTGTTCCTGATCAGTTTTTGTGGTGTGGCAGCAGCATGCTGGGGGACCAATGTCATCGGGGTGTGCTTGGTCTGCAAGGGTGTTTGGCGGATGGTTTGTGTCAAGTGGCATCCACATGAATGCCAGGATCCAGGGTTTCCCAGCAGAATATTGATGTTATTCATTTCAACTGTCAGTGGTTTTAATGTAGCGGCTGATCGGTGTAATTCCTGTTTACATGTTCCAGGTTTTAATAGGTGCATATTTTCCCGAAATGAAACTGAGCTTAGAAAGTGATCAAGGTCATGATGCCACCATCATGACCATAAGGCCTGACCTGAAACTCCTCCCGTAGCTGAGAGGAATTACTCTGGGAATCCACTCGCAGCATCTCTTTGTAAGTGACCGCAAACTCGTTCATCAAGATGGCCGTCTCTCCACACAGACAGGCCTCCAGAATGGCATCATGGATAAAGATATACTGCTCCTGAAAGATGACAGGTAACATAATTAGGTGCTGCGTATGTGCACGTATGGACATGTACAATGCGGTGTGTACCTCTGGGTGGGTTTCAGATATGCTGAGATAAGCTAAGAACATATGTAGATGCAAATAAACAATGTAAAGAATGTCAGTGATTTTTTTTTTTAAACATGTCTTGCTTTGAATTAAACATGTGCTATAATCCTGGTGGTGTATCAAAGCTGTAGGAGAATAAATAAATACATTTAGGTAAACAAACATATGCGTTGTGCATTTAATTAAACACCCCTGCAAATAACTACAGATGTAATAAACAGGCAAGCCAATGTCGCATTTACATAATATGGGCTGTATATGCAAATGATCTTCACATATAAAGAACAGCACGTGCCTATGCAGCACACTGAGAGACAGTGCGAGTCTTTTCTCTCAAACTATTGCAATGACCTTTACATAAGTCCCAGAGGGGGAGTATAATAATACACCAACCACACTCATTGAATTTACAAACAACAGGAGGGAAAAACAAATGTTTAAAAACCTGACTCTCTTGAAAGTTTCACGTGGAGAGAGAGGTTATCATATTGTGACCAGCGATCTAACCTCCTAATTATGTGCAAGACAAATTTGAGATATTTGACTCAGTTTGAATGTGACGTGCAGTCGTGCAGTCGACCTGACCTCCGTCTGGATCATGTTGATGCGTCGAGAGCAGAGGGTTTTGACACAGTTGTAGATATCCACCACTCCTTCACACTCAGCCATGTCCAGCATAACATCCAGGACGATGTAGCAGCCGGTGCGGCCTGCCCCCACACTGCCACACAAAGGACATCTTTCATGAGGAGTCGTGCACTATTTTAAAGCATTAAATGGTCCCGTTCTAGTTGTAAACGTGTTGATGAAATCTTTCAGGATCTTTCAAGTTAGTAGCACTACATGATTTAAAAGAGAGAGTGTTGAAGGACTGCTACAACCTACAGGGGCTCATTCAACCTCATTCAATACTAGCATTAGCAGGCGAAGGTGCGAGCTAGGTTACACTGTGATTATTGCCACTGTGCTAGGTATTATCAGAGACAGTTCAGAAACCGAGACGGTTCACGATTTATTTCCTGTATCTGTGTCACAGATCTAGTGGCAGATGTGGTCCTGAGTCCATTCATTCTTTTTGAAAGTGAACGAGAGCACAGATTATGACCGATTCCTTCACCCCACAGTCACCAAAGTAAACATTGGGCCCATTTTTCACAAGCCACATTATCTTCCAAACATTCTGACACTAAAATGGTATTTTTCAGAAAAACAAATTCAAAAAGAAAATTCAATTTGTTCGAGACCCGCCTCTGCCTCAGCAACACACTCTTGCAAGATCTCTCAAGATCTGTGGTGAGCATATTAAGCTAGCAGATAAAAACGTTGCAAATTGAGGCGCAAACACTAAAATTATGTCTTTATAGTGTTGTATTGTTTCGACGTGGACAAATAATAGTCCTAAGTATTGTGTTAGTCTTAAAAATGCCCAGTGGGGATGGGCGGGAGAGGCGGCCACGCCCACTAAGGAGACCAGAAGTGTGTACCATTTTATACCATTGGTGTAGCTTGTAATAGGGTATCTTTGTCCAAACTACCATCTTTGGTATTATTACACTATTATTTTAAAGGCTGTGTGACATTATGGCAAATCATTTATAAACATTTTTGTTCATTTTTACTGCATTCAGTTGTAACTGATGCTATTTGACTTTTCAGCTAATGGAATCTTTCAGCAAGAGAAAATTCAGAAAATTCAGGGATAGTATCTTTAACACTTGAAGGGAATATTACATGTGGTTTTCAAAATCTGATTAAACAGAAGTTGGGTTTGTATGAATGCAAAATCACATTTTGAAGACGAGTTCAGTCTTTATTAACTTTAAGCTGTTCTGACCATCGTCCTTGCATTTGAAAATGTTAAAGTCAGGATTACATATAAATCACAGAAGTAAGTTATTGGTATGTGAAACATTTGCATTAAAAGAACAGAGATACATGGCACGTATCTCTGTTCTAATTGTGGGAGAAATAGTTTCTGCTTGAATTTCTTTTTAGCTAAAAAAAAAAGGTAGCCTAAAACTAATGGCTGCCTGTATTGATCAAGTGACCTTGACTTTGCACACTGTAGGTCTGAGTCCCCCATAAGAGAATCCTATATATTTCTAACAATTTACTTGTCAACTATAAAGCAAAGAATCTCTGTCTGTCTTTCTTTCTGTCTGTTTATATGTCCTCTGAATATCTAGAAAACCATCCATCCGATCTACTTCACAATCGGCACGTGCAGCGCTGAAATTGGTGCAATTTGAACATGTGACACATTTAATGATAATAAAATTTGAATAACCAATTCAACAGCGCTCTGTAGAGCAGTGAGGGCGAGGATTCAAGGTTCGACTCAACTCAGTGATTGAGAAACACACAGAGAGATGACACAAAAGACAGTCTGAGAAATAAGTGAGAGTCTGAGAAAAGTAGTTTCACATGGAGACAATTTCACAGCAAAAATAGATCTTACAAAAGACTCAAGTTGGCATGCCCCCCAGTTTTTTTGGAGGAGTAGCAAGAGTACCAGTGTAGGAAGCTAAGCAATAAATGTCCTGCTGTGGACGGAAGCATCACAAAACACATTTTAGCCACCTAAAAGAAGGCAGACCTCAAAAAAATCAATATCGGTTTAAGTGTCCGATACATCGCTCTCTCCAATCACCCCGATGTTAAAAGTAATTACATTACAACTGCTGTATTATGTTAACGTAACATTACACCATGAGTCATCTAATGTTGTTATTTGTCTGTTTTATATTTTCTGTTTACTTTAACATACATGTATGTGTGAGAAAACGGCCTAAACTAAACTACCCAATTGTTTCAATTATTTTTCTCTTTTCCCACACTGTTACAAAAATCCATTTGCCGCGGATTATCTTAGCTGCACATTACTCCAGTGATTAAATTAAAACAGTTCGTAACCATTTTACGTTTTTAGTCAAGTGCCTCAAGTAGAAATACTGACTCTCCCGGAAAAGGTTTGCTATGACATACAGTGATTAGATTAATCTGTGTTTCACAACAATCCTTTTGAATTTGAGGTCCAGTATTTTACTTTATTATACTTCTGACAAATAGGGTCTTTTATGATCATTAATATAACAACACAGAAGTAATGTGGAAATTAGATGATTGAATAAAACACTCAAATATTCATGAGGAAAAGATTTTCTTTATTTAGATTATGCTGAGTAAATTAATTGTTACATTAATTGAATAATTAAATAAAAAACCTAATCTTTAGTTGCAGCCTTACATGACACATTATGGACATAGCCATGTAGAGGCTAACCCTCTCTCCTACCTCTCTAAACGGCGCTGGTTATACCTATTGAGTTGTCAGCTAACTTTTACATTGGTGTTTTGATAACCCTCAGTGTTCGAGCGTGAAGTAGTTTGGATGAGCGACCAAGCAACCGGCCCGTTCTAAACAGGCACATTTTGAACGAGCACTGTACGAGTATTTACATTGTGGAGTTATTTTGGTTTTAAAACACTACAAGTGTCACGTTACCTGCAGTGGACCACCACAGGGCCGGCGTCAGGAGGTGTAGAGGCTTTCACTCTTCTTATAAAGGCCAGCAGTCCAGTGGCGTGATAGGGCACCCCGTGCTCAGGCCAGGATGTGAAGTGGAACTGACGCACCTCATGCTTGGTTGAGTATCCTCTCTGTCAACAGAAACACAGTACACATTAGCATTACATGTAAATCATTACATCTATATGACTTGCATCCTAACCATAGTAGCCTACAGGCCCCTTTTCCATCCAAGACATGCTCCCATTCATTCAGACACATTCCCCTCCGTGATAGATGTGACAGATTTCTCGGTTCAGTGTGAGGACAACCAGGACATTATTTACGTGGGGTGTTAGGTCTTCTAGGACAGTTAGGCCTCAGGGCATCACATGCGAGCAACAGTTGCAGTGTGACAGACATGCGGAAAGGAATTACTGAGGCTCTCTGAGCTCATGGAGGGCTGGGAGGTTTCTTCTCTCTACTGGGAGGCGGCTGCAGTCACAGAGAAATTTCTTCCTCTGTACAGAGATGACAAAGTAACGCGACGCAAAGCAAAGATTTGGTGAATACAGAAATCCCCCCCCCCCCAAAAAAAGAAAGGAAAAAAGCTATGAAAAACAAGCTGTCACCAGCTCCCAAATTCATGCCGATTTGAATAAGTAGCAGCATGTGCCAATGGAGAGTGAGTGTGACAGTGTGATGATAATGCTGTGTTTGTGCAACTGTCACCGCAGCGTTGCTTTGAGCCCTTCCAATGAGAGATCACCCGGGAGATTGACAGGATGGAGGCCATCAGGGGCACAACAGTGTAAAAGCTATGTTGGAAAGACGGCAGGGGAATTCACATAGCTACTGGTGCTAATTCCTCTCAATTTAACATCTGGCCCTCTTACCCATCAGCAGTAAATCCTGTCAAGCATCTAATCCCCTCTATTAATGTTATACTTCTAATTTCAAGAATATCACACGAAGTATTAACAAATGCAAAAGAGGGTAGACAAAATGTAAATCTTTGGTAAACGTACCCTCTCCAAGGCAAAGGTGCGCACTGTGTATTCAGCCAGTGTCTCTGTCTTAAGCAGAGTGATTTTGATGTCACCGTACATCTCGCTGTCATCAGGCCAGTATTTACAGCATTTCACCTGTTTAAACATAGGGAAGCAGCAGAGTTTAACAAGTGTTGACATTCCTGGAAAAAGCACCTGCAAATCTGCACAAGGTGTCGCATGAATTAACCACTTTCACAGAGTGTTGTGAAGTTTGAATCTCCATTAGTTTTTTTCCCCAGTACAAAGTAGATAATTCTGTACTGTTTCAACCTTATTTTTCAAAAGACAGAACACTCAAAGATGGAGATGTTGAGGATAATATCATGATTGACCTTAAGAAAAAATCCACCCTTTAACAAAATGCCTTCGCCTGTTCTTTGAGTGACAATATAGTGAAGTGGAGTCTAGAGTCCAATCTAGACATCCACAATGCCTTCCTCAACTTTTCTAAATCTCCCCTTCTCTTTGACAAGAATAACTTTTAAATTTCTATATTAGGAAATACAGCAGATGAATTCCATCCATAAAATGTGTTGCAAGTCCATTTTCTGCTATTGAACAATGCTCTCAGGGTGTTTTAGGCCACTCTACTTAAGTAAACCACCATCAACAAGATAAAACTGTTGAATAAATAACACTATGTTCTGTCATCTTTGCCTGTGAATGTGCAGAATAACAGATTGCAGGTTTAAGTTAGGCTTTATTGGTTGACGCGTCACTTTACACCCTTCCTTTGGCCAATTTTGGATATGTGGGTAAGTATTTTCCATCATATTTTAAAGTTATGTATTAAATTCAGAATGACTGGATAACAACATATTGTAATAAAAAATGTATCACAGGATTAATTCAAAGAATTATTTGACAGCCGAAAAAATTAAATCTTACCTATGTCATTATATTTTGTAATCAAGTCATAAAAATAGTAAGTGCTTTATTTTAAAGAGAATAGGAAAATATTGATGTAATAAGTTGAAAATGTACGGAGGTGCAAACACTGTGGAGGAACAAAAACAAGCTGTTCCTTTGCAGATATTTATTCACGGAGGGCAGAAAAAGAAAAGCTGTTTGCAAAATGGTGTCATTCTAACCATCCACAGAGGTAATACATTTTTCTTGCCTAGAACGAAAAGGATGGGGCGCAGAGCAGAATATATATACAGTATATACTACGAGTATTTATGTGAGGTGGAAAATAACAGTACTACAGGGTAGCCATTAAACCTGCGTAGTCATGCAGTGCATATACAATACCATAGATATGCAGCAGATATTTTTATGCATTACAGGTGTTTTATAGCACATTTTATGTACTACCATCATTGCAGCCATGATGTAAATTTCTATAAAACACCAACACAATTTCATGATAATTTCAAAACAGGCAAATAAGGCGTAATCCACGTAACAATCCTTAAAAATGGATGTGCTCAATGAGTAAACAGAGACTCAGTTGCCATCAGGAGAATGTTGCTATGCTATGTTGTAAATATGCTATTCACAGCTTTTAGGCTGCTGTTGTGAGATCTATAATTATCAAACACATAAAAGCCTTTTATATAGACCACAATGTTCCCTTATGGTGAATATGGAGTGTTTCTGAGCACTGGGTGGTGACAAGGAGGGAAATATGCACATTACTTACCCTGCCAACCTCCACCAGTTTAGTGATCATGACAATGCTGAAACAATTTTCTTGCCACACCATCCTCCAAAAATCATACAATGTCTCTTGCTTGGGTCCTTGTGGGAAGAGAGAAGAAATAACAGAGAAAGAGACAAAAAAAAGGCAGCATCAAAGTCTGTACACTCAATAAAGGGAGTTTTTGCTGTTGTGAAATCTCGCATTATTGTGACCTTCCTCAGACAGCAGGGTACTGATCTCTCAAGATTGTGCAGTCAATAAACTTATTGGGAATTCCAAGCAGAAGGGAAAGGGGGGATAGGTGACAAAACAACAGCAGAGTCTGATGATGAAAGCCCAGAGGACTATCAGTCGCTCATTGTCATCAAATCAAGGAGACGTTTAGGAGGCGATACAACTTTCAAACGAGGATCAAGTAGGAAAGAAATGCTCGGAAAGACAAAAACACTGCCGATGTCTTTGTTTCATTCTCGCAGGTTTATCTTTCTGTTTCTCCAACTGGGGGAAGGTAAAATGCTGGGGCAAGATAAGCACATGAGCAAACCTTTAGTGACTTTGTGATGGGAGCTCCCTAAAAGCTGACATGTCCCAGGGTTTAGAAGCAGCCAAGGGACGTTTTGAACACATGCAGTCTGACTGTCCGTCAGACAGCAGCATTGTATTTGAGTGACGGAGGGTGAACTAAAGGTTCCCTCTCCAGCTATGAACACGCCGCTGCCAATGTCACCAAGATTGAGAAGCTATAATTAGTGCTCTTAATCATTCACCTCTTCTCACAATTAATTCAGTCACAGCACTAGTCTTCACAGGTTGCTAGTGTTTTTTTTATTTTTTATACCTCCGCCAAGGAGGTTATGTATTTGTTTTGTTTTTGTTTTTTTGTTAGGATCCACCATTAGTACCAGCATAAGCATTGGCTATTCTTCCTGGCGTCCACCACACATACGATCATACACACTAGTCAAGCGATCACCTTTGGACTGGCCAGAGAGATGGTTTTGGCAAGGGACCGTGCGTGAGTAGGCTCATTGGCTGGATCATCTTCAGTTTATTACACCGCGATGGAGGTACTCACAACCCTGCATGCACCGACACACACACATAAACACTATACCCTTGCTGCGATACTCACCCTGAGTGGCGATGAAGTGGTTGGATCGATGATAGCCCTGAAAAAGAGAAGAGGGATGACATGCTGAGTAAGCCATCTGCGCCTCAGGCACAGCTGTATGGGACCGTGTCTCTCTGTCTCACCCTTTTCCTCCCCTTCGTCTCTGCATTCTGCTCACATACTGACCCACTCTCTGCAACTGTGAATCGCATTTCCTGTGTCATTTTCCAGCACTGTCTGACCTTTTGCTGAATCCAGATCACCCCTCTGCCCTCAGAGACTTCACAGAGTTTTGAGCAGTTGAGGCAACGCGTGGTAAATCCTGCGTCTCGACAAACTGCTGATAAATCTCTGGTTCTACAGTGAGACAGACTAGCTGACTGAACAATGACTGAATCGTTGTGACAGTTTGACAGGGTGCTGTCCCATAAAAAACAAACCAATTTTCATTGAAGATGCAATATATATCGTGTGATGATGAATTCACAAACCGAAAAACCACACTTGTTTTGTTTTAAAGAAAACATCGTCCTTGAATTCTTCCACTCAAGTCAAATGAATATCTTACACATAAATGCAAGATATCATCACCAACATAGACAGCTTTTAAGGCAGAATCTGACATGTACAGTGAAGCATTCAGAGATCCATTAAATTTAAGAAGGTGACAGCTTTTTTATACAGATGACAGACATTTTCATATGATGAGTATGAGGTGAATATGAATGATGAGATGTCACCTCAAAGCCTTGGGGGGAATAAACACAACAAAGACTTCCTGAGGTACTTTTAAGCACTTAAAGGACAAGCAAAATGTTCAAAGGAGGCACTCCTGAATATATGTGTTGCTTATCTAACCTGTCAAGGTAAAGAAGGAGGTTTCCAAGACACAGCCCTATCAAAAAAATACCCTAGAAAGCCACATGGTCGCTGTGGTTCATGGTTTATTGTCATTTTGAGAGGAGCAGCTGGAAGGATAATTGATGCCCCAATTACCTTACATGACTCTGGAGTGGAGAAGGCAGGTCAGGAATAATCTGAATAAATGCCCAAGCCGACTGGCCCTCATCACATCAGTATGATGGGGCAATCCATGTTGATAACAGTTTTTATCTTTTTTGCAGAGGGCGTCTTTCGAATAGGTCAAGTCTGTCCACGTTGCTAAACTAACCTGCATCCTGTCAGATAAAAGGGGACACGTTTGAAATGGAGATGGATGACCAGTGCTGTGCCTGCCTGCTCCCACAATTTCTCCAGCCCTCGCAAAACACTATCAGCACGGCTGTTGCCACACCTCCTCTCAAGATGGTTGCCATAGCAACGGAACTTCCTGAGTCTTGGCCACTTATGAGAACTAACAAAAGACAGCAGGGTCATCTATCCAGAGAGGACACATCTCCTTGTGTTCATTTAAAATCATTAGCTAAAAGAGCATGTTTTTCTTCTCTTTTTTTGTGCACAACCCTGAAACACACTGACCTTTGAGCATTTGTGAATAGGAGAGTGGAAAGAGAAGAGAACAGGGGAAAGGAGCAAAAATAGAGCGATGGCAGGCAGAAGAACGAGCAGTGAAGTACTTACTTCCCTGTTAATCCGAATCTACAGGGTCCAAGGTCGAGGAAGTGGGGAGGGGAGTAGAAAAAGAAGACATATAGGCTAGTTAATGAAAGAAGCTTTTGGTAAGTAGGAGTTATGGTTACAAACAGGTGGGAAGAGATGTTGGTTAGAGCACTCATTTCTTGTGGGAATTTATTACCTAAGGCGATTGATCTGTTTGTTTTTTTTACTCTATTTTATTAGTTATTGTCGCAGAAAAAGGGGAAATCCTGTTGTGTGACTTATATACATTATTTTTGCTAATTGGATAAATGGACTGGTTCGACTGGAAAGACACACTTCAGGACCAGGGCTTGTTTATGAACTCGGTAACAACTGTGTCTGTGACAAACTTCTTTTCAAACCTTGTTTATTTAATGAATTCTTCCCTCTTGACAAAATATCCATACATCAGCCACAATGCAATTCAACTGTGGACAGTTCAATTGGAGATTGGGGTGTGTTATTCTTGTAGCGGCTAACGTAGCCCCCAGCCTCTCGCCTCATTTAGGTGAAAAGCAGGATTGAGGGGTCTGGTAAGCTCAGTTCTTTCGTACTTCACAACCGCAGATTTTTGATATTCAAACTTTTCAGCTCCATGACATTGACATTACTTAAGGCAATTTATCAGATTTTACACAGCTCTCACTGGAGAGACAAAAGGTTTTCTACTGTTTTATATATGCAGTAATACTATAAACAGATGTGTGAAATCAGTGGAGTTTCTCTTTTCCATTATAATAAAAATTCATAATAAGCAACAATCAAAGGTTATATTAAATGTATTATTTATAGATCCTTGGTATAAATGTTGGTTTAAATGTTGCTAAAGCATTATTGGTGCACTGAAATGAGTGACATCCCTTTTTTCCCCCAACTGAGCAAACCAGAGTGAAATGCAAGAAAAAAATAAAATGCAGAAATCTCTGCATCTTCTACACTATAAAGTACACTCTTCCAACTGTATCAGTAAATTGTGATCACGTAGAACACCATCACTTATATTAAGAAGCTAGTTGAGTTTTTTAGGGCCTTTAAGGTAAGTTACAAAATCATAGTACTATTATTTATACTATTAGGTTCATTTAGACAAAACTAACCTTCTCTATTGCAGTGTGTTTGTGTGTGTGCGTCTATGAGAGAGAGTGTGTGTTTTTGATTGTGCAACCTTGTTACTCTTTAGAAGCAGACGAAATGTAAATTAGCAACATCCATGCCACACTGAACTGGACTGCTTTACTTTTGTAAAGGGGCGTAGGAGTTCCAAGTTCAACACCTCTTCAAGCAACAGCCAAGCAGAGACTCATTAAGTGACAGAGAAAGAGGAAACAGAGCACTTGCACTTTCTCACCTCTGTTTTGAAAGTGCAATAATGTTTCATAGGGAGGAAGAACTTTTCTATTTAACCTCGGGTGAAATAATCACAGGCTGCCAAATACGCTTCACTGTGGCCAAGTAGTTACTATTCAGCTTGTCGGGTCAGCCTTGTCAGGGAGTAACATCACTGGCTCTGACCCTGTAGTGGCTGCTGAGAGGTGTTCTCCCTCTAATGCCTGCACCTCTGTGCCCAAAACACTAATGGACACCCTCACAATAACTACAGTCCAAACAGCATGCCAGGTATTTAATGTCATTGCTTCTCATTGTAATGAACTCTCTAAAAGCATCTCCCCACCACCTGTTCTCTACAGAGAAATAAATGAGAGGGAAGAAAGCCCTGTAGTGTCAAGCATTTTTAATGAAAGACTTTGACCTAAAGGGAAAATCTGCCTAAAATGAAATCAACGTATTGCACCTACTAATTTTCTCTTACTGAAAAAAATATCAATGATTTTTAAAAAAAATAAAAAAATTCTTTATGAAGATTTAGAGAGAGAAAGGATCTTTAAACCTCTTATCAGCCCCACACGGGAGTGGGAGTACATCCACTCGCCACTCGAGTGTCATATTTACTTTGCAGTAGTCACAATGAAAGGAGTGAAAAAAAAATCTTGTGAGATAAAGAAATCATATCAGATTGCCAGATTTCCCTTGACATAACTTAAATAAATGGCAAAATAGTATTTTTTTTTGTATCTGGGTTGATTCTTAACTTCAACGCTGCCATCTAAATGTGCACTTCTGCCCTCTGAATAAACACAGCCTCCTCTAGTTTTTATGAATGGGAACATGTATGAATGAGACTGTGTGAGACACATTAGCAACATATACATGTATTTCAAATGATTAGCGAGGATGTTGCTGTGGTGCTGCATGTGTGGCAGACGGTTAAGGTGAACAGTGGGGGATCATCTCCTCCCAGCCCATCCAGAGATTGAATAACATCAATCATGTCTTTTTAATTTAAGGGGATTTGTGGTATCTTACTGAAAGGTTCATCTCCTCCGCAAGGCATAAAATGCATTTATTCCACTCTGTTTTAATAAAAGTGATAGCAGAGTCAGTCTGGGTCAGGCATTCAGTGCAGCAATTGACAACATGGCATCTGGCAAAACACCAATAGTAGGATTGTTTGATTGGATGAAAGCCTCCAGGTGAAAGTGGGCCAACAGACTGGTGAGCTTAAAGGAATGAGAGAGATGGACTGTGGCTTTGCAGGGTGTGCGAGATAGAGTTACTATTTGTATCCCATGTTGAACAGAGGCAGAAAAACAGGATTAGACTCACATCAATGTAGTTAGCGTTAATGTAGTCTGAGTTGGGGTCTCCCAGGAGAGGGTGGAGCTTGACTCTGTGGCGGTCATCTGAGACAGGTAAGAATAAAACAGCTAAGAACTGTTGAAACACAATATCATCTGTTATTTTTTATATATGATAAAATGAGTTCTGATGACTCACATCCCAGCAAGGTGTCATGCCTCCCTTTGGTCTTGTCCTTCTTCTTTGTGCAGTCCCAGCCATCAAAGAAACTCTGCAGAGATAAAAAAAAAAAAGAAAAAGAAAAAGACAATCATTGTAGATGTCAGAAACAGGGCCTCTTTGTAGTAACCATTCAAATATTTTATATAAACACTAATCGAAGCTCCAACAAATCTTCTTCTGTTTTATTGTGTTGGATGTTGCTAATTATGGTTAGCAGGACAAAAGCCAATCAGCACATCTCCCTGGCACAGCAAAGAAAATTAAGAGCCACTGTATCCTGTGGAAAGGTTTGGAACCCAGGTAAAATGGGTCACCCTGGGTTAGATTTTGGTTGTCCACCTGTCCCCAAATCCATGGTGTGGTGTCAACCCTATTGGACAGCTAAACTGTCACTCAAAACAC
>JBBPCS010000855.1:11529937-11542191 GCA_037974645.1 Hollardia meadi
GGGGGTTCTATTCCAACACATTATCATCCAAATATTTGTGTCTGTGAGCTACTGTAACTGTAAAAAAACATTGATTCAAGACTGTCTCCAGGTGATCCAAAACAAAACAAACATCAGCACTTGCTGTTTATTCTCTGCTGTGACCTCATTTAAACTTACATGTTCGCATGACATACACTGGTGCTTTACATTGGCTAAAAATGCAAATGAGGTGAAAAATCAATTTCACTTTTCTGACATTTTGGACAGATAACACGGCTTTGCCACATTTAGCCTCGAAATTTCTATTAAGCCAAACACGAGCATGAAATAGATTTCCACATGAATCTACGCACCTGCCGGCTGCCCGATGGTGGAAATTGGCACTTAGAGGAGGAATAGAAATCTATTGTTGTGTTGAGCCTGCCAGAGGATCCTTAATTAAACTGTCACCTGGAAGTTGAAATGTAATCTCCAGCTTTGTTATCCAAGCCAGAATCATTTGCCTCCACTTTGCTTGTGATGGGCTGCTTGATCATAAAGTCTTAGGACCCAATGATGCAGAGGCTATGTTAATGGTAGAGGGATCACAGAGATCACTACCAGCGACCAAAAAAAAACAACAGCCTCTGACCTGTCACACCTTGAAATTGGAAATCACCCCTAAAATTCTTTTCCTTTCAATTTTTTTTATTGGTACATCATCCTTCATGTGGATGATGTAATGCTGGCGATTTACAATGCTTTCCGTTGTGTATTTTTCTCTCCTCTTTCTTTTGTCCTATCTTTTTATTTAGATTTTTATTTTATTGTTATCACCTTGCTTATTTACTTATTTTTGACTGGTAAGAGCTCTGTTGTGCATTTGTTTATTTATTTCTCTTCTTAGTGTAAAAGAAAAGAGGTGAGAACAGTTTAAAGCCCATCGCTGTGAGAAAGCATAATTAATCAATCGCCAACCAAGTGTCTGTGTGGGGCAGATGGAGTGAGACACTCAGCCTTGCCTCTCGGCTTTATGCCTGAGGAGAGCCTCATCTCTTTCGTTTTTAACTCACAAAAAGGGGCCTTCGCCAAGAAAAAAAGACACCCCACCAAGACAATTCACTTGCAAGGCTCCTGCTGCTTACTGTTGCGGTGCTATGATAACTATAAATACATGGCTTTTAGTCTCCATGATATGACAGTGTACTATGGCAGAGGGGCTCTCCTGCCATCAGGACTTAGAGTCAATTTCCCTGCCCTTTTCATGTCCCTTTGAATCCGAAAGATGAGGTACAGGAGAGGAGGGGGGAGGGAGCAGGGCTTTCTCATACTGATAGACCAAAGGTAGCTCCATCTGGAAGTTTTGATCTGGAGGACATCTCTGGACTGCGCTGAGGTCAAAGCCTTCACATGCAGCCATCTAGTGGGCTGCTGATGAGAACAAAGAAGCGGCTTCTGATATGGCGTGTCCCAGCGTCTGCCCCCAAACAAACAGGATGAAAGCCTGACCTCTAATCCCTCCCCGCGTGTTGCCCTTTTCTCACAGGCCCACTACTAAACAACCAGAGAATACTGGTCCAGTACTTCAGAGAGGGAGAGAGAGAGAGGGCAAGAATAATCGTGCAATATCGACCAAACTAAACAATACCATTACAATTAGAGTCTTAATTGCTCATTTTGAAACAATGAGAAAGAAGATATTTTTAGCAAATCACTCAGATACGATGCTTGAATTCTTTCAAGATCATGTTGTGTCTGTGGGAGGAAAGATATTCATGTTGAATTACCTTTGCGGGCGATGCGGATGCAGTTTATTCTGGATTCCTGTAAGAGAAAGAAAACCCAGGCATCAGAGGGGTGGGGGGAGGGCATTGCTTTGCATTTTGAATAAAAGAAATAAAAGACCACAGCAGATTTAAAAAAAAAACATCATAAATGAAACATTAAAACATGATTTTTACTCCTCTAATACGCAGGAAATGTGAGATAACACCACTGTGCCCCTCTCCACCTTCAATATTCAAATTACTAAACATGAGTGGGTTGCACTACTCTTCTTAAAAAAAAGCATAATTTACTTTATAATTGAGACACAGATAAACTACAGGGAAAATGATTCGGACTAAAAGGACAAATTACCTCTGAGTTAAGGAGTCCCATTGACAAAATGAAATTACAAAATATCTCAAATCTAAGAGTTCTGCTGAAGTGTTTGAGAAGGAGATTCTTGCTGAAGGAGAAAAGATGAGAGTTGAAAGGGAGCGGGTATAATTAAGAGGAGGGTTTCAGATCAGTGCACTGCTATGAAAAGGAATTAATTTTATTCAAATTTCAGCTGATGACATCTTGGTGTAGATGTGGTGAAAAGGACCTTTGTCAAACAGCACTAATGAGATCCAAGACTATAATCCAATTCCATCCCGCCACCTCTTGGAGGAGATGCATTATCAAATTAAGATTTACAGATGCTAATCGAGGCATTATGGGACAATTATGCAAATTTTTCTCATTCGGAAATGAACAAAAAGCGGTTTCATCAAAGTACTGTTAAATTGCCTTTTTTAAGATTGAAAAATCATTCCGAGCTGACAGACACTTTAACAAGCTTCTGAACCAATGGTTTGATCTTAAAGCACAGACCCAAACCATAGAAAAACATGTTAGTCAGACGGACTGCCATTTCATTTCCACAAACCCATCGTTTAGATTCAGACAAAACCTATGTTTACGATTTATGAATAGCATTTAATCCCTTAAGTCCTACTTCCATTTATCAAAATCCCTCATTCACTTTGAATATGGATGTAATACACATTTTCTTTTTCAGAATAACCAACTATTTGAAAATGAAGATTTATTCGTTGTTAATCATTGCAAAACTATGATGGATGTGTAGTATATATGTAGAATTTAGGTTCCCCCTTGGTGAGGTGAGGTTTTTTGATGAAAGCACTGACACAGACTCACAACAGCATCATAATCTCCTTTCTGGTAGTGACAGTATGCAGGTACAGCAGGTATATTTTAGTGTGTTAGCATGTTACGATTTGATTATTGGCACTAAACACTAAACACAGCTGAGGTTGATGCAAATACTTTCTGATGGTATTTAGTCATGAAGAGGCTGAGGTTAAGCAATCACCTGATGAAGAGGAACATCGATGTGTGAACCAAATGTTACAGTAATCCATCCAATATAATAGCGAAAAAAATGTGAACCACATGGTGCTGATGGAGGAAAAGTCAGGGGACCAATAAAGTCAGTAGGAGAAACAGTAGGATTCATCCTTAAGAGGACCATGAATGACCATGGAAACCATCATAAAAATCCTTCATTCATAAAAAATACAGTCATTACTTGTTAAGATATTTCAGTCTGACAGACCCACGTGTGACCACAAGTGTGGCTGAAAAAGTGAATTATTGAATCCTTGTTTAATTTCCTACATTTAACAGTAATATAAACAAATACTACTTTGTTTTTCTGATATGTTGGTGTAATACGGGGTGAAAGCCAGACTTCAAGAAGTGATTTTGCTATTTGTATGAAGTCATTGTTATTGATTCTCAAGAGCATGATAGCATTTATCAAAAGGGCTACTGATGATAATGATAATGATGATTATTATTATTACTGTTGTTGTATATTTATTAAATTAATAACCACTAAACAAATTGTTTAAAAGGTGCATCCCTGGTTTATTCCTACTCCATGTGTCTCTGGAAAAGCTTGTGAAGGCCAATTCTAAATATTTCCCATTAAAAAAAGCTGATTCATTTGAAATCGTATTGCACATTCAATCATTACAAGCAGAGGCAAATTAAGACAGAGTACATTTACATGTATTTACTGTAGATAGAAAAAAAATAGACTGTTGATAGATTGAAGCAGATTGTGTAAGATGCACATTTTGAATCGCTGTGTGCCGCCTCAGCAGAAGAGTAAATTGGCAAGCTTAAGATTGCGGGACACACACACGTCTGGCCAGAGGGGCTGGTGGTTCTTGGCAGCTAGAAATACAAAACAAGAATGCCAACATGCAACATGACACAAACACACACATAAGGTTTAACAGTGTGTGTAAAGTTGAGAGATGCAGGAGTAGTTATAAATGACTGCTGTGGCCTGCTGTATCTTCAGTCTTTCAAGTGCCGTTTTAGATAAATCAATCAAAACCATTAGAGAGGCTTGAGAGCTTCTCTGCAGATAAGTAGCATGGGTAAATATTATCGTCCCATACTTTTCAAATTATTCCCATTGCTGCTACTGTTGTAGAGGATTACATGCAGTGTCGTTCTTCCACAAAGGTGTTCAAAACAAACACAAACTTAAACAGACCACTGATTTCATGCACTGCATAATTAAATCATAAAGTAAATAGGCTGACAATTTAGTTGATATTTTAATAAGGTGTTAAGGGCGCATGCCAAACATGACAGCTTTATCACCACTGCCATAACCAAGAAAACTATGTGAGTGTTTACTGATGTTTCATTCTAAAGACAAAAGTGCTTTCAAAGCCAGATAGTGGGTATAAGGTAATTATGTTTCTCTCTTCCAAGAACTATTATTATATCCCACAGTAAATGTACTGTATATACTAAATGTCTTTCTGCTGCCGTCCATAATCAAATCCAGGATGCTGCAATTCTGTTTCCTTGTCTACATTTTTGCGACGGAGTACGCACAATGCTATAATGTAGAAGGCCTGACACACATAATTGCATGGAGAATAACCAGGAAGACCAAATACAAATGCACAAAACCCATTTAGAAATCGCTGAACATTTTCCAGTCCATACAGGCTGCCAAACCTTGACATGCGCTTCGTAGATTCAAGAGACTCTCTCATTGACACTTCACTTGTGACCGCTGTCAAAACATTGAGTGATGTGAAAAATTAGAACTCTGTAATGTAAATAATATCATTAGGGCAAAATCAGTGTCATAAGTGTGTTATTACTTCTTGCTGTGTTACTGCTGAAATCGCTTATGTTACTGTCTGTAATAAGCACCTTTTCTGCTTTCAGCCCTCATTGTCAGTTCATATTGTCATGGCCCTGCCCGACTGGTTTTAGGCCCAGGATTTAACTGCGCTGATTGAATCTAGCTAAATCACAAGCTTTTCAGCCGACATCCTGAGTGAAAAAAATCTAAAGAATTCTTGTGCTTAAAAAGAGGAAAAAATAAAACACACAACAAAGACGTTACACTGACAAAGGTCTGGTGTCTGAAACTTCAAGAAGAATTGTTTCTGTCATGCAGCACCAACACAGGACCAATGCCCAGATTTCTGCAGTGACTGCTACTGTATTTCCAGGCGAATGCAGCAGTGTTTGAAACACTGTGGGGACAGTGCTGGCTGTGTGATTTGGCTCCACTCATTGTGGGTCATGGGTGCTGGCCCCCTGCCAGGCAAAACAAAACCTAATCCCATCCGCCGGTAAAGCCAGACCTCCCCTATCTAATCCTATGCTTAGTAGCCTAGTTGTGTGAAGTGCTCACACTGCAGTCCCTCCGTATATTTCTCCACTGGGTTGGAAAAAGATGCTACTGGTGGGGATGAGGCAGCCAGCTCTGTTCATGGGACTTTATGATACACAAACGGCCATTGCAAAAAAAAAAAAAAAATCAATGATCACAAAGTAACCACTGACAGGACTCAGAAACAGACCAGTAACCTGGCTGCTTGCATGTATTTATTTTCAGTGGATGATCACAGATGGCTGCGTTACCTACGGCAACACTTCCCAGCTTCATTGCCACAGTCTGTGAATATTAAAGCAGCAGCTTTCTACCTCTGATCATCTGCACCTGTGCCTAGTTATCCTTAAGTAATTGCCTCACCCAGGTAGCAGCTCTTCCTGTAATGGAATTTGGAAAAGTAATGTGGCATCCTCTGGGTATAACTGGCGACTGGATGGCCTCGTATACTTGGTGAAAAGGGTGGGAAAACAACGGTGTGAAATAACGTACCACTTCTCAACCGACAAGATCTACAGAGAAGATTCACAAAAGTGTTTGTTATGTGGACAAAAACAAAGAAATTAAATAGCTGTAATCCTGGATGTGCGTTACTTTGGTCTCCGCTCACTGGCTTTTTTTTGAAGATACTCAACTGAATAGCTGCATAAAGTCAGAGAGGATTAGATAAAGACAATCATGAAATTGTTGAACTGTTGAATGAGGGACATGAGGTAGCACAAAAAAAGAAAGAGGACAGAATAGAAAAAGAAGTGAAAGTAAAACTTAAATGAAGTGAAGTGCGTTGTTGACTCTGAGTAATTCCAGCTAATAACAGCTTTGCTAGCTGTAAGTAATGCATGCAAGTAATTCCCTGTTTCAGACATGCTTTGCTTGCAAAGAATCAAAGCGGTTGGATAGAAACATACATCATTTCCAAGTGGTTACACTGCCAGCTCAATATGTTTTCATCAAGCAACCCCTTTCACAGCTCAAATACTCTTTCAAGGTCTATGAACCCAGACAATGCCAACTGTCTTACAGCATCAATCGCAGCATTAGTAAATACAGATACTCATTAAAACCACTCAACACTGGCTTAGAATTATTCTGAATACTAATGTCTACTGCTAGCCGATGAAGTGTTACCAGATCTGCTGAACCGCTGGTGGGAGTTTACAATCACTCACCCCTCTGAAGTTGCTCATTGCCTGGAAGTAGACAAGGTAGCTTTTCCGTGGGTCCAAAGGGCTGTTCCAGTAGCCGTTGTAAGTGTGATTGTCGCCCACAGTGAAGGGACTGGCCTCTGGGAGGCTGCTGGGTGGCAGCTCGGCGGTGTAGTAGTGCGGTGTGCCCCGGGCCTGCGCCTCACCGTGGGACAAGGGCAGTGGGAAACACTCCTGAAGCCCCAACTCCCTCTTCACTTTCTTCCCCGTCTCCTCTTCAACGACTACCTGATATGTACTGGACATAGGGTGGATGTGCACTTTTAATAAGCCATGTTTGGTATTAACAAAAGAAAATATGTACATTTGAGATGATTTCCTTACCTGACAGGCGCCCCTCTGCCTTGGGCGGGGCGCAGCAGGACAGTAATTGTGCTGTCTGTCTCACTGAGGGGGGACGGCATGTCTCCGTAATCAAACGTGGGAGCTGATGACACAAAGACACACACCTACATGTCAAATAATGGCACACACGGGGCGCCCAGTAGCTCACCTGGTAGAGCGGGCGCCCCATGTACTGAGGCTGAGCCCTCACCGATGCGGCCCAGGTTCGATTCCAGCCTGGGCCGTTTGCTGCATGTCACCCCCCACTCTCTCTCTTTGGCTGTCCCTTTCAAATAAAGGCAAAAAAAAAGTCCCAAAAAATAACTTTAAAAAAAAAATGGCACACACACATTGCCTTACCAGTGTTGATTTAGTTGACTTTAATTTGGTGTCTCATGAAACTGACAGACCTTAAAGAGCCGTCCCCTTTTCTGCATAAATAACTACCAGTACTAATATACCCAATATCTCATGTCCCCTTATTCAGGACACTGTTTAAATTTCCAGTCTAGTTATCTTGAATATAAATCCAATTAAAAGTCATGGGAGTGAGGATAAATGGAACAGGTTTTTCAAAGGATTTGGCCAAAGTTGTGCTCCTCCCCAGAGATGTGCTGGCGCATTCCTCTTAAATATTAGTTGTCAATTAGTGAGGGGAAGGAGAGCAAACTATACATGAGGAATCAATGAGTATCATATTAAAAATGTGGTTTGCTAATACCACATCATTAAGGAAAACTGAATGTGAATCTGTTGACATATAACTGTTGCGGATTGTGGAACTAAAAGAGGCTTTGACGCCTGCTGCCAAATAGAGTCTGTTTGAAGGATGATTGTGTATCAGCCACACACGTCTGAATGAATGCGCGCGTGTGTGTGAATGAGGAAATGTGCGTAGTTGGATATTCTGCGGTGGGTATTGCTTGAAGATGCTGACAGTAGTAGCTGTTGAAGGTGTTCAGTGTTTGCTAGCTGTCAGTGCAGATTTGAGAGACGCTCAGTGTAAGTGAATGTTCTGCACCGTGGGCCAGTGGAAGAGTTTGAGGATGATGTGCAAAGACTTTCGGGCTCCATCTGCGGTCTGGCTTTGTGCCAACATACTGTTTGACATACAGCCAGTAAGCAGTGATTGTGCAGTAAATCTATAATTAAACAAACCTGGCCTCCTTGGAAAGAGATAGGGGCAGAAGGAGTGCGTAAATGTGTGGGCAAGACAGGGTGGGAGTGGCTGTGTTGTGCATTCCTCAGAGGTGTAATCCCATCCCTTAACAAGCACAAATGCATCATTAAAAGGAAGTAGAAACATAGAGGCTGGATTTCTATCACTAGTAATAAGCTCTGAGACTCTCGGAGGTGACATTCTGGTCCCCGGAATGCACTGCATCTTTCTTTATACACAACACACAGCGGTGGGTTATGTCTGTGGTGTTTCTCTGCTTCCAACGAGTTAATTTATGTCTTGAGGACTGTGAGATGACAGTGTGTCACTGGTTTAGAGAAGCACTGGAAAAGCTCTTAGACTCTGGAGGAGTAGTTTTGCATCTGTGAGAGAAGAAAGATGCTGAGGTCAAAAGAGAGTAAACCCAGATCCTAAATATAGCACGCAGTGGGTGAAGTCTGGTGTTTTACCTGCATGCTTCATCAGCAGTGATGGCACGGAGAGCAGCCTCGACATGGAGACGCCGCCTGTCTCCATTTCTATTTTACAATTTTTCACGCCGGCTTTAACGCCCCCTTACAAGCACAGATAGTGAGTCAGTGGTGCCAATACCTGAGATGTTGGTGGTGATTTCAGTGAGGGCAGTCTGACCAAAGCCCTTGGCTGTGCGGGCTCGAACGGAGATTAGGTAAGTCGTTCCAGGGTGGAGGTTGGAGAACATGTGGTAGGTCTCATTCTTTAGCTTGGACACGGTTCTTCTTGGTCCTGGGACGTTGATGCCTGGATCGGACGACTCGATGCTCTGGTAACTGATCTGTTAAAAGGAAAAAAAAAGAATTCTAATATCTAATTCCTAATTAGTTTTGGAGTTTCATACTGATCAGCAGAGGTCATTAACTAAGAAATGTCTGTCAGTGTTTCACATCCATCCTTGATGGTCTTAGTTTTGGTTCTAGTAGTTGCAGCACTAATATTGTTTACAATTGTTTACTTGATGAATAAAGGGCTACATCTTCAAACTAGGCCTTTTTGTTTTGTAGGTTACAATGTTCAGTTTCACAATTTATCTAGCTGTGGTAGTAATGTTCTCACTGTGGTGGTCCACCACTCCTAAATGAATGTAGTGGAAACACTGGGCTCGATTGTGAAGAGTAATTCTAACATTTGATTGATATTATTCATTCATTCTGACCCGCTTCTCTAAATCAATGTGCTAATTGCTCATGTGGGGGGTTTTTTTTGGGGGGGGGTTTCGATGAAAAGGACTTGATTGCTTTAGGCACTGTTAAGTCAAAGTCATACAAGCAACCTGGAGTTTTTCACAAAGTGTTTTGAGTGGTAAATGATTCTCTCACTAAGTAATGCATTATAAAGGTCAAGGTCTGAGGACACCGCATGGTAAAAAGTGAATTCAAGTGTCTAAATCAATATCACTAAGTGTTTATGAGTTCAATTAAGACTCAGAAATTGCTGTGCATAAGTGTCCTTTAAAAGTAAAATCTTTTCTAAAGTTTTTCCTTGCCTTTCCTCTATGGTACTGTCTCATGAGAAACTCCAAGTATACTCTTTGAAATAGTGAAGAGCTAAATGACATGACCTTATTGCAATCAGACAAGGGTGAACATATTAGGATATAATGCATTAATGCTAGAAGAGAGAGACACTTCATTTAAGGAATGAACACTCACTATGTACTGTATATGCCCATCATGTATTACACAGACACATGCATCCTACACACACACACACACACACACACACACACACACACACACACACACACACACACACACACACACACACACACACATGCGCACTAAAGACGCCACTCAAGCCAAACCAAAGGCTTTGCTGATTATCATAACAGCTTAATTCCTGATTATGCCGCCTTAGTGTGAAGATAGAGAATTATGAGCCATCCAGTGAATAAACACAGACAGTTTTCTCTACAAAGGCAGACATAAAAGATGCCTGACGGTGCACAGAGCAGTGAGGGGGGCTTGCAGGACAGCATGGCGGTCGATGGGCTCAGGCAGAGTGGTCAATGGTTTAATCTGAGAGAAATAAAAAGGATTTCTACAGCTCTGTGTACAGCTTTCTTTGCTTCAGCCAAAGGAGATCAACACACTGCAGAGTAAAGAAATTCTGTGCAGCCTCCACTTTATGTCAAACCACAAATCCTATTTAATAATATCCTTGAGGAGGCATTGCAAGAGAGGCCAAGGAAAGAAGACTTGAGGATACATAGGAAGGCCTACTGATGGCTCACGACAGATTTAGGGTATACAGTAAATCCAAAATCATTACCCTGCTAAATGTGCAGCCTACAGCACAGCAGATGCATGCGAGTTATCTATTAATGACACGGGCACATGATCAGGGTTACGTGCCAGGCCATGTGCACAAGGTCAGAGAGAGCATTCCCGAGCTTTGCTGCTATTTTCATTCATGCGCTAAAGGGTTAAGTGAAGAAGATAGACTGGAGCAGATTAAACACATATCTGCGCTGTGCCAATTGCAGTGGAAATGGAAGAAAATGGCTGAACAAATGGAGGGGAGTTATTTTTGAACTTTTGCACGAAAATACTGAAAGGAGAGGCACATTTTCGATTCCAGGAAAATGCTTAAAGTTTCTTGTGTTGCTTGATTTGATTTTTGTGCTGCCATAAATAATAGATGTTATGTCACACAACTTCCTCAGTATAGTTATCATGGAACTGCTGATATCAAAATTTAAAATTTTTTGTGCACTTAATGGAATTCTCATCAATGATGGCTTTAAAATTAGATTCATTTTTATTTTCATTGAAAAATATACATTTTATATAGTCGAATAATAGCTTAGCAACAGTAAAACAGGCCTCTCAAGCTTTGCATTTCTTTGCAAGTCTTTGTCTGTTTTCTTCTTTCACATAGTGATAGTTTATAGTGTGTTTATCTGCTCTAACCTAAACTGCAAAAATAATGCTAATGCCTGTCTGGCTAGCTTAGGCTAATACGAACAATAGCCCACAGTGTGTAAAATTATTACAGGTGCAAAAACACCCAGAAACTGCTTGGCGTTCAGAGGGTCGAAAAGAAGCACATCCACTGTGACGCATATCCAAACAGTTGTGGATGCTACTATATCAAAGTTTAGGCTAAAGTTAGCAACTCTGCCCGGCTTGTTAGTGGATCAGGGGAAGTTTACACTCAAGTAACCCCAGCCAAACTCCTTATCCACGATAACATTAGCAGTTAATCATCATCATAAAAGCCTTTTTCTGTAACATTAAAAGTGAAACATACTGTTTATAAACAATAAATCATCTAACATCTGTCTCACTTCCTCTAAGCTAACAATTAAGCTAACAAGTGTCTCTCTGGGCTCACCTCATATTGGGTAATAAGACCATTGGGCTCGACGGGCTCCTCCCACTTCAGGAAGATCATGTCATCCAGTGGGGTGAAGGTGAGCGACTCTGGTGCTATGCCTCCGGGAACTATAAGAAATTGTCAGAACAAACATTTGTCGGTAAAATTGAAGTGCTAATCCCAGAGTGAGCCTCTGCTGTCAATATCGCACAAATGAATGCCACAGTGGCTCAGAACACAGAACCGCATGAGCCACTCAGAAGGCTGGAGAGAGCAGGCAGATGCCATCAGATGAGGGCAATTCAATTTATGAACTGCATCCATTATGCAAGCACAACACAGACAAGAGAAAGAAAATATAAGCAGGATATATCATTTACATCAACCGTCAGTCAGAATTAAATTATATTAATGAATATGTCAGACACTTGCTGTTGAATGGCAGTGCGAGTGCCCACACACTCAATATTAGACTGTGTTAACAGTTTTTGGGCCTTTTTTTTGCAGCCTGAGTCCCCATGGTATGTCTGAGCGCTGTACAAAGAAAGACTGTTATGTGAGATTCAGGCCTCAGGCTAAAGAAAGAGCCAAACAGCTGAGCCGACTGTTATTTTCGAATTGAATTGAGTTAGTCTGGAGGACACAGTAGCTTGTTAAGGCTTTTGGAAGAAGCGTTTACAATTGATGTGTACTGTATATGTCTATATCTGTGAGTGTGTGTATATATATATATATATACACACAATGTATATATATATATATACAC
>JBBPCS010000855.1:11558872-11571688 GCA_037974645.1 Hollardia meadi
ACAGAGGCAAAAACTATACACAGAACATGCAAAGTTCCATCCATCCATTGATGCCCCTCCCAAGGGCAAAAGAACATCCATAACAAGGTTAGGACTGATCCAGCACATCATAATTCATACGCAGCACTACTGGACAACAGCCTGGTCACAGGCTGTAGGTGACACTATCTATGGCAAGCAACAACAGACAAAGAAGGGAAAGGAGGAAGGTATAAACAGAGGGTGGGGTCTGGCTCGTGCAGCACATTAGTATGGAAAACATAAACAAGGAAAGTGCAAATACGACCGGATTTGTTAACATGGTAGCTGATTAAGATAAAACAGGGGAAACAACATAAAAAAGGTTAAAGCATTTTTTGCCTGTGTATTTTCTTCCTAAGTCAAATGTACCAAACCTTTCTCTTCATGACCCATTCAGGAACGCTCTGTTCCTCTGACATCGAAGGTCATAGTCCAAGTCATCTCAAATAAACAAGAAAGTAGATGAACCAGAGCTCTGAATATAATGGGATCAATGGCTGTGTTAGGGTTTAAGACGCGTCCTTGATGCTGTTTGCTGTATCTTGGCTGTTAGTCTAAACCCTGGCCAGCTCCCACCACATCGGCCCTTGATGCTTGTCTTTTCACTGGGTGTCTTCATGCTGTCCTGTGGTCTGTTCTGAGAAGGTCAAGTGGGATGTCAGACTCAATCACTGAGGGTCTCTTTGTGTGTTGTCTATTTTCTGCTGTCCACAATAATCTTCAGCGCCAAGTCAATAAATAAATAAACTGTTAAACTGGGGATAGAGTGTAGCTCTGTTTAATGCTGTAATTTTCCTCTCATTTCCCTCACAAATGTAAAATTGCCTCATCATGTGGTGAAATTGTTCACAAAGCAATAAGAGCTTTCAGAAGAAGACACCGCGATCACGGACAGAAGCGCCTTGTCCAGACGTTAATGTGTTTATTACACATCATTGTGCAAAGTAAATGACAAAGTTATTCTTTGATTATTTGGTGTTTTTGCATGTTTGACCTCAAGGATAATTCCAGGCAAGCCAAGGGTTATTTTTAAAAAATAAACATCGATGGAAGTTTTGATAAAAGGACACCTGATGAGAGGATTGGACAAGTTCCCTCCCTAATGGAAGATCTCATATGGGGACAGTCCAATAATTAGACCTCATGGAAACATAATGACAAGCAATGACAGCGTTCCCGCTAGGAGGCTGAGGTTGACTTTATTCTCAAAAAAGCAGAACAACTTTTTCTAAACATACAGCAGTGAATATTCCTTTAATTACTCATGTTAGCATCTTATTATTATTATTAATTATTAATGGAGATATGCAACACTCTCTTCAATTTGAATTTTCAGACTTTTCTTCTTTTATGTTGTTTACTCATACAATCCGAGGGCGCCTGAGTCTAGTTTAGATTTTGATTAGTTGCGTAAAGAGGATTATTTTTCTTACATTTTAACATCCTTCCTATTTTGCAGCTGACAGTTTGTGAAGCCCTGGAACCCTGACTGTTGCTATCTGTCAAGCTTTCCATTCTAACACTGCACATATGCAGTTAACAATGATAACATACATGCATAGATAGATAGAAAACATAGATAAAAGCAGCTTCACATTTCTAGACACCAACAATCAACTGTAACTACGTAGTTAATTAAGCTACTTTTAGCTTCATGAGACAGTTTTGATGAAGGGGTTTTAATGTTACAAAAGCAGCAAATATTATTTAATTAAAAGCTAGAATGTTATGTAACCAAACACATAAATATGAACGGTTTACTTCAATTTTCAGAATAAAGATTTGACATTTACTGCAATAGATCAAATGTGGGCTCACACACAAAAACACACTATGTTAGACAAGTGAACGCATCAGTGTTGGCTGCACAGGAGCCTTCTCCATTGCAGCTGGATTAATATAGCAGCCTAACAGCTTTACATCAGGTTATGATGGAGTGACAGGTTTTCCATTCCCATCTGACACACTACCTGAAGTGCGGAACCTGAACTCATTTTCACCCCCTACTCATTTTATCATTCACAGCTTCATCTCTGTCATATTTGTTCTCTCATGTTCATATCATTTTTCATTATCACCACAGTCATCCATCAAGCAGCTTCTCTCTCCAACTACATTCAAATATTCAAAGCAGTGTACGGTAACTATTGACATTTTCTGTCCTTTGAAACTATCTGCCCATCCAGTTGTGGTATTTCTCATTGACCAAAGATCAATTTGAAATGACATCTCCTCTCATTTATTTCTAAATGTTAATAATTTAACATGATTCACTTCATTAACTTATTGTTTTCCTGATTTTGTTGCGTCATAATAAAAGCTTTTAGATAATTAAATAGCAGGGGACCTTTATTGTGAAGAAGTTATCAGAAATTCTATTTGTTTCACAAGAGAATTAGCGGAGCTTCGTTAGCGGCTATCCTTCAATACTGCAGGGAGGAAGCGTACAAGTATAAACAGCACAGTGAGATGTTAGATGAGGAGCTGCAGCAACAGGACCTATAACTACACCTCTTTAGCTCTCCTCCAACTTCTTTTACCAGCCGTGCTGTGTGATGGAGAAACACAGCAAAAATAACAGAAGACATGAAACCTGTTTATCCACCAGTTTACAGCCGTTCTTTTATGTCACAGCCTCGATCAACCAGCTGCTTCTAAATGTTGTACACACAAGGATAAGCGCGTCACCAGATAAAGACACACATTCAAATGGGTAGCCCTGTTAAAATGGAAATGCAAATCCCTGCCGCGCCAAGTCAAACTGAGCCAAGCCAGGCCGGCACATGTGTATTGAAAAGCCCTACGTTACCCACACTTCTAGGGAGAGCCTGGTGCACATGGAGTAGAAATTTAGAGTGAGAGAGAAGTGAGAAGAAGAGGACTAATGTTCGAGAAGAAAAATGTGAAAAACGAGGGGTGCTATTGATGCAGTAGCCAGTGCCTTGCAGCATTTGATAAGGCCACGTCAGCAACTGTTGTTGTCTTCTTTCCAAAGAGAGGAAAGGTGCATTTTCTCAAGAGTCTGCACTGACCTTTTGAATTGTCCTCCAGGCAGTTCAGGATCAACTGCCAGATATGCCCAGAAGAGAGGCAGGTGAGTGGACATATGAAAATAGGAATATGTACCCCTTTTGTACGCCTATGTCTTTATGCATTTTGACTTCAAATAGGCTCCAGTTCTCAGTTGCTCTGTGACTAAAGAGAGGAAAAAGAAAAAAAACAAAACTACAGGTGTACACACAGATGTAGATGATAATTGCCAATCATCATCTGATATAACTTCCGTAAAACACACATTTTTGGGCTGTGTCCAAAATAACTTTGCTCATTCCCTCATTGACTATGCCCTATATACAGTACCAGTAGTTTATTCTGTAAAAAGTAGTGAATCATTGTCAATTCACATATGACTAACAGCTGTTAAGTTGCACAAGTGTAATCAGCATTACATTATGTGCCTGTTAGCAGAAAGTACTATGCATGGCATGGATAATGATAATCAAAAAGTTACTTTCAGGGGTGCCCTAGTGGCATCGGAGTTAGGGAACTGACAATGAGCGTCCTCGTTTTAATATATTTTTTAAAAACTTAGTTTCACAACCAGTGGGCATTCTTTCTGGGTCATTATGTTGCTGGAGTAAGTAAGTACTCAAATCCTAAGTCATAATTTTGACTTCATAAGTGGAAATTTCAAAAGAACACTTGAAGGCAATCACTTCAATCAATCTAATACCTGAGCAAAAGAGTTAAGTGAGTACCTGCTTTCAATGTGTTTAAAGTGTGCTAATCAGTCAAATCACCCACTGTAGTACTGCATACTCTAAGCACTGAATGGTGCATGGTTGCCCATCTGTGCTGTAGACTAAACTATCCTACTAAGGAAAGCATTTAGGAAATAATAGAAGAACTACTTGTTTCCCAGCCAAATAAACACAGGAATCACACGGAATTAGCAAAAATATTTCCTGTGCATGTCCTTGACCATATGACTGAAAAGAGTAACTCATTAAAAGAGATTGGTTCAGCTTTAACCACCAGAAATGAAAATGAACTTAATAATTGCAATAATTTGCCTTTTAATACACTCTGGATAGTTAAAATTCATAAGAGCCCCTGTGAACTGTGGGGAAGGTTCTGCAGTAGCAACCCTCCACCCAGAACACTTATCAAATTGACCACATCAGACAGCCAAAATAAAAATAAGTCTTCGATAAATATTTTTCATAGTTCGATTGGGTGTAATCTCACACTTGTTCTCCATCTCCTTGCTGAGTTTACAGGAGTTCGCTACCTGCAGTGTGCACTTACACGCAGCAACCTTTGTTGCACAGTGTGTGTGCAGACATGACAATGAGGATAAGATCACCCCGGGGCTTGAAAGGTTGGTCAGGGATGTAATCAACCATGTGGTCAGGCTATAACCTCTATCACAGACAGACAAACTAGATAACCAAGAGGCTCGGATTCATTATGTCTCCATTCAGTCTGTGACCAAAAAAAAAAAAAGGTGCTCACCAATGAGTCATGCATCACCATTAGCAGTCTGGTCAAAGTGCAAGCCCACACTGCTGTTCTACAAAATGAACACGTCATAGGGCCCTCAAGGCCAGCAAGAAACTGCATGTAGCTGATTGTGTGACGTCATAAATTAACTGCATGATAATCAAAAGGGAAATGTTGTATGCATGTAATTGACATATGAAACAACTATGAAGATAGCATTTTGATGCCCATGTTTATTGCTCCAATAATGCATTGCAGGACAGCGATCACCAATCAATCAATACCTTTCTCAATCGCATATTTCCTATACTTCTATTTGGGATGCATTGCGGTTCACATTAAGAACTGGTTCGCTGCCTCCGTCTGAAACATACTGCAGGGCAGGAAAGCTGAGAAAACACACAGCCTGAACATGTGGAGAAAGAGACCGGGACCTTGTTGTCGTCCTGCTCAGCTCCAGGGTGTTGCAGAAATCCATAAACATTGCCCTTTAGCACTTTATCAGCCAGTCATCACCCTCTGAGAACACATCACACGGCCCTGAAACATATGCATTCTCCCAATAGCACAATTAGCCAAGAGCTTCCATCACAGCAAATACAATACTGGTAAGTGCTGCGTTTCATTATGGGTTCAGAGGCCTTTTTATATCAGCATCCACCATGATAAATAGATAGGATATTTTCTCCATACGGTAGGTGAAATGTTTTATCTATTAGTGAGGCTGCTCAGACATTAAAGGTCCTGATAACCTTTTGAGCCTAAAATTTTACACATGCACAGTTTGCATCTAATGAGTTCTGTGACTACTTGATTTTGCATAAAAATCCTATTGTCTTAAAGGCTCTCTGCCTTCACAGAATCACAGAATTAAACTTCTAACACACTTATCTTGGATCTAATTGTCTCTCTCTGCACACAAATTCCCATTCGAAAAAGAGAGTGAATGCTGAAATGTTTGTGGAGACATTCATAAATTAACATTTACTTAATATCTAATTGAATGCATGTTATAGCAACCGCTGAGCATATGCTCAGCTGTAACTCAGGTACGACTCTCCAACATGACGGCTCCAGACAATGCACACATGGCTCTCCATCGCTGTCCTACATTTAATGCCTGCAGGGCATTCATTCACACATTCCTCTGTGAAGCCTGCCTATCAGCATCCAGGCCTTGAGGGCTTCATCCCAGTTCACTGTTCCACTGATGAGATGGGAAAACACCTTGTCCCCCATCATAACAGTGCAACTACATGTATATGCAAAACCGAACATGCAGTATCTCCTTAACTGTTGAATGAGTTTAGGTTTAATGCTCCATGTGCGGATCCATCTGACCTTCTCTGCTGGATGCTTAAAACATTATCTTGGCCTTAGCCTTGACCTACTCTTTGTCCTGCCTCTCAACAGCCCCAGGAGAAACAGGTTAAAATAGAATGAATTAATGGGGCTCCATTATTCCATTTCGTGTATGCCCCTTTTAACTGAAAAGCTAAATTTGACATTGCTGCAACGGAGAGACAACCTGTTTAAAGTGTTTCACCATCTTTTTCTGATATAGTCGGGGGTCGTTTCTACGTGTTAAAATGACTAAATAGGTAGAGAAAAAGAATGTGTGAATAAACTGAGTTCATGAATGAATAAACATTCTATTTTTCCAGGATGACACTGCAAACCATACTGGCTAAGAGCCAAAGGCAGAGCAGCTTTGTGCCTGCAACATTCAGAGAAGGTGAAGACAATCCAGCGACAGGCTAGTTTTCTGATTAGATTTTCATTAGCTCCTTGTTATCAATGACTGATCCCATTAACATGTCAGCATGGCGACATGCCCCTGTGGTAAACGGAGAGGCATCCGGGAATGGAGGGTGCAGCCACATAATAACGCACGCCAGGGTTTGGTCATCTGTCTTGACACAAAGCTAATGAGCTAGTCACGAGAGGAAACCAATGACAGTTGGCAAAGCTGACATGCTTGTCCAAAGCACTTCCTGAGAATATATTAGAATATAAAAAAAAAACTACATGCATTTGAAAGATATTTGCACTTTCTGAAGTTCCACTCAAAGTCAACACTGTAGTGATTTAATTGTATAGCTCTAGGCTCACTGTATCCCAGGATATTAGAGTCAACAGCGATAAATCAGCACAACAAGCCATTCAAGCAAAACAGCCCTATATACATTCTGCATGTTTTCTCTCTACACGAACATGCAAACAGCTTGTTCACACACATGTGCACCTAATCTTGAAATTCGCGTCACATTGGTGTCTACAGATGCAGCTTAAATGGCCTCGAGCATGGTTTTCAATAATTACTCGACTTGTTTAAAAGAGCCTTGACCAATGCCATCAGCAAAGTTGTCCACCCACAACACTTAAGTCCCATTAAACCGTGCCAGCTTTCTCCCTGATAGATGTTGGAGTGCTCCAACAATGACAAAGTATCTCTCTGGCTCTGCAGATTTGTATTATAGATGCACATTGCCACATCTGCAAGCGCTGTGTAGCAGTTCTTTCGTTGTACTCGTCGACTGTAGCATTGCCATGTGGCGGCATTGTGCTGTAGTAAAAATAGAGATTGTGTCCACCGCATCACAGGAGGACTTTCGAGGCTGATGGATGGACAGGTGCCAAGCTCAGTCCAAGACGAGGCCACAGTCTAGTGCCGGATAGATAAATCTGATGCCGACACTGATAGGCCACAGAGTCATCATAATGACAGGCAGGCTGGAGCCAAAGGCAGGGGGCTGCAGTTCCGCCCATCTCAGAGGTGTAATGTGCTTGTGATTAACTGTCAATCCCCCCCTGTTTGGTGGACAGACGCTCTATCTCAGCAAGAACCACTCATCATTGTGACAGCTACTGTAGCCCTGACCTTGGCCTCCACCAAGATTGATGCAGACAATTTCTTAGGAATTCCCAGAGATGTTTACAATTAATAAATTATTATTTAATTTTTTATTTATTTTTTTAACGTTTTTTGCCATATGCATTTCAAGCAGAATGATAGAGGTGCAGCTGCGGCCCAGCCCGCTGCAGCAGCCCCCTGGAGGGGGTGAGACTGTGCTTGTTAGTGCCTTTTTTTTTTTTTTTTTCAAATCAAAGACATTTTGACATATCACAGTAGGAAAAAGCACAGGTGCAAATGCACAATGCTGCTTCGGTATAATGGAGCTGGTTTCACAAGGACATGTTAGACTGCTCTGTGGCGTTAGGCCAGAGTTGGTTTTACAAAGATAAGACTACAGCTTAGCCTAAAACAAACATCCCCAGCCAGAATTAAAACATGGGCCATTATGTGGCCATCGCAAGTCTTTTTTTTAAAAGTGTCTCTGCTCCTTGGAAATGCCACAGTATTCCATGTCAGTGCAGCATGTACAATGTTAGTGCCTTTGGAACTGACTCACCTAAATGGAAGGCAGCCATTAATAGTAATTAATTACACCAGTGTTTTTCCTGCTATGACAGCTTTATTGACCCTCATAGGGAAATTTGTCCAATGCATTTGACTCATCCTAACAGCTGGGTACAATTACTCCTCATGCCTGACATTGTTGTGCGATATAATCCACAAAAACAGTGGGAAGGAAACTCCACACAGGAAATGCTGAGGTTTTAACTCCTACTGTGAAATGCTAACCAGGAAGACCATGGCATTGCCACTTGACACCTGCTGGAAAATATGTCCCCTCGTATGCAAATAGTGAAGAATTCAATATTCGTATTGTAGTACGCTCAAGATATTTTATGCAAATAAATGAAGGCAGCAAAGTGCCATAAGCACTGCTCAGTGACTGTGGCTGTCACTTGATGAGAAATGCCTGTTGTTTGAGAACAAACACCTGCTCTGTGTCTCAGTGGCTCTGTGGCATCATAATGGAAGACTATGGGAAGTGTTACGAGTAATTACACCACCCTGCTTAAAACAATAGATGCTACATTCGCTCCCATCACACATACCGCTATTCTCCACTGCTGGGAACTCTCATCTGTATACCACAGAAAGGCATTTTCCACCATAAAAGTGGTGTCTGTCTTCCACAGCTTGGCAGAAAGTGTGCCTTTCTTTCTCTGTTTTTTTGTTTAACGTCCCATCGATTACTACCTCTGCTGGCTGAGAGCAGAGTGTTTTTTGTTTTGTTTTTTCTGGACATCTTTGTGGTGCCTGTCTGTGGAGTGACATTCTTGTCCTGAAAGGAAAGAGGAAAAAACGTCTTCAGAAAAACAAAAAAGACAAAAATGCAGTCAGGCAGCAAAGCAGCACAGCCAAGTACTCACTGAGTCTTCTTCTTTTTTTTTTTGCAATCCACCGTCTTAGGTATGCAACTATGCACACTAAATATAATGAAGAGTGATTAAAACGGACACAGGGAAAACAAATTTGGACTCGATATTCCTCATGACTCTCTTTGGCTTTCTCCTCCCTTCGCTGCATGTAATCTGTTGCCCTTATGCTTTCCTTCCAGTTTATTTTAATATTCCCAAAATAAAATTTTATTCTCAGTTTTTTTCTCTTCTATCCGTCTTCCTTGATGGAATTTATTAGCACTGGTGACAGATGATTGGCTGGGCAGGGTCCAGTAATGGGAAGTCATGGTGAAACAAACGGCTTAACCTGCATTTTGATGATACAATATTTCCTTGTAGATGACCATGTTCGGAAAACTTTTGAACATGAGTCCATCACATCACCTCTTGTACTGTAAGTAATCTGTGGATCTGGATTTTGTTGTCACCAAGCCATGAGGGAAAATCTTGCACACAAACTTTGCTAAGTGATACATTTACAAAATGTCTGTGTAGCCATCTCTAGCATTTCTGGAAAGAAACTCTGTTTTCAAAGCTCACGTTAGAATAATCAATAAATCACAGCACAAAAAACCTTTTTGCACAAAACTCTCACTACTTTTTAAGTCTCTATAGACAACTCAGACTTTACTTCTCGTAGCCTGCCAGGGCTTTATCTCTTGCTTAAAAAGGATCAGAAACTGTCAACTGCCAAACTGTGAAGAGCAGCAGCATGGCCATTAGGCAACTGTGGAGACTGCTGTGCTTGCTTTCAGAGGGTTTGCGAGAGAGCAGCTCTGAAAAGCCCTGCCAAGACCCAGCCTAAGGGAGCTCCTGCGAGCTAAGGGCCCTATTTCTGCCTCTACATCCAGGCTGCACTCTTCATCCAGTCTGTCTGCAATCAACAATGGAGCCAGATGGACAGAGACCGAAGGATCCACCGGCTGACTCTACAGTATATGCAGCCAAGATAGCGCTCAGAAATAACTTTGTTAAGCCATGAAGACCTTTATTTGACAGGTTTGAACAGGTGCACGGGCAGAAATCTACCTTGTACTCAAAGAATTCGTTCTTTTTATCCAGAGGCAGTTTGCTCAGCATGCATGCTCCAACGTATGTGCTTCTTTACTGCTACTCCATGGCTGTCAGGCACACCTGCACAGTACAAGTACACAGTCCACTGTGCACCAAAGAGTTGTATTTCCTGTTCAGACCCTCTCAGCCTGTCTGGAGACTTTGTCAGCTCAAGGATGTTTCCAGGACTTTTTTTTTTTTTTTTCCTTTATTGCACATAAGAAAATACATAATAGATCAGTAAAAAAAAAAGGATCAAAATACATATAATATATAGTGATTGGGAAGTCAAAAAAATAGAAAATAAAAAAAATAACTGAAATGTGCAGGAAGAGCCAGAAAAAACCCCATAAGGGCTTGTCGGGTGGCCCTCCTAATGTAAGACATTCAACATAAAGACAAACACAGTAGTACAAAAAATGTGAAACATTCTCCAGGACATTGATCAAATTACCTACTACACTACTTCACATACATTCTTTCTGAGTGTATAAGAGAAGTGGTGATATGCTCAATATACTGTATTTCACCATCCCATCATATGGCAATATACTACAATAAGTGTATAATAATGCAAATGTCATGTAGCCATTTTTCCTGAATGTAAATGTAATCTTCAGACATTTTAGTTGAGCAAGACGAAGACGTAATAAAAATATAAACTGCGGGAACAGCAGCGTTGAACTGTTTATTCAACATGTATAATTAATTCACTCCAGTCGCTCAGTGAGGTGGAGTCTAACACGGACCAAGGGAGTATTTGTATTTAGAGAGGTGGTGGTGGGAGAATGATCTGTGAGGTTCAGTCTGAGGCAACACAACGGCAATTCACACACCTGGGACAGAGCTGAGGTTGTGCCCACTTATGTCAGGTAGGCACAAATTGTATAAAATCTTTATGTGCTTTTTTGTGCAGAGCGAGGCAGAGATTTGCCGCACAAGCCAGTGAGTTGCCCATCAACTTTTGTGGGTCATAACGACGGCAGATTCATTTTTCCTCAAGGGTTTTTGCACCATATGCTCAAGTTTCACTTTACTTCCACTCAGTGCATAGTAAGCTTTGACTATACGATAACACAGCCCTGAAAAACATCCCTCAGTAAAACTGCTCTTTGTCGTGATTCGACCACAAATTCTGTCGGATTTTCAGAGCAATCTTTCCTTATACAGCGATTCCTCAGATTTCTGCTAGATAGATAGATATTCTTTGAGTTTGTTATTTTAAAAAAATAGCACCAACCCCCAAACTTAATAGCTCACGAATGACAACAAAGCTTCTCAGCCATCTGCCGGCTGGTGTGTGTGGCGTTAAAAGAGCCGGAGGTCTTATGAGACCAAATGCCAAGCCTGCCCAGAACAAAGAGAGCAGACTGTACATTTCTGTGTGGTGCTGTGACCTGCCGAGCTTCCCAGGGCGCGAGGTCTCCATGAGATGAAACTGAGCAGAGCCGCAGGGGAGGAGGGAGAAGAAGAAAAAAAAAGGACGAGCCCGAAAGCCGGCAGCATTACAGATGAGCCTTTGAACTGGGAGTGGGCTAAACCTTCATGCTTAAGACGTCAGAGGGAGGATTTGCAGCTGCACCCCGCCACTGTAAACACCAGGCATGTGTCCATTCAAACATATATATATATATATATATATATATACACTAATAATGCCTCCTGCAGGGTATTCTTCACACGCTGTATACACACATACTCCTACACATGCACTCACAAACACAGGCACTAGACACAGTAATTATACTGTACCAACAGGAGCCGGTTTAAGCCTTTCCTTATTCTCCTCGTCTTTGAAGTGTTCCTCCGCTCCTATTGGTAGTGTAAGAAGGTTCGACCTGCTAAAGCCCGTGGAAACAGGATTAGTCTAGCCCTGCTTCCTAATTAATTGTCGGGGTGTTTGGCTAATAAATCTTGGTTATCTGGTCCGCTAATCGTAGGAGGAAATAGCACGACTTTGACCCAGCCTCTGGAATTTTTAACAGCCGGTGCTCTCTGTAATCACTCTCCAAGAAGTGTGGAGGGAATATCTGCTTTATTTTGCTCCTCACCTAATTCAATTAAAATTGATAGTGAATTGCAGAAATTGTTGTGCATCATTAGATTCGTCTCTAATTGGCTGTGTTGCTTTGTGCGTCTTTTCTCGATAAAGGAGGAGAGAATAACGATGAGAAACTTCAGTACTGTGAAGGATTGCCTGAAGTTCGACTGAGCAGGTACTCGTCGTCTTGAGACTGACACACTCGCAGGCATTTGAGTAAATAAAAAATGACACCCTGACACCCACAGGCATACATGCCTACAGCGATGAGCGCAGGTTGGGTTAATAGTAGCTGGTGTTTGGCTGCTCCTGCCCTGCCACAGACAGCTTGCCTCCTCTGGAGAATCGAGATCGTAGTCGAGCACTCGAGCTCGGTTGCAGCTCGTCTGTGCAGGTAGGCATTTATAATTCAACAACCAGAGCTCAGGAACAGAACTGCCATTTCATCTCATTCTCAATATCATGCTACAGCCGGGTGTGAAATAAAACTCAAAGAGTTTGGAAGGGATGGAAAATGTTGTGAGTGAGAGATAAGCTGTGGAGGAGCAGTGAGAGATACAGGTACAAATGTGTAGTTTGAGGACAGCCTGAAATGAAAAGTGTGTGTGTGTGTGTGTGTGTGTGTGTGTGTGTGTGTGTGCGTGCGTGCACGGTGTGTGTGTAGAAATGGGTGCATATGATCCGAGGCTTGGACGACTCCTCTGCTCCCAAAGAGGCCTCAAATAAATTAGGTTAAGCGATGTGCAAATGCCGCAGCTGTTAGTGGAAATGTTTCGCAGCCGTGTACGGGGCATCCAGCTGAGTATCACAGACTGTCCCTGCCACCTCAAAGAGAACACATCAGAAGACGAGAAGAGCAGCTTTGGGGGGGGGGGGGGGGGGGG
>JBBPCS010000855.1:11571698-11583002 GCA_037974645.1 Hollardia meadi
TTGGCCCCCCCCCCCCCCCCCCCCCCCTGCAGGAATCGTATTCACGAGAAAAACCTTTGAAACGTTATGTTTCCCACAAGTTGGATTCTGAAAATTCCCTGTTTTCTCGGCAATGAAAAACATTATAAGCAAAGCCTATAAAAGAAGATGAGTTTCCACTGAAGTTATGATTATGGCTTTTTCTATTTCTATTTCTCTTCATGGCTCTTAGCAAGGTGACAAGGAAGCAGCCCACATAGAGGTGGGAGCTGGAACTTCATAATTGTACTGTCACAATAAAACTGATGCAGAGCTTCCAGATTTTACTTTATGGCATCGTCTCAAAACTCATATAAACTGACACAGAGGCAAAGCAACTGATTCTCCAAGTCACGTCTCCTTGCATATATCAATTACTGCATGCAAAACATAAGTCAGCATGATGGTGCGCGTCCCAGTGCCCGTGCCAAGTTAATTCACGCATGTGTTGCTCTTGTGTGGAACGAATTTACAGCGTGCGCCATTGCCCTCGTTCCCATCTTCTGATATTAACATCTGAGCAAATGCTTTCAGACAGCTCCTAGTGAAGAACCCCCAGCAGTCATTAGCTGTAACAACCTGGGAGTGTTCCTCAGAGGGACATGCTCTTCACTGCGATTACAAACAACACAGAAAAAGAGGAGGGACCATAATGCCACGATCGAGCCACCTCGCCTGCGTCTCTGATGTTTTTCTTTATGCTTCAAATACTCAGACTTTTTTGTGAGGGAGTTTTTCAGAGCAATTGTGAGGCTTCAAGCTGTGGCGAGCGCAGGCATCTGCAGCCACATTTTGATCATGATCGCAAAAGACGGTCGCTGTTTTATGCCATTCACATTGTAGCTGCAGTCAATATTTCTGAAGGTAGGAGGCACTGAAAAGATTTGATAGAGGCAGTGAAAACAGTAATGATTGGGACTGTGAAAGAGGAATCGAATGTAGTAATCCTACAGATGTCATAAAAGCACGCGAGGCACTCCTCAAAATGAATATCTCTCATTTCAGAGGCTGCTGAATGAACCATTTGAATGCTTATAATGATGTAAGAATGAAGATGTTTTGAACAAATCTACATTTTAAAAAGTCAAATGACTTCACTGCAGCTAATTTCTCTTTCTTTTTTCTTCATCCAAGCCCCTCATCAAGTCATAACTTTTTAACTTTCATATGCTTGAGTGGAGAATAATAAAGTTGGCTAAACCTTGAGAAGCTAATTGTCAACAGTCTGGTAAAAAAAAGCCTGGAGATGGACAGCATACTAAGCAGACTGGCACATAAGTGACAGCGATGGATATCTCTGTCTTAATACATCACCATTCTAACATTTCTCATATAGTATGTTTTATTTAGTCCCACTTCTTCATCACTTATTAAGAACAGTAAGGACAATGAGGATGGTAGAAAGATAAAGGACGAGAGGCCAGATGTGATATGGACAATTTATGCAGGCAGCCGGGCCGATCCCAGTAAAAGACGGGCAGTAAATGCAGACAGAGCCGTGGACCCCTGAGACCTGATATAATATATTACTTATTGTGTATAATTCAAATAGCCATCCATCCACAGTTAGTCATTCTGCTTGCATCAGGCCTTTCACATTCATTATCATATCAGTTAACACAATTTAATGCAAATGGCTCCACCCAGAAGCAGCGCCTACATATCAATTACTGACAGGGTGTTGTGCATGACAAGAGTTATTATGGCAACACTCCTGGATTAAACTGCACCTGAGAGGAAGTGTGCGAATGAGAATGGCCGGATTTAATCTAAGATAGAGAGAGAACATGAAGGAAAATAAAATGTTTTGTCCCCACTCTTTTTATGTCCCTGAAAGACTCTTGGCACCTTCATGGGTCTCCAACCAGATGCTATCTCACAAGGATCCTTCATCTCAAATCAATGTTATTTCAACAAATGGACATGAAATACCCTCCACTCAGAACCCCTCCTGGCACCCAGATTGCCACCCACCACGTCAGCAGAGAAAATACACAGAAATCATTAAGTCTCACAGCAGAGGATCAATGACTGCATACAAATTCTGTTCATGCCATTTTCAGGGGATGTTTATCTTTGCCGTTGTCTCGCTCTATTCACCCCAATTATACAAGGATGCCTCAAACATATATACTGCTGTTTTCATTCCCAAATGATACATCCATCACCTCATCAGCCACAGTGGCAGCTCAAACAGATGTGAAGCACGTATTTATTTATTTATTTATTTATTTTGGGGGGCGGGGGGGTTAAAATCAAAATGCGTTTTGAAGCAAAACCTTATAAATGTTTTTTATACGTCAATCAGGTGCTTTCTGGTTGTGACATTTAAAGTGTGAGTTCATATCGATGCTTTGTAAGAGCTGTTGCGCAGCTGAAGCCGTTTTGTGATTCCTTCAAAGCACAACCAGTTTTTCCCAGTGGGAAAGTATGAATTGGGGTCCCCGAGGGAGACGGGGAACTACATTTTATAAGCAGACGTTGGTTCATTCACACTCCGACAGGATAACACCCCAACATTTATTTCCCCTTAGAAAAGCAGTCAGTCTCACAGTGGAAATAAAGCGTATGCTGGAGAAATAATGCCATTAAAGTAGCAAGTCATCGAGTTATAATAAGTGCATCCCATAGCCAAATGAGTTTAGTGTTGCGAGGGTCTGTTTCTGTATCAAGTTTTAGGTGACATTGAAATTATCACTGTTGTAAGTAGAACTTTCTGTGGAAGGCCCATCTTTCTGATAATAAAGCTTCTTCATGGTTGGGTACCCCATCTTACTTTTTTTTCAGCTGATGTGACTCTCTCCTGCTCTCCCTTACATGAGCCTATACGCCTTTTTCTCTTTTCTTTCTGCACCATATGGGTGTTTCCATTTTCTTACATGTCATCAGCCAAGTTGGGTATGTGCAGACAAGCAGACAAGTTTTAATCAAAATCAAAAGAAATCTTGATTTATGTTCAGTAAAAGTGTCATCAAAGAACAGATATAGCTCTTCACTGAAGTCCATGAAAATCCTTCTTAATACTGCAAATTTTTTTTATAGTTAGAGAAAGATCGTAAACTTGGATAAATATTTTAAAAAGTCAATATTATTTTTGGTCTGAAATCCCACTCACTGACATTAAAGTCAATCATGTTAAAGGCCCATCCACCCATCTCTTCAGTATTCCCTTCATGTTATATAATTGCCGCATTACATCGTGCATCAGCACTATTTCATAAACATAATTCTGGAGGACTGCAGAAAAACCCTGGCAGCTGTCTATTCTGCTTTGTGTGTTAATTAATTAGTTAGGAAATTTGTTCATAAGCAACCTCCGGATAATCTTTTTTTTTTTTTTATTACAGCGCTGCCTGCGAAAGGTATGTGTTTTATGTGTAAAATAAAAATATAGAGATAAAAGTCAAAAGAAACAAATTGACAGCAGAATGCAGCAAAATACAATAACCCAACAATATGTTCGTAACATAAATCTGACCAATGCACTGCTTGATCATGCCGAGTCACATGCAACCCATAGATGACCACGAAGTACCCCTCAAACCTTCTAAATGCAGTGTTTGTTATATTATTCACATAAAACTGCATAAATGCATCAAGCACATAAAGGAAATGAGTATATGAATAGTTTGAAAATAAAAATGAGCCATCAGATCTGTCAGAAACTTGAGCATTTTTTAAATTAATGAAACGTTATCAAAGTAACCAGTCTGCATTCCTCTTGTTCTGACATCTCGTCTGTCTGTGCTCACAAAAGATCAGAAGCGCTTTTTCCCTCTGCTAAAAGAAAATGGAGCCCAGAATAGGTCACGAATGAGTTGTTGTGGATAGAACGCATAACTTTTACTTTTCTGCCAATTCTAACTCATTTGAGAAAGCTAAACGCAGGCTTATATACAAACAGAATTTAAAAAAATATTTCAAATCTATCTGTGCTGGTTTCACACGACTTGCCAAGGCCCACACGCCTGTGATCTGTGAAAATTCAGAGAGAGCTGGAGCAGAGTATAGACACAGAGGAGTCGGGGAGTGCAGAGAGGTTGGGAGAGATCCAAATACACGACTATCCACACCGGGCACACAAAGCATATTCCAATCTCGTGATCACCAAAAAGGGAATGTGTGATTAACAGAAAAGAGGAGGATATCAAAGGAAGAAAGGAAACCCTCAAATATTTGAAGAGCACGTTCAAAGCCAGCGGGCAGAAGTAGAAATGTCTTCAAACTTATTTCAAGTGTTCCAGTTTGAGTCACAAAAGATGCTTTAATGCTGTTAATCTTTTGCTTACTAAGAAAGTAGCAGAGAGCCTAAGTTGGATTAAATGATTAAACGAAGATTCTGGGCAGTTTTGCAAGCATCCTTGTAACCAAAACTCTGCGTTCTGAGCTTACGCCAACTTTACAGATCAAAATTAGCTCGACGGACATAGACACTATGAAAATACACAAGATGAAACACAAGATGAAATTGTGACTGGATCTTCTACATAATGAATTTTGTGTTTAACTCTGTGTCAGTAAGGTCAGTTTGTCAGTAATAATGAAAACATGATTTTAATCTTTGTTGACCATCATACTTTTATGATACTGAAGTTCATCCTGAGCCGATTCCTCTCTGCACTTCCTCACCCAATCAGATCTTCCCACCCCTAATATGAAAACTCAAAACATTAAATAGCCCACAATATGCTTGCTCAACACAGCCCATAATGACTGGTACCCCCATTTACGCACCCTTTCTCTTTTTTGTTTATGTCTTAATGTGTGGGTTTTGGTTGTTGTTTTGGAAATACTTCTGTTATCCATCTGTGGTAAAGATTATTTAAAACAAGGGGAAGAAAAGAAAAGAAAACACAACATTTTGAACTGGCATTAATATTTCCCAACGATCAATCGCCATCATAGCACCGTCACAAGTCTCGACAACTGTTGCATGCAATGTCATTAAATTTGATGCAGTACAGACATTGAATTATAATGACTTTGGTGAGCCCCTGACCAATCATTCAGTGACACCATCAGGTCAAAATTCAGTTCGTCAAAATATTTGGTTTATTACTAAATACCTGTATAACTAATGACATCCCCATCAGCCTCAGCTCTACACAGTGATTAGTGCCAATTTGCCAATATTAGCATGTTAAAACAGAAATAAAAAAGGGGCAAAATTATACCTGCTAAACATCAGCATGTTAGCATTGTCACTGTGTGCATGTTAGCACGCTGACATTAGCATTTAGCTCAAAGCCCTGTTGTGCATACAGCCTCGCATTGCTCACATAATCTACAGACACAAATGTAATTGTTCAAATGAATTTAAAAAATGTAAAAAAAAAAAAAAATCACGAATATAGGAGTTGCTAGCTTCTCCTCCAACAAGAAACATTACATTGTAACCCTCCAGCTCAGCTCGTTTTACTATTCATTCCAGTACAAAGAGTGCTGAAATTGTTTAAAGAGCAAGATAAACAATAAATCTTTGTAAATGTAGCAAAAATACTCCAACTTAATTGCAGTTGTTAGGCACATGGCCTTTTTCATGAGCTGAACCATTACGCTTCAAGTGACCGGCCACTTCATCTCACCTGGGTTGAGGTGATTCACCTGCTAAGTCTATTTGGCTACGATCCTGAGTGCCCTTCCTGAGCCTCAATTATGTTGTTAAACCAGCAACCTTACACATAAAAGCCCTCTCGTTGTCTCTCTAAAGTGACACTAATTAGACGGAAACTGGCCAAAAAGGGGGGCTGCATTAACATGCCTACCTATCACCTGGGTCTCTGTGTGTGGGTGAGCAAAACACAGAGAACAAAAGAATAAGTATACGCAAGTTAGACCGCATGTCTGCTCTGGAAGCCGTTTCCAAATGTGTCTATTATTCACATTAATGATTCCTCTTTACCTTGCTGAGAAGGCATAAAAGGAGCTCATGCTGGCCTCCCTGAATAGCAATTCAATTAATTTGTTATATTTTAAAAGCTTCAGTGTTGTGACAGGCATTTTTCTGAGATGCTTTAAAATAAGACTGACCTTTCAGACATGTATATAATACATCTGCGATCAATAAATATAATTCTCGTTGCCTTAAAGTAGCAAGGCATAAGCAATTATCCACTGGGCCACTGGTGTCCAGTCCTGAGCCACGGAAGGCTCTGCAGGTTTTCATTCCCATCAAGTACTACAGCTGCTGAATTCACTAATTAGTTCCTCTCTCTTGGACTGAAGGTGTGTTAATTAGCAAAATCAGCTGGTGGAACATTTGGCTCAGCTCATAACTGGACACAACTCTCCTCAAGGCAACAACTGTCCTCTGTGGTCCAAGTTAAATGATAAATATAGCTCTCTAGCAAGAAGATGTTAAAGGGTTCCTCCTATCCGCGTGAACAAGATGCAACACCATCCCTGAAAATACCACTTTATCTCATCTCTAATTTCATTCACACAGTTTAGCCTTGAAGTAAAGCTTTCCCGCAAAAGCTGATACATTGCTGAAGTCATTACACAACTTTTTTATTAAGATTTCCATCAACCATGACTTCAAGCTCCATATATCTGCGTGCCCATCCAGGTCCTCAGTACGTCCACCAGCATAAGGTCTCCGGCTTTGTGACCCGAGAGTTGTCCTGGAAAGCAAAATGTGCTACCGTTAGCGATACAGGCTGAACCCTTCACCATTGTTTAGAACCAGTGGAACCAGTGGTGTTTATTAGAATAACCCAAAGGCTCTTCTGATGACGTAAAGCGCTGCTAGATGCTCTTACATGGTGGGGGAAGGTCCTGTGACATGCTCTGACATCAAAATGACAAGGGGCTGTGATTTACTGTTTTTACACTCAAGTTGGAATTTCAGAGAGTGAAAATTTTAAATCACAAGTGCTGTGCATTTTTTATTATTATTATTTTTTTTTAGATTATAACTTCCATAATTAATGCTGCCTTAAGCAAGTGATAATGAGAACTGTCTGCAGTAAATTTACTCAGCTGTGGCTTATTAACGTTATTGCTGCGAGTTGTTGAAGCAACTGTTTTTAGCCTGATATGTTTCTGCATTCTTCTGGTCAAAGACTGTTTTGTCTTTGATTGATGAGGCTTTTTTGTGTGTAAATTATCACTACTTAGCTAGCAGCTAGCTCGACAGTCTCTCATTTAAACATTTAAATATGTCGTATTGTTGTTTTAAGCTTCAGAGCTCTGAAATGAGATCTCCAGGATTCAGGGTAAAGTAGTTCCTACTGTCAGTCTGTGAAGCTAACATTAACATTAAGCAGCGACAGCGCTCAGCAGTGACCAATTTTTATTTGTTTGACTTATTTGTTTTTATTTGCAGCTGTTTTAAATAAATATGATGCCTCTTGAATCTCATGATTATATTTAAATATTATTGTGCTGATACTAATGTTAAGTCTATCTCTAAAGTCTTATCTTAATGCATCATTCTGTAGAAAACTAAGTCGGTTTGTTTGGTATTAAAAAAGGAACTCCTAGAGAACACATAAACATATGTGAATATATTTAACAAGATAAATGAATCTAAATAAATCACAAATATAGGTCTGTAGTTTAATTTGTAGAAAATAAACACAATTGAAATCACACTGATCAGAAAAAAACCTGCAATTACATATATTTTCCTGAAATAATTTGCAGAGTTTCCAACTTAAAATCTGTCCAGATATCCACCCAACAGATGCATATCTATAACACACTTTTCTGCTGCCATGTTAGCAAGACAAGAACTCACGTTGTTGAATACAATTCAAAAAGAATATTAAATAACACTCGCCTTCTCTTAAAGGAAAATTAAGTATCTGCAGGATCTCTATAGCAGACATTTTTCCTACAAGTCATGCAAGCAAATTTACAAGCTATAAAGAACATTATCTGTCTAAAAATGCACAGTTCTAAGAGCAAAAAGTAACTCAATTTTGATTCTACAATAAATGGAGACCTTTTCAGCTGGATGATATATACTACTTATATATGGTGAAAGCAGCCTGCCAGCGGGGAAAGGTGGAGGAGGGCAGTGTAATAGGGTATTAAACTAGTAAGGATGGCTGGTCAGCTCTGATAACAACGCGCCTCCTGCAGCAGATGTATCTGTCTCCTCGCTCTGCCTCCGCCTTTCACAGACGTGAATGAATCTCAGGTTGCTGTCAATGACACACGTGCGTGCAGGCGTGTATGGCTGGTCTGCGGTGTGCGCCTGGGACCAGGCAGGGGTGAGAGGTGACAGATAGCAAAGGCCAAAAGATATGACACTGTCCTCCATAGCCGACTGGTAGAGGATGCTGGAGATGGACGACTGTCTGTGTGTTTTACTGTATGAATTAGCTCTGTTAAGGTCATTACATTAAGCCTGCAGCTACAGTATGTGCCAATTGACCAGACTCTGACCTCAACACAATGCTCAAAGCCATGCTTCATGGAAGTCTTTACCGTCCTTGGACATGAGATCCCATCCAACATTAGAGTCCACTCAGAATGCCTGTGGGCATTTTCTTTTAGGATCTATTGTGCCAGTAGCCAATAAAACCACTAATCAATTGACTTTGTAGCTTGTGGCAATGTGATGTACAAATACACAGATGGAGCCGGATTTAGCCTGCAGCAGAGCCTATTTTTAAAGTTACTTTCACCGGACAGCACAGGAGACATTTTCGCACACACACAAAAGATAGATTAGTATGCAACACATGGGGAGGAGAGAAAAAAAAGCAGTAGCATATTTCAACACTCTATTTCAGTACTGTCAGAGAATTTCTGTATGACTCAGCTGGAAACTCAAGCACTGGTTTTGGCACATGCAAGAGACACTATTTGTATGTCTGTTGAGGCAGACAACTGAACGAGGGTTGTGTGTGCACAAGAAAAACAGACACCTCGCAAGGAGGGTTGAACCACGAGCCTTTCAAGAGCTCTGACATATACCAATCACTTAACTTAAGCTGAAAGTGCGCTGGTTACACACATCAAAGTGTTTTTACGGGACACAGGGACACATATACACATACTAGTGTATATGTGAAAAACGTTGAACAAAGACTTTTGTGGCTCCAGAGGGAACTGAGCAGAGTCTGACAAATTGCTTCAGGCGATGTCACTTGACTATGTCAGTTGGGGCGCAAGACTACAAGTTTTAAAATGAAAACTAGAATTATCGTCTAGCAGTTGTATGCCTCCATGCACCAGTCAATTTGCAGTTGACATCCATGTTGGTCCTGACTCGTATAATATATGTGAAGACTTTGAAGGAATTTAATAAAATATGTGTGTTAATAAAGTAAGTGCAGTTCTTAGCAAAATGGAAAGTATCACAATATTAACATGTTTGATTCTAGTGAATAATTTGCAGTGAGAAACTCAAATCTGTTCATCCTGGAGTTCAAATGGACGTTTGTGCCAGAGGTGGAATGCCATCCTGACGTTCACAAGAATGGGATGGATGTGAGGTCACAGTGACCTCTGGCCACCAAAATCTAATCAGTTTAACCTTGAGTGGATATTTGTGCCAAATTTGAAGAAAATATCTCCTGGCGTTCCTGAGATATCGCGTTCCTGAGACTAGGACAGATAGACGGACGGACAGCCTGGAAACATAATACCTCAAGCCACGGTTGTCGCCTGTATGAAGGCATAAAAAATTTAGGGGTGTGGAGTGACAATGAAATGCGGCTAGCCGCTACAGGCTACATTAGCCGCTACTTGCGAATAGCATAACACACCCAAATCTATAACTGAACTGTCGGCAGTCAAGTTGCATTCCGGGTAATGTAGACGTCTAGTTTTGAGAGAGAAGAAGAATCATGTATTAAAAAAAGACAATATCTCTGGTTCTGCAATGTTCTCTCAAATTTGGAACCTTGTTTTAAACTGTCCATCTTGAGTGTAACATTGTTATAGAAGTGCAATGCTTGTTTTAAAAAGAAAAAATCAAGTCTCAGATAGATTATTAGATTGCAATATTCAAGGAGTTAATAAATTGAAGTATTTTACTTTTTCAGTATAGCCACTTGTGTCAACTATCTATACTTTAGGTGGTGTTCTGTTATGCTTCTAATAGCCCCTTTCCACCTCAGGAACTTTTCCTGTTTCCAAGGAACCATTTTAAGAACATAGGAAGGATTTTCAACAGGAAGAACCTGGTCTAAAACTAGTTCCTCAGCTAATAGTTCATTGGCTCTGAGTAGCACTTTCCAATGCCCGATTCTTCAGCAGATTATCACTACTTTTTAGACAGGAGTTTTCGATATCTTCTTTCACCTCTGCAAGTTTTTTGGGGTTTTTTGGTAACGGTAAACAAAGAAAAAGGCAACACTATGTGGTTGTTTCCTTGGGTCTGAAAACTGAATAAATCATCAATAATGCTCTCATTTTTAAAATTTGGAATCTAATCTGTCTAATCTTCACAGTTCTTCATCTACAGTGAAAACGCACACAGAAATCCCTGAAGTCTGCTTTTTATTTCTGATTTCTCTCTGGGAAAATTTTGGTGGATAATTAAGGTAGTTCTGACTCTTATGTTCTGTTAAAATTACGATAAGACATTGAAGATGTTGCCTTAATTTGCAAGATATCAGCAACATGTGCATGTACAGTACATGCAAGCTGTGGCTGCATCATTGAAGCTGCTGTCACTGTTGTTATCCCTTCCTTTTCCAATTATTGAGTCTTTAAAGATGCCTATTTGCTTCCAATGGGGTTTACTATTTATATATAAGACCTGATAAAGTTCTGCTTTCAATCTTCATTGTACTTACTTTGGAAATATCTCAACATCACATCCCATATTTGACCTGTTGCTAATAACTATCACAAAAAAAGACACATTGCCATTTCCTTCAGGCCACTCCAGCCCGTAAACTATGATGGATACTGCAGCGGACAATTTTTCAAACTAATGAATCTGCCTTTCAAGAAATGAGGTACACTTGACATGCAGAAACATTCTTCTTTACAAGGTCATCATCATGCAAGCCTGACTTGTTCATTAAAACAGCAAGTGAACTCAAGATTATCAATAGCAAACAGGCATCTCCAATCAAATTCAAAATAGGCTGATAAAAATGGGCCATCCTTATTAAGATGTAACCGCATTCTGTCTTCTTTTTTCCCCAAGACCATTTTCTCTTTCATGGGAATGGTAGTCTCTAATTTCTCCTGGGAGCCACAAGCTCCTGCTATCTCAGCTGTGTTTACTAATCTTCCCTTGATGCTAGTTTCTCAGCCCCACAAAGTTAATACTGGTCCAATGTAAATAGCCTTATCTCATAAACTCTTGTTCCCCCC
>JBBPCS010000855.1:11583102-11606601 GCA_037974645.1 Hollardia meadi
TTCCCCCCCCCCCCCCCCCCCCCCACACACACACACACAGAAACACCTTGACTGCCCATTATGATACATAGCTAGAAGTCAACACAGAGGGATTAAGTCAGAGGGAAAGAAGAAATAGAGAAAAAATTCAATCTGTGCCAGTATCTGCAGTAAGGTTATTAACCTAAAATTACAAGGTTGAAAATGTCATGGTGTAACTAACACTGCTGCCACTATGAAATGACACCAATCAGGTGAAGCATATGAGTAATACCCTGCTTCTAGTGCAGGGCTGGCGGATGAGCGGATAATAAATTAAACCGAGTTTGTCTCCTGGTTCTTGCTGATCGATCGAGAGTTGAAGCTCAGAGCCTCCCATGCCGTCTCGTCATGTGCAGATTACAGTACCTGCCTCATTCCACCTGCGCTGGTCTGTTCCACTGAAGGCCCCAGAACACTTTAAATGCCATGGCAGTAAGTTTTAATTAAACCCAAAGGGAAAAGTATTAATTATCCCATCGCCTGCCGTGAATTGGCTGGTGGCTGCTGGCAGATTCCCACTCGAATGCTGATGATGTGGAGGTGAATGAGGTGCACTTTAAGAGTTTAGGATAAAATTTTGGATTTATCAAGCTTAGAATTCTATTTGGATAGATGCCTGCAGCCAAGAAAGAATTTTAATCCTATAAATAAAAATCACTGTTACGCAGCTTTGAAAAATAACACTATTTATCCCTGCAGGATGTTCTTGACCATTTTCAAAGGCTACTCGAGTCGATATTTTCCAAAAGGATGGAGTATTCCCTGAGGCCGACAATAATTTCTTTTTAAATGATCTACAGTATCTGATTGTATCCTATCTTGTCATCTTTACATATATTCCTCTTGGCTTCTTTACGTTTATATCTGCCACATTAACTCTCTTCTGCTGTCAAATCTTTTCTTCACGCTTGTAAAATTGCTGCTGCCATTGAACTTACAAGTTTTGTCTCTCCCTCTCATGTACAATGAGCACTGAAATACATGCTTTTTTTGTGTCAAAGATGGGTCGAATTCTCATTATCATATGATAGATAGAAGGGAGGTTTGTTCCTTCATCATATCGCAAGTTTCCACAGTAGAAGTACCCCAAGAGAGAGCCCACTGTTGCCACTGATATTTCTGCTGAGAAGCTGAAACGGCACTCTTCTCTTTGTCAGATCCCTGTAGGTATTTGTTAATGCAGAGAAGAAGGAGCGCCTTATAAACTATGCATGCCATCTTCCTTATGGCAACCCCCAGTAGAGAGGATGATGGCAGGAAAATGCTGGTTTCCATTAGTCCTGCGAGGCTGGTTAACATAAAATTATCCTTGGGGTTAGCAGGAAGCAGACAAAACTGAGTGCTTCATTAAAGCTGGTGCATAACGGACACTGGCTGATTCACACACAGTCACACTTTTCTGATACAGTATGTCTGCCAAACTGGTACAAGTCCATTTTTTTCTCAGACTTGAAGAAAATTTTCAAAGAATAAGAAGCACACACCAACAGCTGGCAAGTCTCAAAAAAATAGCTTCTGGTCCTGTGCCCCATGAACTCTTACTGGCTTGTGTGTCAGTGTGAAGATTTATACAAAGCTACTGTAGGACCACTCACCCCGCAGGAGGTCAGAGCTGGCATAAGGTGAGCTGTACGTCCGAAACAGCAGCCAATCAAAGTCATCCTCCTCCCCCTGGCTGAAGTCGCACAGATTGGGGTCTGAATCCTCTTCGAATGTGCAGCCTGCTGCTGATAAAAATGGGGAAAAATAAATGACTTCAGAACAAAATGCTATAGTGCTAAAAGACAATAATACACACAACATAAGATAGCAAGTAATATAATGTAACTGAAACGTTCTCCTGTTCCTGGCTCTTCCTCTCCTTTTCCTTGGCAGTGGAGGCACGAATTCATGTCCACAAAATTACAAAATAAACGAGAAAGTAAGATAACTAACTAGTAAAATTTAATTGATATAGCGAATTTCACGGTGATCATCCTAGCGAAAATAAGTGCCAAAACGAGGCGACCAATGAAAGTAGTTTGGGGCGTGAGCTTTCCGTCACCATCCTAGGAAAAGAAAACTCGCCACTTGCAAAACTCGCAAACTGGAGCCGATTAGGTGCTGCTTCCCTGTTGTGTTGTAATGTTACTAGAGTTCAGAGTTGTAAGAAGCTCCGTTTTCCCAGTTAAAGTTACTGCATTACGCTGTAAATACAAATCAACAATACCTGCATGACTTTCAAATGAAAAGCACTCTAACATTTCAATGGACAGAAACCCTTCATTTCAAGGCTTTTGCTGTGAAACATTGGCAGGAACGTGTTGTAGAAAATTAATTGACTTGCAAGGTTCCAATGCGCACTTGAAACGTAGCGACTGCCATCTTTTCTCAAGTTGTTCCAGGCTCAAGTCTTATTTTATTTATTATTTTGATGTTAAACTTTAAAATAATATAAGTTAAGTTGAATGGTTTATGTAAAAAATGAAAATATTATAAATATTACAGTTGTTCTGACAGGTTGTAGTCATTGACATAAATAACGATGGACGACGCATCTCCACTTCCTCCCATTGTACAAAAGTGAAGCCAAAATATCCGGGATACGGGCGCCTCCATCTTGCGCTGGTGACATCGTTCAGAGCCAGAGTCTGCGGTGTCGTGGTAAATGTCGGTATACTGGTCCGGTCCGGTCTATGGCTCAATATCAAACCGGTTTGAAAATGTTTACATTGGCCCGACCCTACGGAGATACGTTGGCCACCGCCCTAGTGGCTCAGTCTGAATACCAGGGTCGATATTTGATGTCTTGGGAATGAGATTCAACAATTAACAATCTTTCTCCAGAATTGTCTACATTAATAAAGCCTGAGTGTTATGGTGATTTTTGTGTACAAAGTCATGTGGGCTTTATTTCTTAATTTCCTCTAAACCTCTTCCTGTTTTGTAAATTGGGATAGATATACAATATAGATAATCATACAACCAAGTTGTCTTCATTCTGCACTAAATACACACTTGTACCAATCTTAGCGGCCAGCCACAATGAAACATGGTGTGCAGCCACATCTACCACCCTTTCAGACCAAAGAAATGGCCTGTGTTTAATTATGACATTAACATGTCACAACTGAGCCAAGCAGGCTTTACAATGCCACTAGAACCAGCTGATGGGCTACACAGGGGTTACTATAACAAATGTATAAATGAATATAGTAAACCTACAGGAGTCACTGGTGGCCCTCATAGACAAACCTCCCGCTCTTAACGTGAATAAGTGTCAGGTGATTTGGTTTTTCAGGAGACCGTAGAAAAAATACTGCAATACATTTGCAACAGATTGTCAACACAGAATACAGAATATCCACAATAAAATAAACTGCAAACTCAACCTTATCACGACATAAAATGTCTATGGCTTTTAACAGTGTTTAACAGCAATTTATTAACAGTACCTGTGTCCATGAGCTCAATTAAAATGTTTAAAATCAGCCTCAATCTAAGTTCACTATCCAGTGTCACACTCAGGGGTTTGTGTGTTAAAATTGTAAAATTGTGACAAATGAAATGTGTTCAGATGTGCGCAAACTCTTAAAACAACAGCTAATCAAGCAAATGAGCAATAATTACTTCAGACTCGCACAAAAGAACACAAACCCTGGCAAAAGCAATTGTTTCCCCTGCACCTGAGGAGAATTACTCCTCCCATAAAACACTCACAAACAGGACTACATATCCCGAAACCCATTCACACATGCATACAAAGAGTAATAACATTTGGGGAAAGCAGGCACCCTGGGGATTGTAGTGATTATAATAATACCTCACAACCTGCTATTCCATGCGCCAAAAAACTAATTTTTTCAAATTATATTTAATAGCTATGGCTTTCATGGCCCTTGGGTCCTGAATAATGTGTTTCAGTCGTTGCTCTCTGCATCTGTTGCCATATTTCACGTTAGTCCATCACAGTGAGAATTACAGTCTAACAGTGGGCAGTTTGAACAGCCCAGTCATAAGACCAGAGTCTGTGTCAGTGATAATTGGAGCAGGACAGCACGAGATGCGACATGCTAATGATAGGAATAACCATGAACAGGTCCTGAAGGTGACCCCTGTGGTCTGCAGCTTTACGGCTGCTCATTCTTTTTTTCTAATCTGCCATTAAACAAATGGTCTCAATATGACAGGCTGCAGACCAAAATGCAGTCGGCCTGCAATGAGGATTCTTTATTCTCTTTTTTACTACTGTACTGATGCGTAAGATCCAGTCATTAACAGGTTATTGTGATTGTTGGACTGGTTTGGTATATTACAGGCTAAATAAAATGAAGGACACAAGAAAGACTATGATAGAGCTTGGTACTGCTTTATCGAGACCAAAACTGTATGTGGGTTTTGGCCCCAACACCAAAATGTAGCATTGCACATTTTTAAATTTGAACATGTCTTTCTTTAAAACACATTTTTAAAAATGTAACAAATTGTGCCACAGTTTTGAGTCCATCGGTGTTTAAAGTTGTTCTTTTAAAAAAGACAAGATAAGAATAAATAAATATAACATAAATTAACATTTCCCCACTTCATAATTGGTACCAGGATGGACACAGACCAATATGGTAGTTTAATTTCCCAAACCGAGCAGTGTCCGACGTTAAACTTTGCCACATTTCCACCAAAGTGCTTTGAGTACAGTAACCTTGGTAACCGTATGTAACGCATCATTGGCTCATTGTGGTTGTGGTGACGACTAGAGAAAAAGCTCTCATTACTTTTGAAGCTTGTAAATGAATGTCTGTGGTTTGCAGTTTGGTTTCCCTCCTACAGACCAGCCTTATTTTGCTCTTAGCCATATTGGAGCTGTGTTATGTCACGACGGATGCAAACTGAACAATTTCCTGCTGCTGCTACAAATTAGTTTTTCAGTACTGAACCAGTCAGAGGCATTTATTGTGAAACAGCTTAAGAAAATGCCATGTAGGTTACATTACATCATTAGCAGTGTTACCGTATGAGGCTGCACGATACATTGTTTCAGGATCAACTTTGCAATGTGCTCACGTGCAATAGTCACACATACAGTAGGTGTAAGGCAAATTAACTCAAATGTGTCATGCTACAACTTTTTTTGCTGCTTGATATAAAAGGAAAACTTGTAAGTCATTTTCCATGACGAATCAGTTTATCCTTTAAGCCTGTTCATCTCCCACCACATACTTTAAGCATACATTTTAACATGTTAGAAATGGTAAATTATATGTAAAACACATAAGTCCATTTGTAAAGTTTAATAAGAGAAGTGCTGTTTTTCCCAAATACCTCTCCCCTTCTCTGCCACCTATGTGAAACTAAAAGTGCAGGGATGGCAGAGGGATGAGCCAACTGTGGTAGATAAGGGGGGATTTGTTTTGTTATTGGAGGGTAGACTTTTAAAGTCTACACGAAACGGAAGGCAGAGTGCTATTCGCTTCCACACATTTACATGTTTCCTGTAAAAACGGTCAGGTAGGCAGGGACTTTTTAAAGTAGCCAATAGCGTTAGTGCTGAATGTCCATTAGTCCCTCTGTCATGCAGCTAGATGTTCAACTAGCTGACTCTGCCTGACTGGAAGCTCCCAGGGAACACAGAGGATTAAATGTTAAAAGGACTTTCCAAACATGACCCAAGCGGGATCGAACACGGCATCCGACGACACCATGTGACCGTGGACGTGATCTAAAAGGGTTAAAAAGACATTTTTCATTTCAGTACCCAAAATGATGAAAATTAAGATTAACTGCTTATCTGTACATTATTCATGTACAGATATTTCCTGTATTTTTCCATAGTGTAATATATATAAGGGGAAAAAGATATTCAATGTCAGTTTGATTAATGATAAAAAAAATAGTTAATTGTAGACATATATGGTGCTCTTTGATCTAGTGAATATTACAGGAGGAAACTGTGAATCGTAAGCTCTTGCTGTGCTTTGTAACAACCAGCAAGCATCCTGCATAAATAAAACCTGTTATCTTGCCGTGCTGTATAGAAAACTATTTGCGCCTTGCAAGAAAGAAGCATGAGATGATAACAAAGATGATGAGCCAAGTTTTTGCTCTTCGGTTTAAAATGTTACAGTTGGTCCAAGGTGTTGAACTTTCTCCAGATGGTGTATTCACTGCAGCACAAACACACCCTTACCCACAGCCAGCCTATTACATCACTCCTGCACCTCCAGTGATTACACGATAACACTGGGGCACATCTACTACCACGTAAGCTCGGCCCGTTGGGTGATAGCAGCCAACCAGCAGGGGAGCGAGTGTGAGTTTCTCCCTCTAGGTTTGATTTATTGTCCCGTGCTCGGCTGTTACTGCACAGATCTGCGGCTGAGGCCAGGGGTTAATTGTCCCACACTGGGGTCTATTTCTAATAGAACAGCCAGAGATATGCGACCTGACACATCCAAACGCTGGCACTATATTATTCCCCACTGCTTCGGTAAATGAAGCCTGCAGACTCCTCCCCACAAAAGTCTCATCATCCAGAAGAAGGAAGCCAGGATGCGAGGCCAGCGCTGCCCGGGAATGTCATCTCCCCACTGACGCACAGGGGAGATCCAACTCATCTATCATGGCAACAACACATTCCCTCCTCGACTCCTTCTGGAGGACCAATGGGCGTATGGGGTGTCAGTGGCCATTTTTTACCTGAATAATTACAGCATAATTTAGTGCAATGACCAGTGCAAAGTCAGACACTGCCAAGATATTGCGGCTGGGGTTAAAACATGTTTCACAGATTGGTCTCTTGTTCATGCTGTTGTTTGTAGAGTTCATTTTGATAACAATTTTTATTTTTATTGTTAAGTTACTTAATGTCTCAATGTCTGGGGAACAAATTAATTTAAATCAAGGTAAGACTTTCCGTTCCTGTCACAATCAAAGTGTCTGATCTACTAAACAGCCAGCATTTTGAATGTATAAGGTATCTCTACAGAGAGAACATGCTGTGGCTCTACTTGGGAGCAAAATAGATGAACAGATGAATCAAATCTTCACATGGGTTTTAAGGAGGCAATACCAGCAGAAACAGCTTAGAAGTGTCAAAGCAAACCTGCTGTTACCTGCGTGCAGTACAGCACTGCGATGTTAGGGAGAAATATCTGAGTGAGAGCAAAATGGAGAGGAATCGTAATGAGGAGGGACTGAAGATGATGATGGGGAAGTGAATTACAGAAATGGATCTTTGTCACTCGGTTTAATCACTAATCTCTGTATTTGCTGTGATAGATCGCTCCGTAAATGAATTGATACCTCTCAGACTTTACAGCAGACCAAAATAACTTCAGCTTTGCACTGTGAAAGCGATGCGTCACGCTCTGTCAGAGGACGGATGCAGTAGCTCCTCTTTGATTTCATTAGGACATAAAAGAAGGTGGCAACTTGTTTACCTGATACTCCAATTTGCCGCCACAGTCTTGGGAATACGTGAAAATGTTCCTTAGTTTAATAAGTGCAGTTAATGAAGGCTGCTAGTCTCTCTTTCTGCTCATATCAGTTGTTTGTGTCACATGTAGCCCTTCATGTTAGATTTCGTATCATCCTCCTCTGTTTACTTGTATAATCCCCTGCCTGGCTATCTAATTAGAGTGTCAGTCAGCTATGCAGAGTGAATATTGTCAGAGTGTTTGCTTATCCCCTTTATTTGCATATGTTTTAAGCGTAAGGATGTTGGCCTAAGCTTATTTAAGGTGCCACGACGCTGACAGCTTTCCACTTGAATAAATCAAACATAGCAAAAAAAGGGAGAGGAAGAAATCAAAGAAGTGTCTGAGCCCCTACTGCATAGTATCAGCCACAGTTAAGGTGATATTTTAAATTACAGAGCTACATTCAAAGACCACCAAGTCTAATGTCAAAATTGGCACTTTTATTTCTTTTGTAATATTTCAAAGAAAAAGAATGATCTGTCCTCACATACAGAAAGCAATCGTTTGATCTGAAACACTGAAGTTAATCTTTTCACTTCTCTTCTAAAAGATTCAGTACAGTGAGTGAGCAGAATGAAACAGCAGAGACCAATACCACAGGGTAGAAACTTGTACAGATTGTAAATTAGTAGCATTTGTTTGAGTCCCAAATTGCCATATATGCCATTAAAAGAGGCCTCAGACAGCTGTGTATGAGAATACCGGTGTAAATTAGCACGGGTGGAGTAATTGGGAGGGCGGTGCACTGCGCACAAGACTTGATATTCTATGCCACTTGACAAGAGTTCACTGGGGCCATAAAACAATAAATATCATGGATGTTACCCATGAAATGCAACCAGTGGTGGGAAACAAGGATAAAATCCTCTATCACAGTACATGAAATTTTATATCACAATGTCGATATTATTTCCGGAAAAAAATCAATTGAGAAAATGTTTATGGATGTAATAAAAGATGGGAATGTCTGTTTTTGATAAATCTGACAAATACAGATGTTTTATCACATTAATGCAAAAATGATATAAAAATCCAATATTGACATAAATCGGTCCAGCTCATTTATTTGCAGCATTGCCCACATGGCCTATTACAAGCAGAGATATTACAACAAAACCTTCCAAAAACCCATCGTAAAAATATTTTTATAGTCTCACACTGTATTTCATCATGTTACCCGATCCTACGTACATACAGTATTAAATACCTGGAAATATGCAATAATCTTTACCACTCTCTACCACTTGTAAAAGTCTCCAACCCACTGAAGTAACTTCCAAATTGACTATTGTCAGCAGAGTCCTTCATGAAACAAAGCAGCATGATCAGTAAAGTGCTGATATTTAGTCTAGATGGGGCAATCAATGACTGAACTGATGTTTCTGCACATAAAAGTGTCGGCCTTTAAATTTTCTTTCTGGCTGTTTTGATTTGTTCACTTCCAGCGGGTCTTCTCAATTATATTCCAAGGGCACATGTGTGGCATTAATCCGTTTGCTGAACTCACGGCAGGGTATTTCTGAAAATGTCAGAACTATTCTTTTGATAGAAATTTGTGAAAAATTTGAAGGTCCAAGTTAGGAAATAACTGCAATTATACTTTTTCTTGTTTTTCCTTGAATTGGGATCTTTGGCAGTATTTGGCATTTTCCATGAGAGGTTCACATCCTGACTCGGCAAAAAATAAAACTATTAGATAAAGTGCTGGAGTGCGCGTGGTGAAGGAGGTGGTGAACACACAGAGCTGTGTTCTCATGAGGCCCTGAAAATGAAAATCCTCCAGTCAAGATGCAGCCAATTTCAAGACACAGACCGAAACACTTAAAACCCAGCCTCTCATTTATTACAAAAACAGTAAAAGCTGATGTATGTGCACCAAGAAATCATCAACAACCTTTCCTTTAATGTCAACTCTGGCATGTGCCCTTAATTATCTGGCAGTCAGAATGGGTAACGAGCGCAGGGACCGGGGAAGTCACCTGGGAAATGCAGTGTGAGGATGAAGCACGAATGCTTGTCATATCATCATCAACAAATGGGGACCAAATCATGCTGGGAAGATACCCCGCAACCTGAGTGCTCTTCCACTCCACACAGAAAGCCTCATCTGGGTCTGTGGTGACTGAGTGTCTGGCTGGTGGGGATCCAGGTGGGAACGGGTGAGTAATACTGGAGGCAGTTAGAGGGAGGAAGGCGGCTGATTTGCATTGCAGTGAGTGCGGCCCGATGCATCAGCTAGAGACAGGTATATTTATTCTCTACAGAGGCTCTCCTCCCCAGCAGTCCCCTGGCTGCCTCTTAAAGCCATCCATCCCCACACCTGAATACGCAATGAAATCATCTCTCTGCCTCCCCAGGCATTAATAACTCAACCCTGGTGGCTGGATGGGCCCGGTCGCACAGAGAGGGCCAGGAAAAAGATTGAGAAAAGAAAGAGTTGGTGAGATGGTGAACAGGTACAGTAGAGGTGCTGAGCTTCAGGGTAAACCGCACTGAAATATGCTGGAACAGAGCGTCTGGAGGACCTTATGGCTAACTTTTATTTTTTTTAAAGAGTCCCAGAATTATTAATATTTTATATTGACTCTCCCCTTTACAGAGAAAAACTCAAATTATGGCCTTGCAGTTGTTTGCTTCTGCGCACCAGTCAAGTTGCAGTTTACATCCATGTCTGTCCAGACTCATAATATACTGTATGTAGTGACTGATAACATTAGTAACATGGTGCAACAACAATCACCTGAAGCTCAATCTCAGCAAAACCAATGAGTTTGTGGTGGATGTAGTCCATGCTTCAAATATGGATGTTTGTGTGAAATTTTGTCATAATTAGTGTATAAATTCTTGAGTTATGACTAAAAACTTGTTTAATAAGTCACAGTGACCTTGACCTTTGACCTATGATCACCAAAATCTAATCAGTTCATCCTTGAGTCCAAGTGAATGTTTGTGCCAAATTTGAAGAATTTCCATCAAGGTGTTCCTGAGATATCATGTTCACAAACATGGGACGGAAGGACGGACAACCCAAAAACATAATGCCTCCAGCCACGGCCATTGCTGGTGTGGAGGCATCCTAAAAATGTACCACCCACTCACTTTATTAAACTAAAACAAAGAATTTGAGAGGGTGCACTCCTCCTGTAACCCATCAAAACTGACACAAGGGCGGGATTCAGAGAAAAAAAATCTAAATTCAAAGAGGTCCACTTCAGTGACGGATAAAGTATTTCTCTGTCCTCAGTTCAGACTTGAGTGGTTATGTTTGCTCAAAAGATGCTCTGTCCTTTGTCTAGTAGTGGCACTTCACATTACCTTTTTAATTATCACCACAGTCTGGAATATGAGACATACTGCTTGAGAACTACTTGTTCTCTTTTTAGAGCACGCTATGTAGAATTACTTTGTGTTGACTCACTTTTTACTCTGATTGAACGGATACATTTGGTCTGTAAGTTTCCTTTAAAGGCTAGAAATTCTGTGCCGGTTTGTGACGCGATCCTTCACATTTATCCAGGCCTGGGACTGGCTTGTGTATCCCCAGTGGCTGAGGAGCAAAAAAAAAAAAAAAACCTGTAGGGGTCGGGGATCATACTACCAACCTTCCGATCAATGGACGACTACTCTACCTGCTGAGCCACAGCGGCCATTCTGGTGTTGGACTAATATTGGATAGTTTTCAAATAAAATGGATCAAAATCAATACAGCTTAACCAGAGATAACATTGTTTTATTCCAATGAGAATCGGTTGTGTTATGCTAATAGTGGCTAACATATCCTTAGCTGCTAGTCTTCAGCAGAGATGAAGAGCAGGCTACAGAGCTCTGGTAAGTCCACACTTCAGCCTCAACTGAAGTTGACAGTGATATCACTGTTGCCTCTGCATATGTTAAAGTTGTCATAGTAGACCTGTAAACAGACTTCATTGTATAAAACCAGTTAACTTACTTTGACGGAATAATAATTTTCACATAGCACCCAATCAGAGTGGAATTAACAACTGCAAACCTAAGATAATGCTTCCTGTTCACCTAATATTACAGCTATTTTTGATTTTTATTTAAGAGCTGTCGATGTCACTAACAAATTTAACATGTAGCCGAAAGTAGGAGCTACTGTACACGTGCTGTCTGAAGATATAACATCCGATCAAAACTGCCACGTTGATCCTGTCTAGCTGTTTTGATGAGGATAATAAACTCCCTGACACAGATACACAACTGTTTTTCTTATATGGCAAAATACACCTTTAAGACCTGTGATGCACACAAAATAATGTGATTTTTTTAATTAAATAAAATCTATCTCTGGGATGAGACAAAAATTAAAGGGCCTATCCGCCCTTCAGCAAAAATGTAAAAAAAATACAGAATCCTTCCCCTTTTGTGACCCTCCTCCCCTCCCCCAATAATTTTCATATTGTAATTCAAATGAAGTAAAGTTACACAGAACATTTCTCTTTTCATCTTCTGGGGGTGAACAATGACATGAAGGCTTCCTACAGCTGGTTTCATACTGAATTCTAAGATATCAGTCAACTGCAATTCATCGTGAAATTAATTTTTCCTTCACTTAAAAGGACTGGTATAATATTTCATCCTCGACGGTGGGTGGCTGATAAAAGTATATCGGATGTCAGTAGAATAAGACTCAAAAATATTATTCTTCCAATACCAGCCCTTTCTGTGCTATTCTGAGGTTATCACAAAGGGAAAACAAGGACGCTAAGACAAAAGCAATCTGAGCTTGTTGTCTCCTGTTTCTCCTTCACCGAGAAAAAAAAAAGAAAAAGAAAACATCAATTATTCCACTACCCAGTTCCTGTGGGTTTAGGGTAGGGGGTAAGATAACTTTCACATTCTATCACGTTCATTTCACGTTCACACTGTTGATAAGAACTTTGCTTTAACCATCATAATTTCTTTTTTTTTCCCAAAATGTTGGACTGCTTGCGTAATGATCATTTCCACTTAACATTTTTCTTTACCTCCACAGAAAAATAAGATGTGGGTCACAAGTGGATCGTGACAGCAAAGCAAATTTAAAGGCCCGTATTACAAATGAGTTTTTCGTTAGCAGAAGAAAATCTCTCCTGCTGGCTCCATTTTCAACATCTGTTTCAAGAGCCTCTGGCTCTTTTAGATTTGGTAGACATATAAAGGAACTAATTTGCAAATGTAATTTCAAAGCAAGGGAATAAAAATTACAGTGTTTCTGCAAAGTGTAGTGGAGGAGGTCCTTGACATAGTGAAGGACTATACAGTGTGTCTCATGTCTGAACGCTAACACTAACTTGAGGAACTGAGACAATTGCAGCAGAGCAGCTTCTATAAAACTCTGTGAACATGTAATGAGATTTAAAATTCAGCATTTGGCCAAATGTACCGCATTGTTTTGATTCAGCACAGTGCTGAAGTGATCAGTGGATTAATTACTTATTCAACAGACAAGTTTGATAACTGATTAAATTACTAAAGTACTTAAAGTACTGTTGTCACGATACCAAAAGTATGACTTCGATAGAACACCCCCCTGAATATCTCAAAACTACTACTGAAGTGATACCATGCAAAAACCTGAAACATCAGGAAACATTTAACAGCACATTAACTATGATTTTATTGAGCATAAAAATAATAAACATAAATGACATCAACTCCAATTCTGGCACTTCATGACAAAGCTTAAACCCAGAATAATTAGCCTGCACACTACAGAAGTGCAATAAAGTAACGTTACAAATGACTCAATATACCTCACTGGTGAAGGTCTGCACTCTACTGAACACATTTACTAGTAATAGAGATAATTATTGACAACAATGTACAGTACATGCCATGATGACCATTACCAGTACTGAATATAAATGATCATGTATAACTGGTGTTTTGTAAACGTCTAATTTTTTAGCAGTTTGTAGTTAGCTCAACTTGTCTTTTCAATATCAATGAACTTAAAATTTTAAGGCAGCCCGAACATTAACTTTTTAAACAACAACAACAACATATGCATATGGTAAAAGAAACCCACAAGATGATAGCCCTGCGCTGACATATTTCTGCTCTGAAAAAACAATATTTCCTAAAACGCATCGCTACCAGTGAGCCAGCATGGGAAAGTGTCAATCGACAGCGGTTTATAAATTCTGGTACACTGTGACACAGAGAGATTTGCCTGGCAGTGATTATTCAGCATTGTGTGAAGTCCTTTGGCAAGTGTTTGAAGGTAAGGGATGTTCGTTTATATTAGGGCTGGGCGATATGACCTCAAATCAATATCACGATTAATTGAACCTTTTACCTCGATTACGGTTAATGAACGATTATTTTAGGTTTTTATTTATGGTTATTTATTGAATATTTCAAACAACTGAAATCAAAGCACACATTGCTTGAAATTAAATTAAATTAAATGTGTGGCATTTGTAAATGCTTGTGATATCGACAGCTGCTTTCTGGAGGCACTTGTTGTCGGGCGCTTGTCAGTGTCTCTCTTTATTTGAGCCATGCACTGTTCATATTCGGTAATGTGATTGTGCTCCAAGTGTTTTTCCGCAGTGTTTACATTTGACTTCTTTTTGATCTGTGTCGTCTTCGCTGAAGCCAAAATGTGTCGAAACGACGGACACAGCATTTTTTCTTTGGTACAAGCTGCTCGAGTTGCTCAGTTGGCAAGGTGTTTGAGTTCTCCTCCATGTTGCTTCCATGTCGTGGACTGGACGGGGCGGAGTCACGTGACTACACACACAGTAGTATGTTTTTAAGGGGACAGTACATGAACACACACAGTAGGGAACGTATTAACAGAATTTTTTTTTTATAAAAAAAAAATGAAATAACCGACATGGGCAAGATTACGTCGGTTTGAGGCTCTAAATGTCTGTTTTGATTAATTTTCGATTAATTGCCCAGCCCTAATTCATATGAAAAAGTCCCGCACTCCAGGTTTAAAGTAGTATTTGAGTCCATGCCATCAGTGTTATATACTTTACATGTTTTGTTAATAAGCCAACATTTGTTTAAACATGTTAAGTAAGCTAGTGTAAATGCTTTGTTGAAAAAAATCAATAATGGAGCCTAATCCCAAAATATTTTAAACACTTTGAAAAAGGGTGATCCAATGTTTTTAGCACTCATAAAAAAGGACATAAATACTATGACACAGCTCACTTATGAAATAATTGATGTATTTAATTGAGATGATAATATGTTATGACCTTATAATGATTTATAATCTGTTTTTTTTAATCATGAATCATACCATTACATTCTCTGCACCGCAATGCAATTCATGGGTGCTTAAGAGGTGAGCACATATTTCATTCAGGGTTTCCTTCAACATAAAATTCAAGGACTTTTCAATGACTTTCCAGGCACAATTCCCTCAAATTCCAGAGGGACTGTCCAGGATCAAATTCAAGGACCCACCACAGCAGCAGCAGAAGTTTTTCCCTCTTAAAATTCACAAACTTTCAATGTTTCAAGGACTCATGGGAACCCTCTCCATTGTAAATATTTGACTGACAAGCGCACTAGCGCCTTGGTTAAAGGTTAGCAGGGGAAAATATGCAGAACTGAGAGTGAAACTATGAAAATTCCCACCTATTAACACTTCCTGTTCCAGCTAAAGTAAATATTTGATTCATTCGCTGGTTTTGCAGCTACGGTTGGAAAACCACTTCTCTTCTTGTGTCATTTCTGTCAAACCTCCTGAAGTGTGAATGAGCTCTGTGATCACAATATGAGCAAAAGAACGACCTGAGGGTTCATTTAAAGGTCATGGGTACAGCATCTACATTGTGCAGGATTATCTCGACTAAACAAACAATCTCCCACACAATCACAAACTACAGACTCTTATTTCCTGTCCCGACTGACCTCGGCCAACCAGATGTACCAACTCCAATTGACTGTGCATCCTAATCAAACTGCCTGCAGCGTCCTGACTCGCCAGAAAAGAAAAAAGATAATAACTGGTGTCTATCAACTCTGCTAAACCACATACCCTGTAGCAGCTTCACCGCTCTGCTGCCTGTCAATGTCACTAACACAAAGGCAGCCAATGGTTGTCTCCTGAACCTGCAGCCCTCCACTAACCCACATATAGGGTCACATATAGGGACAGGAGAGCAAATGCTGCATTTCAGCGAGTATTTCAGTTGATTATGCCTTTCTTTGTCTCTTTCTCCCTTACAACCTATGTGCTCTCTCTGAATCTTCTTCTTTCTGCATTTGAGGATGAGCCAAAGGGCAGATGGTTCACTGAATTTTTCTGGGTAATTAGTCCCTGACCTGGAACCAGTTTACCGGGTTTCCTCAACTGAGAGACCAAAGATGAATAGCTTTACCAAAACACCAACAAACCACTATCGCACAGTTCAGTTGTGGAATATAAATGTGTTGCTTGATGCAAAACTCATACAAGCTGTGTCCAACACACGCCAGAGGTGAATTACAGGTTATGCACTGGAAAAATGATGAAAATTAGGAAGCATTCAGAAGTGATTCTTCTACACCAGCCAGGATTTGAAATGTTTAATTAGCAGCTCACATATACTGTAAGTGAAGCATTGTGTCTGCTGAAACTGTGGATATTTTGAGCAAGGGTAACAAGGGTTTTACACTCAAAAGCTCATCTGCTTCACCTGTACTGGATGAGTATGGTTTGATTACATTTGATTGACAGTGTCACATTTGATTGGGGCACAGAAGTTCATGACATCAACCCCCCCACATTTTAAATCAGTGAGAAAAGCAGAAACAAAGACACAAAAATCTCTTGCGAAAGAAACAAAACCGTGTTCGTATAAGAAGCTGATTGAGAAAAATAAGTTTTCAGGGCTTTTAGGAGACAAATCAAATTAAAGTTGGCACCCAGGTGCATAACTAGTGAAAGGTTTAACAGGACCAGTTCTAAACCGCACCTAAGCTTGTCTAATGCTTACTGACAGAGCAACCAACCGTGTAAATCGATCATATTACTGAAAGCAAGAAATCTGCATGACAGCAAATGCCACAAGAACTGAACATGTTGATGTTGAGTCAAAAAAAATGCAGCTAATTAATTAGACTGCACGACAGCCCTCCCGCCTAGAGTCTGAAAAGTATATAAATACTTCTGGTGACTCCACAGCAAGCAGACAGGGGACATCCTCCCATTTAGGCTCGACACTTTAAAGGGATTGTCAGTAAAAAAGAAAAGGTGGTGCCACCTGTGCTACTGATGCACAGAGAGAGAGAGGGAGCCAAGAAATTGTTTGAATCTACTTAAAAAAGAAGCTGAAGTGTGTCCAGAATTTGTGAAGGGACGGGGTCTTGATCATTGAGCTGTGAAACCGTTAAGAGTTAGATCACACCGAGACTGTCAGGGTCTCTAGAGATCAGGCGGACCACTGTGTTATAGCGTTTTCACTGCCATTTTACAATAAGGCCAGGAGGTGAATAAAAACAAGGTCTGGACCTTAAGACCTTGACTGGGTCCAAAAATGCCACCATATTTACTATACAGCGAAATATCTTTACCCTCCAATTGTGCCTTCACAGTGAAATAAATGTGTCCATGTTACATACACTATTTTCTGATAATAATTAATTAATAATAAAAGAGTATGGTCTACACCTACTCCACATGTAAAGTGTTGTGACATAACTTTTGTTGTGAAGTGGCGCTATATAAATAAAATTTGGCTCGACTTGATAACAATCCCACAATGCAATGCGTTGCATTCTATAGATGCGAAAATGAGGTGATTGAAAAGCGTACAAAATTTGAGTTCACTGCTCACTAAAGAGTCGACTACCAAGTATGTATTACATAGGAAGTGGTGGTGCCAGAAGCAGCGCTTAGGAAAGGAAAACGTAAACTAAACACCTATCTGTTTCTGTTCCACTCAACTCAAGAGGCATACTTATTCACCTTTTACCAGTTTCCTCCACTCCTTCCAGCTTCCACCTGCTCGGCCACTCTTTCTGGGCTGTCACCCAGCCAGCCGTCACATCCATCTGATCATCTAGTGTCCGGACAGCTCCTATGAGCACACGGTCCTTTGGCCTGCTGTGGACCTACTTCCTGGTGCAGCTGCCACCTGCCCTGTCGCACAGTGTTTCGCATTAATCTCACCGTGGCTGGAGCCAAGTGGCCAGTCCACTGTGTTCCAGTGTGTGCCTCTATCTCTAGGTATTCACTTATACTATGTGTGCGATATGCAGTGCTGCTGCAGAGAAACGGCGCCGTCACTCAAAGACAGACGTGTAGACAAATGGGAATAGACATCCAGCAATCACACATGAGGATGTGCTTTCACACTCAATCTGAGGAGAGATGGCCACAGAGACAACAAATAAACCTAACTCCTAACTGTCCCAACTGTCATGGCACATAAACGTCCCTGCCTCTCTGTTGATTCTTGATTCTTTTGCTCATTCTGGAGAGGTTAAGCAAGGAGGTGATTAAACTGACCTCACCAGGGTTCTGTTAAATGTCACTGCTTGCGTATGAGGCTTTCAACTGTTATTGGTTTAGCGTTCAGCCACCGAACCTGAGCTGAACTCGTCCTCCTGCACTGTGGCACCTAACAGCCCACTGATGTTCCACATCAGTCAGTAGTTTGATTTTGATTTTTTCTTTTTTTTTCCGGCATGATGAGTTCCAGACACGATGAGAAAAATACCAGTGATACGTTGAAGCCAGGGCTGGTTTTGGGTCACGCTTTGTGTTTTCAAACATAATAAAGAAGCGAGCTTGAGCATCTCCTCTGGTCTCTTGGGGACTAATCAGCAGGATTCTGACAGTGTCTGCTTTTCGATAGCATGGGAAGAAAGAAAGGAGATGACTGGGGTGCAGAGAGCTGGCTGGGTGCTTTTGCGACGAGGGGAGACGAGTTGAGGACAAAAGCCGTGTTCGAGCCATGTTAGGCCAGGTGAAGACAGCGGGAACGAAAAGCCTTGTATAAGGTGGTTAGCCATGCCTCAGTCACAGCACTTTGAAGGCAGACCCAAAGCTCTCTGGGTGGAAAATACCATTTTGAACAAATCTACATTTCCATTCTGTGCCCCTGACATTATCAAAAAGCCATGAATAACCAATGCACACCCACAGAAACTGCACAGGCAAGGAAAATGGCTATGCGCCTCATCGTACGGAAATCTACATACTTGTTTTTAATATCATTGATGCTAATAAAAGGTGATCATGCGAGTAAATTACTCAGAAAATAGTCATTGATGTGCCGTGAAAAAACAAACAAACACGAGAGTATTTGCTACAGTGTGAGCTAGAGATCGAAAGAGGGAAAGATCATAGAGAGTGGCACTGTCTATTAGACCTCATCCAACCGGTAGGGGACAGTGTATGACCTGAGAAGTCCTGGGGGGGAACAGAGAGAGGGATGGCTGCCAAGTCTCACTGTTAGAAAGCTAATTACACTATTGGCACATCGCGAGGGAGGTGAGGGTTGAAGAATGGACTGGAAGCACTTCGGTAGCTCCAGAGCGGCCACACTCACTCAAATTTTCCACAGAGTCTTAGAAACAGGCAAGTGACTCTCTCTCTCTCTCTCTCTCCCTACTGTCCAGAATTAGCTTTCACTAAAGAAAAAGCAATCCCAGGAATCCCTCTGCAGCTTCAATAACTGTGCCCTGCGTGATGGGTTCCTTATGTGTGCCGAAGACGTGAAGAAGGGAACACAATGCACCACCACACAATAAATCCTGCACGAAATCGGTGGCCACGCTTTCTGTGCACTGACAAAAAGCAGAACTGTCTTTAGCAGGCATCTGTGTTTTATTGGACAATGAAAGCGGGAGCTTGTCGCCTCCCACCGACTGACTGACAGCAGCAGCTGTCTCGCTTTGAAGAAGTGGCACAAAAGGCTGGAGATGACATGATCTGATGCCTTGGCCACTTCTTTTATTTATTTTTCGAAAACATTTTTTGAAATACAGTATATATGCTGTATATACAAGGAAGATTGTAAGAAATCTGCAGAATAGGGACATTCTGCTGGTAGATATACATGGCCCCGGCTGGAAGATATATTTGTTATATATGGCTGCTGGCCAGAAGAATAATGGCAGTGCACACAAATGTGACATCTAAATTCCTCAAAACATTCTTCCTCTTCAGCTGACTGAAGTGGGCTTGCACTGTGCATGCACAACTCATGGATGTAAAGGACAGACATTATTTGTATTTATTGTAGATTGATATTTCCTTTATGAAATTAAAATGCAAAAATTATATGAGTCAAATTAAAACACTTTTTTTTAAAACTGTCCTCTCGTCACAGTAAAACATGAACCTGTAAACGCACAGTGTAACCCTGAACGGTGACAAACCAACGTCAGAGCCTTCAGATATATCTGCACCCTGCTTTGCCTCAGTTGCAGTTCTGCCCCAGTTGGTTAGCCTTGCTGATGGAAGACCTTACAGGCTACTTCCATTTCCTATATTCAGCCGCAGTTGTGGGACCCATGCAGAGGGAACTAGAGGTTATGCAGCCACAGATGGCCACAAGTGCAAACTCACTGAGGATTGAGGGGAGAGACTGCAAGGGCTCCAGCTGAAGAGCAATTTGGCTTCTATGCTTAGACAAGACTTGATGTTTTATCAGTGCTGGACTAACATCATTTTCAACTGAAGTTTCCACTTACCATACCATGACAAAGGACCAGCTTCAGCTATGCATATGAGACATGTCTTTACTTACCAATTCATCTGCATCTATTTTTCATTTTACAGCTTAAAGAGCTGTCCTAATGACCTAGTTCGCCAAGTACTCATTATTCTCTTTTGAGCGTCGACAACCATACATCAAACGCCAAATGAAGTGCCCACAATCAAATGCGCGGCATATTGAATCATCCAAATCACAGATATATGACTGCCACGCTATTTATCTTCCAAAGCCAATCATGTCAAATTATACTTGTTTCACATACTACCTTTTTTCTTCTTTTTTTTAAAAGCCTGCAATAAAGAAAACAATTCTTCCTTTCTCTTCCTGTTATAAGAGAAAAATGCCATTTTGTTTCCAAAATGTCCACTTCAGACGCCAACAGTTTTTGTGAGTAAAAATGAATCAGATCTCTCTTCGCCACACCGCAGCTTAAAAGAGGTATCATTTTCCACAGGCCATAAACGCACCTCAAATACATTTTCATGGTGTCACATTGTGAAAGGTTTTAGCTGCTTTCAAAGACCAACATGATTTAATAAAAGGTCAGAAAATAATCCAATCCTTTCTTGAGGTGTCTAGGTTTTTGGAGCCTTTTATAAGTACTGCACTTTTGTGTAATATACCTTCCAGGAAGGTGCAAACTTGTCTCTATAAAGGTCTTGAAAGAGGAAATTCATAGTCAAGAGTGAGAAAACATTTGTCACTCTGATCCTCCAAAGAGTGTCTAAGTTTTTAATTTTTAAGTCTAGTCAATTTATGTAGACCTCCACACAATCAAAATCTACAGTTTTAGAAAAGCTTTACAGCATTTTTCAAAGATAACTACATACCAACTTTACCTAAGGAGCAATTTTCTTACCACTCTTCACAGTGGAATATTTACCACTTCATTACACAGCCAGAGTAAAATGAGTTAAGGGTCTTAATCAGGGATCAAGTAGTTTTAGAGCTCTCACAGAGAAGATTTAAGGTTTAAATACCAGGGGACACCTGGCAGTAGAGCGGAGTGGGGGGGCTGAGCTGAGGTCTTTCTCTAATATCCTCCATCCATCCAAGTGTCCCTGCTGGTACACTTCACATTCTCTCAGCATGCTACTGTCTAACTTATATAGTCAAAAATACCCATTTGTTTCCTAATTATAAAATCTAATTATGTTGAAATTGGACTGATAATGTTACACCTGGCAAGATGGATTAAATTTTAATTTCACTCTGAATGCAGGTGTTGATGGAATGTGTATCTTTCACAAAGGTAGGAATCCATCATAGTGTTAATTATTTATGTCCTCCATGCACATGCATCTCTTTTGTTCCAACTTATGCGTGTTTGCAGTCTGGGGACATAATTAGATGTCATTTTTGGCACATCAATACACATCCTTCAACCATCATATTGCAATTGCATTCAGCTGTTGGAAAAATTAGGAACAAGCAAAGTTTGGTTTATTGAGTTTTTAGGTTTTATATTTCTTTCGTCTAATTGTCAAAACCAACAATAAGAGAGAGAAATAGAAAGTCCAATAACTTCCCAAGGGTTATCTCTCAAGGTTAATTGCTCTAGGATCTCTAGAGCATGTCTTAACATCACATTAATTTGCTTTAAAATATGCACAAGGATGCACCAACAGATGAACCCTGGCTCAATAGCAGAAGATGTAAAAGGACTAAAAATATATCACTAAAAATGCCTTCACTGTAGTAGTCGTAAAAGCAAAAGTACTTCTTGCCAGCATCTTTTTAACAGGCTTTTCTGGGGAGACAACTGCTCAGATTGATAAAAACAAGCACCAATAGGACCCCTCAGCTGCCACAATGAACAGAGTGAGCCCCCATATTATTAACGCTGCACACAGAAGGAAGAAGAGTGATCTGTAGGTGATGTCTCAGGAGGACTGAGATGTTTCCATCATAATGTTCACTGACAACACAATTATGCATTGTATCTCACTTCGCACAACGCGCCAAACCACATCAGCAGCAGCTCAGAGGCAAGCATCCCAGCAGCAGCAGTGGAGCTGAGGGAGGGAGGAGGGCAGGGAGGGGGTGGGGGTGCAAAGCTCGGAGCCTGAAGCTGGGCAAATGGAATGCAACGGCAGTAGATTGGAGACCAGAAGCAGAGGGGGAGTGCCAGTGGTCTTTCACTTTGCATCAACGTCAGATTAAGGACACTGGCAAGAAGTGCAGGAGTTAAGGCACCGAGAGGCAAAGGGTGCCAAAAGAGTGCGGGGAGCACAAGAGAAGCGCGTTGATCCTGAAGCCAGCGCTGCCACTACACATAACTGGAAGGCCGTTTTAAAGACTGGAAACACGATGAAAGATGATGATGGAATCTGCCTCCACAAGAGAGGATGTAAGCCTGTACCGAAAACCACTATAATTACGTGACATGATGTTTTCAGTGACAAACAATACTACGAGTTTGAGCAGAAGCCTTATATATCCAGCGATACTGCACCGGAAATTCATGTGCTTCATCTGTAGGCTTGAGATTTTCAGTTACTGCAAAGTACAGTACTCCAGTTAAAGATGTATTATGGAGGTTTTCATCTTGTTTCGAAAGAGTTACATGTCCACATTAAAAACAACAGATGACCGTGAAGCTTAAAGTGACTCACTAGTATGCCATGGCTACTTAATGCATCATTATCCTGTAATTGCCAGTTCTGGCTTCAGTGGCCGTTGTTCAGCAGAAAGTGCATCGTTTTGCCTTGGAAGAAAAATGCATCATCTCCAGATGAATGACTCATATGTTTTCTGATATGATGCCCCAGTTGACAAGACACAAAATAAAAGCATTTTCTCATATGATGCTTCAATGGTCAAGGTTAAGGCACAAAAGCAATTTGGTAAGGGTTATTGAAGCATCATGGTTTGGGATAAAATCACTTCTTCATTAAAATTAGGGGGACCTTCATTGCCATGATCAAAATAAAAAACACTTTGTTAAGGATGTTAATAATTGCACTCATAGTTAAAAGAAATGTTGACTGTCAGTAGGTAGGTAGTCCATTGTTCTGTTGATCCATTTATCCAACCTAACCAGTGTTTCCTCTAGGATTTTTTTTCAGCAGCGGGGGCAGGCCAACAAAAAACAAAACAAATACAAAAAAAAAACCTGTGTGATGCACACATAGTAAACCTGCTGTCGGAGTGAAGTTATAACGAAGAAATAAAGTCACACTTCACAAAACAAACTTTAGGACTTATTTATTTACAACTATTTATACTTGACGTTTATTGAAGTAACGTTATCGGTATTATGATTCACTTGGCTCTAATTTCATTAAATGACGGGTAAAGTGCAAAGTCTGGCAACAAGCAAAGTGTTTCGCGCATGAACTAAAGCT
>JBBPCS010000855.1:11628491-11701047 GCA_037974645.1 Hollardia meadi
GTGTGTGTGTGTGTGTGTGTGTGTGTGTGTGTGTGTGTGTGTGTGTGTGTGTGTGTGTGTGTGTGTGTGTTTGTCATTTTATTTCAAAATGACAGAATGCCACAGAGAAATAAGAGAAAGTGGTATGGGCACGATTATGGTGAGATAACTTGAGTATGTGTGAGAAAGCATGCACTCCTACGTGAGCTATAAGGTTGGGTAGAAATAAAGATTGGAGTTGGTGGGAGGAAAAGACAAAGCAAAATAAATAAGAAATGTGCAATAAATGAGATGGAGTATGGAGGCAGGGAAATGCCTGGAAGTGAGATTTAAAGAACTGAAAGAGAGTAATATATTGAGGAGGGAAACATAGGAAGAAGTGTCAGGGTCAGAGAAACAATGAAAAAAAGATATAACCTGATAGGGGAAATGGGAGAGGTGCTGCACTTGGAGGGAGGATGTTAAATGGGTGATAGAGGGAGAGAGGAAAGAGTAGGAGAATGAGTTTTAAAAAGAGGGGGAAAGTAGGACAGGACAGATTGGAGGGAGCCTGAAAAATTACTTGGGATCTATAAAAAAAAAACTGAGCAAGCTAGAAGTTGAGTATAGTGATAAAATGTCAGAAGTGCTTGATATCTCATCTTGCAAGAAATAAGTCTACTTTCACGTCCCCTTAAATGTCTACCAGGATAAACGTAATATGCCCACGGAAATATTCAAAATTCCATTTACAGCTATCTGAAGCTAAATTCATTTATCCCTCCATGCGGGGAATGTGCACTAATGGAAAGAAACTCATCTCTGGAGATAGAGGAGCATCGCTATGGGCTGAGTACGTTTACCGTGAGTTGTCAATTTTATTTTAAGCCCTGTGACAAGCAATAACGCTTGTGCAGTGAGGCACTGCAGTTTGCACTTCACACAAAAGATCACTTGAGGCTATGTTACCGATGTTGCTCCAGCTGGAACAATGCCTAATCAGGTCATCTTTAAAAGCCCTGAAATCAAAGCTTAGGTCCCTGCAAGAAAACGCCACACTTAGAAATGTCAGATGCTGTCAATGGTAAAATAAAAAGGACATGACTCTCTGGCTGCCAGTGGTCAGCAACTTTTCAGGCCAGTCTGCAGGGATGGCAGAACGTCCCACAACTGCAAGTTCAGAGGTTCACTGGTTCAGTGTGTCAGAGGTGTCAGCAGTGGCTGCAAGAGGCACGGCACAAGGTGCTGATGGGTCTGTCATTTTTTTCCTCGTTTTTTTTCATGTATTATTCATGCAGTGACAGTTTAAACTACAGTAGCTGCTAAAAAACGTGGCCCTCTCTAGAGTCTGCATTGACTTAAATAAAGATGGACGACACGTCCTCCCACCGTACAAAAATGAAGCCAAAATATCCTGGATATGCTGCCATCTTGCGCTGGTGATGTCATTTGGAGCCAGAGTCTGCGCAATATTGATCGGGTGGTGGAACCGCGGTATTGAGTTCCCGCCCATACACCTGCCCGACTCGAGTGCAAGCCAGGCTCAGCTGTCAGTTATGACGTTTCACCCAATTTTTATAGCATCAAATAACTCATAAAAACCAAACTGATCAGAAAAATCAACACTTGAGCATATATATATCAGCATGATAAGAAATACCTAAAATGACAAAAAAAAAAACATCTTTGGGAAAAATTTATTTGATGTAAACTTTGAGTTTTTATTTTGAACCTTATATCAAACAACATTAAGGGGCAGGATTTATGACCTTTACTGCGGCCCACCAGGGGTCGGTCGAGATGTTTTGGCTTCACTTTTGGTTGGCTCTCATTGTCATCCATCTTTATATATAATCAATGAGAGTCAGTGTTTGGTTTGTCCATTCTGGGCTACTGTAGAAACATGACGGTACAAACATGTGGAAGAGGACCGGCTCCTCCCGTAGATATAAAACCGGCGGAAACAAAAACACGACTCTTAGTTTCTTTGTACACTAATGAAAACACAATTATGAATGTTATATTCTAATTCTGTAACTGAAACCCTAAATTCCACACACTGAACATTTAAAGGACATGGCTCAAATGTTGTGTAGGATGTTGTGAAAGTGCAGGGTGAATGAATGAAGCCTCTCTTAAACCTTAATAGTGAATATACTGTATTTGTCTTATCACCCAACCCATCTCCACTCTTCTTCTCCATACCCCCTCTTCCTCATCAGGATCAGGCTGTCCTTTCTTATAGTTACCAGGTGTGTCAGCCCTCTTTCTCTTTGCAGCATGTCCATTGGCTGTCGTGGGATTTACAGGCCGGGCTGGACCAGGACTCCACTCTGCTGTTGTGCTGAACTTCTCCTCCAAAGGCTCCTCTACCTCTGCTGCATCATGTGCAACCTCTCCTGAAACAAACACCAAAAGGGATACACTGTGCACAGAATGCATAAAAATCTCATTTTACCAGTTAGGACTGTTCTATAAACCATCTATAATTTAGGAGTTAGGACTGACAAGGAAATCCAACTGTTTTATTCTGGATTTTTTTCTGTGCAGTCAGTGGTTGCTCTGTAAGGAGAGTGGTGCATTATTAAAGGTATATGACTTTTCTTAATGCTCCTAATTCCTTATTTTTGTATTCTTGTTTCATTATTACAGTAAATTATATCCAAAAAAATGTGTCTTCATCATCTTAGTGATATAATATAAAACAGCACTCAAAGCATATGTGGGAGAAAAAACATAAAACTGTTAAGGCCAACTGAAATCTACCTGTCAGGGGAGGTACCTGTCCTCCCAGAGGGTCGAGAGCCAGACATGACGGGCTCGGCTGCACTAAGGTCCCTAGAGGAAGCCGCGTGCTGTTGATCAGCACGTCAAATTTAGTGCTGCGGCAGGTGTTGCTGCACACGGTGTCATGCTGGTAGAAATCTATCTGGCCAGAGTCCATCATTTTCCTGCAGGTTTGAAAAGAACGTTACAGACTATCCAAGAATATTTTTTGTGTCACAGCTGCAGAGGGGTTATTAAAGTATGGATTGAATTTGTTGAATAGTTCCAGCTTCCAAGAGGTTTGCTTGACACAAAGCCCACTGATCTGACCTCGAGAGGAATAAAGATGAAGAGAGCAGATACTGCCTATTGAGTTGGTATATTGACTCACTGTAACAACAAGAACAAGTGCAAACACGATAAAGGGGTGAGAGGTATCACTCTGCAGCTCGCTTGCGTGTTATTTGATCCTGCTCTGATAATAATGCTGCTTCCCTCTGGAATGTACTGGCAAACCCCAACGCAGACAGACCTGACGCAAGTGCAAATTAAATGACTGAGACGTGCTGCTGACTGCATTAAATTGAAGTGTTTAAAGTCTGTTACTTTAACCCCAATGCAGCAAAGTGGTGTGAAGGACTCCCTTAAAGATCATTCAGATTTACAGTCGCACGCATTTTTTTTTTTTAAGTCTACCTGAGCATTACCCCTCCCAGCCTGATGGCCCTTTTCCAATCCTTCAGAGTGGCTTTCCCTGCCAGGTGTACAAACTGCTTCGGACTGATGAGCTGGTCATTGAACTGTAGACGACAAGAAGACAACACAATGTTTATAAAAAAAAGCAGCCATACAAAAAGTACTTTTTGTCTTAAAGTCTAGTCTTAAAGTATCTGATATGAAATGTTCTTGTGCGAAACATCTGTCTACTATGGTAGCTCAGCGCACAGGAACTTCAGAAGAAACATGCAAATAGAAAAACATGCTGCAAATAGACAGATGGGTAGATCTAATCAGACATTACAGATATAACAGACAAGATGCAAAGATAATCGTGAGAGAGGACGGTTTAACAACCAGTAAGTCATTCTATACTATTAATAAATGAAAAATCATCAACTTACTTTGACACATCTGACGTTAATTCCAGGGCACACAAACTTCTTAAAGAGTAGAACGGCTCTGCTGTCTCCACAGGTGATGGGGTAGCCATACTCGATCTCCTCTCCTTCCGCTTTACTGTCTTCTAAAGATTACAGGCCAAAATCAGAACCACTCCAAGCAATACTGTGGAATTTTACGGTACGCAACGATGGGGTAATTAATCAAAGTATACTGTATTCACAAGAACACATTCCTGGGATTGAACATGTAAAAATCATGTGACAACAAAATCAAAAGTCTGTCATTGCACTGCAGGAGGTTTATCAATGTTCTTCATGTTTGTTAAGTAACAGTGCAGCTGGAAGTACACTGATGGATTCGTTATGTACATAATACATTCATTGTATTAAATTATTTATTGATGTTATGTGCCTTTTTGCCCTGAGTAGTTTATTGTCAGCGGTGAAGGGGAATGTCTCTGTGTCACGTACCGTGATGTGTCTCTATGGCCAAGACTGTCGTACCAGTGTCAGCAATGTCATCATTTACCCTGCAGAGGGCGACAGTTTGTCACATTTAACACAATAATCATTTCATGCTTGCTGAGAGCTGAATATACTTCAGAATTTAATAGCAAAACATGTGAATCGCTGCATGTGTAACCTTTTTGAAAGCTAAGTGCTCCTCTCTTTCTCCACACAGCTTACTGTTGTATTCTTTGACTTAAGCATGCATTAAAACTGATTATGAACTTCACTGATGTCAAATGATGTCATAAGATTTGCCTAATGTGATCAAGAAGCATAGGGGAAATGTTTTATCATGCTGAAAATCTGTGCATTTGTGCAAATTTGTCTGTATGTTTACATTGCTCTATTTCCTCACAGAAAATTCAAAACATTTATTGGCCCTTTAATGATATAAGCCATGATATTACCCATGCAGGACGGGCTGCAGGTGCAGGATGACTTGAGCCTTATGGTTGTTGCCACTGGACTCCCCTTCCTCTTCCTTCACTGTCATTGGATCCCCTGAAGACACAGTGACCTCAGCACCCGCCATCACCCCTCTCCACAGAGCTGCACGCAAAGAGGGCCAGGCATGCATGTTAACATCCAGATCACACACACGCATATGCAGTGGTGCCATTTAATGCATACACAAGTCAATGAAAACCTTCCCCGACCGACTTTTTCTGGCATGCAACTGTCATATAAATGAACCCGTGCTGTGTTTAAAATGACACAATCCTCACATAAACAGGCCTTGCGTCCTGTATTGCTGTTGAGAATGCAGATGGATGATGGGACAGAAGCTTATGGCTTTAACTAAAACCTGTGCTATAAGGCCTAAATTGTAAAACTATACCGCATCAATATAATATCCTCAGTGGACTCAACAGGTTAAATGTGCTGTCATAAATGTTTTTTAAAAAAAAATCTATTTAGGGACAAACTCTCAGTACTGTGTTATGCAACTTTGTGTCTAGGCCACCACTTTTGACACAAATACAACAACAATAAAAGACTTGTTGAACAAATATAACCTGCAGGAGTGTTGTTACTAAGTCATATCAAGGAAGTCTTCAAATTCTAGTTGATATCAGCCTCCAATTATTCATATGTATATATATAGTCCATCCCATAGGCCTACAATTTCCTGAAAAGGTTACAGTTAAATTATGAAGCCTAAGAAAATTGTATATCCTTCATTACGGGCAATATAGGTAATAATATGCAGCATATAAATGCATTTTAGAGGGGTCAAATATGAATAAACTGTCCACTTGACTACTATCTATGGTCATTAGCAGTTGGGAAAGAAAAACAAATAACACAGAACAATAATAAATAATGTGTCGCTGCATTAATTCTAGTAACTATGATTCTGTCCATTATATTCTTTCCTTCGCAGGCAGCAGCTGAGGCGTTAGATTCACGGGGCGACGCTATCAAAAGCAAAGAGAGAAATAGAAATTAATTTACAAACTGTGTTAGGGTTATTCCATGGTAGAGGAACAAAACAGGCAACGTTCCCATGCAGTGAAGAGCAACCTGCAATAAACTGCTCAACATATTCCACACTAAATCAGGTAGCCCTTGGTGGATCACCAACTCCTACACGGACGGACAGTTGCGTGTCTTCCTCAACCTCCTTCACTCACTCAAACTGACGTCTCTTTGGTGCGGCGGCACGCACACCCCGGCCAACAACGGTGCAACGGCGCGCACTCCTGCTCCACGGAGGGTTCACAAAAGATCACCGAGCAGACGCTGAAACTCCGAAACACTCTACCTGCTACTTTCAAGAATAGTGTCATAGTTTCACCTACCGTATTACAGCAGGGGATAATTCATCCTCCGCTTGTCGGAGAGGCACAAGAGCATGCGCCGTGCTGCTTCGTTACACTTCCTGCAGTGAAGGCAGCATTTGCCTGAGAAGCATCTGTCCCGCTGTCACGAGAAGCGGTTAGTTCGCACGCGATGTGTAAATCGGTCAAACTGCTCTTATGTGCGAGTGCACGGCTTTGTTTGAGCACCTCTGAGCCACGGCACTGCATGTGTTGACAGATTTCAAGCTCCAGAAACATGTTTTCCACCCCAAAAAGGAAGTCATGAAAATGTGTTTTTTTAATGGACAGTTTCCTCATTGTAAGGTTTAGACTTGGCGACACGACATTGTGTTTCAGTTGTCACTTATGTGGCCTCATTTTCTTTTCTCATTGCAATAAACCTGCCTGTTGTATTTTTGTTGTTGCCTGTATTTCACCAGAAGGTGGCGCGGTTTGCACTTAGGATCAGGAAAGACTGGAGTGTCGATAAGTCCCACGGGCAAGATATTCCAAAATGCTGGGATTTAACCATAGAACGCACACTTTCACATTTTTAATATCTTTGGAGTTATAGGGTTAGGGTTATGGTTAGGGTTAGGGTCTATAGAAGAATCTGAGAAGCAAGTTTAGTGTTAGCCGTCCTAGCATTTACTGCCAACGGCTGGTCTCAGGTCTGCATACATTTACAAACGAGCCCACCCCTATTTGGGAATGGAATGCCGCGGATTGTTTGATTGACACACGGGAGAACCAATGAGAGGCCGAGTTCACGGCTCGTGGCCAATAGAAAATATTCACCAGTCTGTCCGATAACTTTTTTTTTTTTTTTACTGAAGTCAGAACCTCGAGCTATCGGTGCTTGCACCTTACTTTTTCACGGGAGCTCTGGAAACCATGCTAGCAAAGTGCGAAAACATCCGGCATGCTGTGAAGTCTTTTATCGCCGCTTTGTGGATTACTTTTAGCGTCTGTCCCGTGTGGGTTCATGGCCAGGAGGGTAAGGAAAAAACACACTTTTATTGACGCTTTTGACAAGATAAGGAATGTGACGCCAGTTTATTTCAAACATCTTGCTAACCAGCTGCCACTAACGTCTGTCTTGGGCACGAGCAGCTAAAACAGATTAAATGCCAGTTTATTTTTAATTTAATAGTATGTTTGTTTATGCAGTTACAGTGTGTTAAAGCATTTCTAGGAGGGCGACAAACACCAATGACCAACAGGCTGTAAAACATCGCGCATCCTCCCTAAGTTAGCCCGTATCCTCCTGTCATACATTAGCTCTGTAGTGCACAGGTCCTGACAGTTTTGTCATGTTCTACTGTCAGTTCTACTTTTATGGTCTGGACCACAAGAAACTTGTATTAGTCTAACTATACTGTATCTGTATTTGTCATGCTGAAATAGGTGCAAAGGTCGGCCATGTGATGTCATGGTAGCATTCCTTACATACTCTTCCCTTGTGCATGTTTACCTACTGATCCCAACTATCAGCCTACATTTCCCACAGTTTTTCTTTTTTTTTTTTGCAGTATGAATCACAGTGACCACATAAACACAGGCAAACAAAAAAACAATTTACTCCCCTGCAAACTCTGACTCTTAACACTCAGCCATACCACAAATCTTTGTTGTTTTTGTCTGTCTCTGGAGCTTTGGTTTCCTCACATCCGAAGATGATTAAGTCCAGGGTCAATTATTTATTCTGAATCACATTGTTCCACGCTGGCACATATGGAAAGAGCTTTGGTGGGGCCAGCGTACGGGGTGAAACATTTCAGCCTCGGTTTTGTAACTTTGTGATTGACACACAAGACAGGATATGAGCGATGTAGTGACAGGTAGCACAGGTGAACATCCTGTCTGGTAGTGTGGACCTGTAAGGGCCTGCCAGAAAAACCTCAAGTGGAAAACAATGTTGCTGGGCTGCTGTTGATTGACTGTCTGCTATCCTGCCACCCATTTTGACTCCGGTTTTATGCAATTCACCATCCAAATGTTTTAAACTGGTCAGGACTGGTTGAACAAATGTCTCATTCTGTATAAAACTAGAGACAGACTGTAGGTGAAAGGGTTCAGTGAGCAGAGGAAGATTACCAGCCACCTAGAACTTCCCCAGCGTTGCAGCCTTTGTGGCCTCCCACCGGAAGGTGACAGACCCACGCTCTGTTGCCCACAGCTACAGTATCTCACTGTGGCATTTCCAGGGAATCCTTTTGGGGGCTTGATACCAAAGGTTTATGGTATTAGGAGCTGGAAAGCTGTCGGGAAGTAGGGGAATGGCTGGTGTGATGCAGGATGTGTGTGACAGAGGGTGAGTTGAAGGTTATCCTCCTGTTTCCCCTCAAACAAATCTCCGGGAGCCTTATATGGAATACAAGGACCGTGATGATGTGTAGGCCCAGATGGACCCTGGTGCCTTTTTCAAGTTTTGACCATTCTTGGAACACGTCACCTCTTGACATTTTGGTTGTAGGTTTCGAGCCTGCCGCCCCCACAGCACTTATCTCTGTGTGACCACGGTGGGAATTGACTTTTCCCTTTTTCCCTTTTCTGAGATCCACAGAGTTTTCCTTTTGGTTTAAGTGTTAGTCACGGTTGCCACAGGTCAGAGGAAGAAAATATTATTCATATGGAAAGTAATGCATTAATGAAAAAGAATTAACTTAATTGATCAATTTACTTGCATTTTCCAGCATCTCATGATGTCAAGTAAAAAGCACAGATTTTGTATTTAACCTCAGAAGCGTATCTTCTGCAGTACATCAGTGTACAGGTGAGCTGAGTACTTCCCTTACCAGCAGTTGTGTCATCTCCCAGTTATGGATCAGAAGAGTATAAACATGCCCTCATCTGTTGTGCATGTTCAGAAGAGACTTATTACTCATCTGGCCTCACCTGTTGCATTGACAAAGCCCTTCATATTCCAAGGATTTAATTAAGTGAATTAATGTGACGAAACTATCTGCGCATATGTCATTTTGGCTTTAAGCCGGAGGTACCCAGCTGATAACGTCTCCTGGCACTGATGTTTTAAGATTGAAACTTAGTTATACTTTGATATCCAACGGCTGTGTAAAAAAATACATATTTTTTGTGTTAGTCACTAGTTGTAAACAGGAATGACAGTATTCTGTACAACTTACATGATTATTAATAGGCAAAACATTTTGATAGTCATGCTAATAAAAATGAGAAAGATGCTAATAATTCACTGATTCCAGCTTGTCAAATGTGAATATTTCTGGTTTCTTTAGTCTTCTATAATATTCAAATTAACACCTTTGGATTTTATATTGTTGATCAGACAGAAGAAGCAATGTGAAAATGCAAACCGGAGCAAGCTTAGAATTTGTGAAGGTCTTTTTTCACTATTTTCTGACATTCAACCAATGACCAAATGAGAAAATAATCAATATTAATCTATTAAAACAAAGCCTTCATACACTTGTAGAAGAAGTGAATTTTGTCATCAAAACTTGTTTGTACTTTACAAGAATTAGAATTAGAATTAGATGAATGACTTAATTTAAAAACAAATAACTTTGAACTTTTGCAGCTGTCACATTTCAAGCCGGCACTGAAAAACTGAAAATGGTTCAATCCTCATAACTTTTTTTTTTTTGTGAAAAAGTTATGTGACACATGAAGAAACATGAAAAGTGGCTCTTTTTAATGAGCCTCTAAATTAGCAAGTGGTCGGCATCCAATTCTAGAATTAAATCGTCCCTACACATGTTCCACTGTGGGACTTAACTTTGAGAACTGTTGGCTCCCTCCCATCATAACATCCCTATTGTACTTGTATTGTTTCAGGTAATGGCTGTGGACATACAGTGCTGGGCACAGAGTCCGGCACGCTGGCCTCTCAGAACTACCCAGGCACCTACCCCAGTAACACCTGGTGTAAATGGAGGCTTCGAGTGGCGGAGGGGCGCACGCTGCGACTGCTGTTCGGAGATTTTGACATTGAGAGCAGTCCAGGCTGCAGCAATGGCTCTCTTGTGATAACAGACAAGAATGGAGAAACCACTCTGGGTAAGTTTGTTCACTGCTGATGGAATACAATAAATGCAAGTGAGATTGTTACAGAAGTGCTCTCATGTCTCCTCTGTTGATTCTTCTCTGAAATACCTGCTGATAGATTTTTTTTTATGTTCCATGTCAGTACTGATGATTGTGGAATATACGCAGCATGCCATTCCGTTGACACGCTGACTAAAGAGGCAAACCCACTTTCGCAATAGACACATGCACATCTTCTAACCAGGTGTAACAAGTTGTGTCTTAAGGGCATAAAAGTTTGACAACACACCAAAATAAGGCTTGAGAGATTGAGGAGATAGAAATATTCTGTTAGTCTCCCTATTGTGGTTATTATCGGATGCCACAGAACCTTGATCGTGATTTTTTTTTTAATTATTGTGTCTGATGGGGGAAGTGTTCTTACATGTAGACTTCCCTTGTGACACTGTATTGCTCTGCACATTATTGTACAGTTGTAGTACAAGATCCAAACATGACAGGAAAGCACAAGTAGGGATAGACTGATGTATATATCATCTACAATTGTTTATATGCTGACAAAGGGAATGACAACAGTCCACTATTCGAGAATGTCATTTTCTTTTTGCACAGGCATCTGTGTATATTACATATTGAAAAAACAAAACAAACAACCAGCTGTTTTGGTGGGGTTGCATGTTAACAGGTCCAGTGTGTGGAAAGCTAGATACATCACAGAAGAGTGTGACACTGAAAAGCAATGAAGTGTCAATAAGCTTCAAGTCGGGCCCACACCGCTCTGGACGAGGGTTTCTACTGTCCTATGCAACAGACCAGTATCCAGGTATGATATTTGTAACTGGTTGATTACTATTTGTGAAGTGCTTACGTGGTTATGATCAGTATATGCATATTTTCTGTGTCTGTGTCTGTGTGGTCACACTGCTGTTGAGTTATTACTGTTTGTAGCTCAGCTTTACAAACGCCTGATTTGTAGTGGAAATGGAACTTCTAAAATTTGCTCATTTACAAGTTTACACTGGCGTAATTTTAACACCCAACGTCTGTCCTTATGTGTGTGCATGAGTCACTTCTTATTGGCATTCAACCTCCATCGCAATCGTTGCTCTAGCGTGTTTGCTCAGAAAGCCGGCTGAATGGAGTGAGGGCTCGGCCTTCAGTGTGTCGCTTGGAGTGGCTGGATTTCTCTTTCACTTCCCCCTCCTCTTCATCAGCCTGTTAACCACTGCCAGCCCACTACCAGAGGGTGTTAATTTAGCAGTTATTAAGCCCACATATTTCAACTCTCTCTATGCAACAGCAGATTGTAATGTTTGATCATGTACATTTTATTTGAGGATTGAAATCCAAATTGAATGTTGCCGGATCACAGAGATTACAACATAACACAGATGATGATGATAAAGGTCAAGGTTCTTCCTGTGTATCATTTTAATAACCACATGGACTAGTTGAGGCTTAATGCTAGTCTATACTTGGAGTTTCCTTTTCTCTGGTTGAGACATCTGCACTCCACAGTATGTATCATAGTTTCCTGTTTTTTACCGAGTTGTTTATGAAATCTGGCAGTGTCTGGAGCTAAGCCCACGTTCAGACATACAAACCACTGTCTGTCTGCTGTGATCACACGAGGGCCATTCGCTGTACTCGTGTACTGCGACAAAGTGACAGTAACAAAGGGCTTAGTCACATCAACAGCAGTGACTGCTCATCTCCTAATATAGCACACTTAGAACATGTCTCACACAGAATCTGTTTGTGTGTGGTTGAGTGAATGGCGGGGGCTATTATGTAAGCCTGACATACCGGGTCCCACAGCATATTATTACAAGTCCACCAGTACATGCTATTTAATAAAGTTTGAATTCATTCTCTGGAGAGTTAGTTTTAGTATATATCTGTCTGTTTTGCTGTCACAGATCTCATTTCTTGTTTACGACGAGGATCTCATTTTAGCCTGCAGACTTTGAGGTAAGTGGTTGACTTGTACATTTCCCATAATAGAATCTGCTTCAGTACAACAGTGAGCGTTTCTCGCATGTTATTCTGCTGTTTGTTAGTGTTTACTGCCCTGCTGGATGTGGGAATGTCACAGAGGATGTTTGGGGAAACTCTGAAAAGGGTTACAGAGATGTAAGTAAACCATGTTTCATTTTGCACAACTCCATTGGACTCCCTTGTTATATGAGCACAAGTTATGAATTGATTTCATGCATGAAAGCGCTTCATATATCCCCTCTGCTACAGACCTCAGTCCTGTGCAAGTCTGCAGTCCATGCTGGAGCTGTTTCTGATAGTCTTGGAGGTGATGTCACTGTGAATCGTGGAAGAAGTCTTACACTCTATAAATCCACCTTTGCCAATGGAATTCTTTCAAAAATGTGTGTCTATTGGTATTGTACTCAAAAATTCAAAATGAGAGCTGTTGTTGAACTGGAAATTAGATGACATGCTGTAGATGTTATGCACCGACTGACCTTTTAACTGTCCTTTTTTTTTTGACAGGGGCTCATTATCTGAAAAGAAGCTGCTCTTCAGTAAAGGTATGAGCAAGACAAGTCATTATCACATCACATGTTTGAATTTATCAAAGGGCATACCCAGTGTTTTTGCAGGTTTTAACCCATTTACTACAAGTGAAACATTTACATTCCTACTTTCCGTTTTTCAAGACATGCCGTCGTATGTTAGGATTTTCCTGGCTTCCATAAGCTGTCATTCCTTTCTCCATTCAAAAAAATAATCAACTTCTCTTTTCATGCAATTCATCACAGTGAACGTGTCTCTGCAAATATGTTCAGCAGTAAAGTATGTTATTTCTTCATTGGTCCATCCTTTCCTCTGGTCTCTCGAACAGAATGCAATAACATCCTGAGTGTTTCTGGTTTAAATGCCTCATCCTTCTGGGATACAAACAGCCAAGAGCACGCAACGTTCTTGTCCTCCAGAAACATGGGTTCTAGCCACGACTTCCAACCATGGGCAGCAGGCCGTAATGATCTGAACCCCTGGGTGGAACTGGAGCTGAGTGACAGAAGCACTATCACAGGTAAAAAATGTTCAAATTAGAACGTGTGCGTTAAAAAATATAGAATATCATCAGACTTATCTTTAAAGTGTTTAACTTGCCTAAATTACTAACTAATGATTTTTTTGTGTTCTTTTGTAATTTCCACATAGTCTTGCTGTATTAAATGAAACCACTTACATCACATGTCTAGTGATGAACTAAAATAATTTTTCTTTTCTTTTTTAGGAATAATAACAACGGGATCCGACGAGTACTACATTGAATCCTACATTCTTTATTTCAGCAAGGACAGAAAAAATTGGAAGCTTTACAAAGGAGTTTTGAGCAAAGAAAAAAAGGTATGCGTTGAACTGGTCTCACTTGGTCGTTCTTATTTGAGGCCAGCAGAGCCGATGTGGCAGCTGAGTTTACACTGTAGGCCTCCTGGTGTAAATAATTAACCTGTTTGTTATGGTCCCCAGGTGTTTCAGGCCTATACCGACGGCCACCTCAGGGTTCTCAACAGCTTTTTTCCTCCTATGGTAGCTCGGTTTGTCCGGCTACAGCCACTGAGCTGGCATGGCCGAGCCTCAGTTCAGGTCCAAGTCCTGGGCTGTCCATTTTCCAAGGTCACACCAAGGTCACGCTCACCCGCCGGTGTGTTTTCTCACTAATGAAGGATTAAACTTGATCTATTGACAGTGTGAATTCATGTGTTTACTCCTGATATTATGATGTTTCAACAGAATCTCCATCCATCATTAACATGGATACACCACAGACCAGCGCCACTCCTACCCCCACAGAGGGCCCAGTGTTAGTGGAAACACGACTGAGTACGTACTTGTATCAACTTCTAATTTCAGATGTGTACAATGACAGTTTATACCATACAAGAATGTAATATATCTTTTCTCTCACATTCAACATTGTGTACATTGCAATAAACTGCATTCCTTCCTCTCACTGTTTACTTGTTGTCCTGTAGGTTCCAGTCAGCCAGTCATAGTGGCAGTGGGAGTAGTCCTGGCGCTGTTAATGTGTGGCAGTTGTTTGTTGGCTGGAGTCTGGTGGAAGCGAAGGTACTATATTTAAATACTGTTGAACTTTTCAAAATGCATTTATTTTCTAAATACACACACTAACTGAAATTGACTCATAATAGGGGTGTTTTAAAAAGCCTGACGGTGGGCAATCAAGATAGGAGTAGGAATAATAATATGTTAATTCCATTAAAAGAGAGACTTGATGTTCTCTGCAATTAGGTGGAAAACATATGTCCATGCATTAGCATGTATCAGTATTAGTATCGGCAATCAGCTTAAATTACTTAAAATAAAATATCAGCATCTCGGATATCAGCAAAAAATTCTATATTGTGCATCCCTAATTAATAACACGTGCAGTACTGTTCCTATTTATTAAACACTATTATTATATGAAAAATGATTAATCCTTTATTTAATTAGCTGCCTATTATTTATTTTGTCAACTAATTAATCAGTTAATCGTTTCAACTCTGTAGTCCAAGCACACTTCACAAACATTATCTAGCATGTAAAATACTTTAATGCTCTGTGTTCAACTCCTTCTTCATACAGGAAAAAGGATTCACAAATGAAGTACTCCTTACCCACAAGTAAGTCAAGTACTCTTTAAACATTTTTCTAGTATTTTTCAGGCTTTTTGTTTAAATGCTTCTGACTATATGTGTTTGTTGTGAAATAGATTGTCAGAGTTTCCAGGCAAAGAGTCTCTCCTGCCCACAATCAGAGTTCATCTCCTACCCTCTGGAGCGAAATGTCCATGATGCTCTACCTAGTCCTCCTCTGAATGGTGAGAGTTCATAGAAACATCTAATGATTATTTTTTAACAGAACACTGCTGCACCTCAGTTTTACTACTGTTATTATCAGCAGCTGCCTTTTTGCTAGCCTGTTCATTGCCCATTAAGAGTTTACTGGTGATCTCAAGTTGTCAGCTCTGCCTTCCCTCCTCCATGTTTTCTGCTCTAACGGGCTCTGGGCTCAGTGGTCAGTTTGAGGAGCTCATGCCAGGCCTGACAGGCAAACAGCTCTCTCCACGGGCTGTCCATTCTTTTCCCTGGCTCAGCCCATCACCCAGTCGCAGTATAAACATTCCTTTCTTTGGTCCACGGAGCCGCTCTGAAAGAGACCCTTTAATTGGAGCTTGATATAGGGCGCTCAGCACTCCCCACCACCACCACCACCACCACCACCAGTGCCCCTCTCAGCCTCCTCCATCCCCTCCCCCAGCCAGGGGGCCTTTCACTGAGAGGTCCAGGGATAAACAGGAGAGAGAGGGTCAAAGCTAAGACAATCGAAGCCCTCACTAAAGTCTGTCTAATTAAAATAGCTCTGGCTCTAAGGCTCCCTGTGGACACTTGAGTAAGGTCTAGGCCTCCCTCACCCCAGCCTCTTCTGCGGGGGCAAAGAGTAGGAGTGCTACACTGTCGGCCCCCATTCCCATGATTTGAGGAGACGTTGTTGGTGGCCAAGCAGCTCAAGCTGGGACTCAACATTGGCCTAGTATGAGACCACTATTGAGTAGAGGAGAAGAACCTCTCAGAATTTTCAGTGAAAGACTCAAATAAGCAGTTGATACTAAAAGAGTTTTTCTTTCCATTTAATGACCTTTTTAATCATCACAAATCATAAAAATTCCAAGCTCCAAGTTCACTTACTTAGCTATTCTGAAACTTTTCGACCATATGCTAAAACAGTGTTTTAAGGGTACTTAAAGTAATTAAATGGTTTTGAGGATTATATTTTATTCCTGGTTAATTTAAAAGTTATATTAGATGACGTTTTATTTCATTCATTAAGCTTTTATTTACTGGGGAAACTCACTAAGAATAAGGGCTCTTCTGCAGAAATGCCTTGTTTGCAGGGATATACAAAATAAATGTTACAAATAACATGATAAAACACTTCTTGTAACTAGAAGTAATGGCTACAAGTTAACAAATGATAACAAGGACAAAGATATCATTGAAACAGTCACATTCAGAGTGTGAGTATTAAGTTATACAAGAGTATTAAGTGTTAAATGATGATTAAATGGGAAGATTCATACCCATAGATAGGAACTACACCTATGTTGATAGCTCTCATCTTTGTCTGTTCTACATAAGGCTGCAGCCAGTAGCTTAGCTTAGCACAAAGACTGATAACAGGGGGAAACAGCTGGCCTTGCTCTGGCCAATAGTAACAAAATCCACCCACCAGCACCTCCAAAGCTCTCCAATTAACACTTTTCTTGTTTGTTAAATCCGCACACATCTGAGGTGTAAAAACGACTATTTGCCCCTTTACAAGAGGTCATGTACGGCACCATTTCTTGGCTGGGACCAGTAACTTCCTGGAGTCTCTACCGGTTGCCTGGCAACTGCTCAGAGCTGACAATATCTGCGAAAAATGAGAGTACCACAAATTTAAAAAAGGAAAAATATTTATTTAATATTAGTATTGGTCTAAAACTAATCTGTTTTTTAGTGATGATTTCAGCTGATACCCATTCCAATGTTTGTTTCATCTCAAGTAAATAGAAATACAGCCTCATACTGGTTTTGATTAATTCATTTCATAATTTTTTTCCTAGACTATGCCGAGCCTGCTGTTGCAGCTATTGGCCAGAAGGTTGGGTCAACATTTAGACCCTCCTCAGATGAGGGCTACACTACCCCCTTCAGCTTCAACCATTATGACACTCCTGGCAACCTGCCAGAGTACGCCGAGCCTCTTCCTCCAGAGCCCGAGTATGCCACCCCATTCAGTGAGCAGGCCTCTGAGTCACACGGACTTCCTACACCAGCACCTACCTCTGGTAGCAGGACAACATCCAGCCATGCCCAGTATGACTGCCCCTCACACAGGATGCTATCCAATGGCTACTGCACTCCTGCTCTACATGCCAGTGGCCCACGCCCAGTCAGTGTGGTGTACGCTGAGCCCAAGTCGTGTGACTCTTTACTACAGAAGCACACATATGAGGAGCCTTTGTGAACACAGCAAACTCAGACTTGGAGTATAGAAGACTCTCCTGAACTAAAATGCGTATTGGGACCACTTGGGAGTGATCTCAAGTGGACAATAAGCTGGACAGTGTTGTCCAGAGTGTACTAATGCTGACAGAGCTGAACGTCCGGTGAGTGATGTGTCCAAAGTTCAGAAGTCACCCTTGGACCACTATGCATATATGAGGCGACACCACTCAGAGTACATGATGATTTGAGAGCCATGTGGATGCAAATATTTCCTTTGTGGAAGTTGTACAGTGGAAATATCCTGTGATGCACAAAGAAAATGCAGGTTCAGTCACGTCTCAGAGATACTGTTTATTGATGAAATGTTTAATCACGAGCTGCACTTTTTTTTAGAAAACACAATGTATGTCTATTTAACAGGTTAATGCAAAAAAAATGGATTGAATGTTACTTGTCCTGACAAAACATTGTATTCACAATGTATCATTTAAACATGTTAAAACATTTAAGAAGCACTATAAATGGTTCAGACTGTTGCTATGCTTTATGTAACCACTAGGTGGCTCTCTTGAGCAATGTAATAATTTGTCTGCTGGTGGTCTTTCCCGTCATCCATTTCTAACATAAATAGTAAAGTAACAAACATTGGTTTAAGATATATGCTTGGATTATAACAGTGTAACACAGAAAGGCACAACAGGCAGGTGCCATTGTGATTAGGATGGATGATCCAGTGAATCAACCTACTGCAGTGTCCTTCAGCCAGATACACATACCTCAACCAAACTCCAGAGCTGTTGTCATGTTGCTGCCCACCAGTCTGCAAAAGGGATTTTTTTTTCCTGGGGGGTTTGTTAAGAGTATCACAAAACGTTAACATTAAACGACAATTTCAGAATGTGGCCTTCTTGTTATTTGTTAGGCTTTTAACACTGTGCAGCAACTTTTCAAGTGAGAAATCTTTATAAAAAAAAAAAGTAAAACTAACTCTATTCTAATTTTCTGTGCCATGCCAAGTCTACTGGATTGTCTTAGGTTTTTTGTGTGGGAAATATAGGTCTTCAACAGATAAAGTTACGAAATAAACTGGTCACTTTAGAGGAAAAATACAATACAAATGAATAAAAACAGAAAATAAAAAACTTGCACTTTTCCTATTTCTCAGGTCAGGTGGCAGTGGTAGTGCTATATTACATCTGAAAACTCACTAAAAGACCTTCAAAAATGTAATTTTCTATAAATACTTTTGTGGTGTCATATTTAGCAATGAATTCGCTAACCTCTTCCTCTGCTAAATAGGCACAATAAAACAACTACATTAAGAAAAATACTCCAGGGGTTGGACCGGTGTATGACTGCAACAACCAGGTTGAACCCTGTAGCAGTGATGACTGCACAAACAGGGAGCTGATTAATAGAAAAATATCAACCAATCTGGACTTTTATCAACTCATAAATTTAAAAAAAAACCTGTTATAAAAACAGGTAGCCTATGATTGACATCCTGAATATAAGATGGAGCCTCTCCTTGAAATCCTTTAAGGTGTTGCAAATTTGTAATTGAAAAACCTAATTTAAGTCTATATAATAGCTAAGAAATAATAATAATTGGTGCACTATCATCAAAGGCTTTTCAAATAGATAAAAAGCAATAATACTTGATTACAGACTATATTGTACACAATTTCACCACTTAGACGTTTTCAAACTCTATTTGCTCCGGTGTTTCTGTTTATGTAACGTACCAACAACATTCACTCACTCTCCACTGTTATCACAGACCCTCTCGTTTATGCCCGACTCTTTCCTCTTGCCCTCCTCCTCCTCCTCTTCTCTCCCCCCAGAGTAGTGCATCACAGTCTGGTGTCTGTTTCTGGACGGTGCGTCCTTAAAACGCAGGCCACAGTCTTCACATGTATACAGGACCCCCTCTCTGTTACTGCCTGGGTTTGCGCCCTCTGACTGAGAGTTGCTCTCATTACCACCAAGCACAGCCGAGCCAGGATGAGCAGCAGTCGGCACAGGAGAATCTCTATGATTTAGAGCTGTATGTGAGTTGTTATCTGGGCTGTCGGGTGTATTTAACCCGACGGTGGCCGGAGGAAAAGTCCTGGGACGCCCAGACGGATAACCACGGCCTGCTGTCCCTCGAGATGCACCCCCACCTCCAGCTTCTCCAGCCTGTTCGGGCGCCAGTCCGTGGACTGTGCGGTAGTGGAAGCGGATCCCGGAGCGGTTGGAGAAGCCTTTCCCACAGAGGCTACAGATAAAGGGCCTCTCTCCTGTGTGGATGCGGGTATGGATCTTCAGGGCTCCTGACTGGGTGAAACATTTCCCACACTGGCTACAGCGGTAGGGCTTCTCTCCTGTGTGGGTCCTCTGATGCGCCCGGACCCCGGCCAGATGGGGAAACCCCCTACCGCAAAATCCACAAGAATACGGCCTTTCACCTGTGTGAATGCGCCTGTGGATTTTGAGAGCCCCCGACTGGCTGAAACTCTTCCCGCAGTCGGAGCAGGAGTAGGGCCGGGCACCAGTGTGCACATTGAGGTGGATGCGGAGGTTACTGTGCGAGTTGAAGGCCCTGCCACAATCTGTGCATAGGAAGCCAGGTGGTTTGTGGGCGTGCTCAGAACGCTGGTGCTGCAGCAACTGAGACGGTCTGGAGAACGAGGCAGAGCAGTGCATACAGGGATGTAGCGACAACATGTTCAGCGCCACCCTTCCTCTTTCCTCTTGTTGCTGTGAGGGTGTTTGTCTGTGCTGGTGGTGGCACTCCCGAGTACAAGGAGAAAAGGAGTGCTGGCAAGACAGGCAGGAAAAGGGGCCAGAGATCTGCGGAGCATGAGAGCGGACAAGCTGAGGGCAGGGTAAACATGATGCTATAGGACAGTGGTGGTGATGAAAATGATGATGGGTGTGAGAAAACGGGGAGTCCGTGTCTTCCTGGTGGCTCAGTAACTGGGTGCAGGTTTGGAGGCTGCGAGACAAGCAGGGAAACATGGACAGGTGGGACAAGGAGCCCGAGGACACCCTGGAAGGAGGAATGTCTGAGTTCTGGTCTGGACTCTGAGTCCTTCTGTCTGCCTCCTCCCTCTGCGGTCGGCTGGACGTCCCGGTCTCTAGCTCGGATGTGGTGGTGCTGCTGCTTGGTTCGGTGTCCGGTAACTGGTGGCACGCTACATCCGAGCGTGGCAGCGAGGACAAAGATTGTCTGGGTTTTAAAATCTCAAAGGAAGGTGGAGATGTCGAGTAAGGGCAGCCAGGGCAGGTGCAGGCATAATGCACACCTAGGCATAACAAAAGCATGAATTACAATTAAATTAATACTAATAATTTTCCAGGAAATGACTGAAACAACCCTTATTTTGAGTTCTAACCTTCTCTCCTGGCCTCTCCCTTCCTCTGTGATGCCCCCGGCTGGATCTGTCGGCCTGGCTCGGCCTCTGACTTGTCCTGGGAAAGTCGAGGTTGTTGTAGAGCTTCGAGTGAAGCACCTTTGAACCCCAGAGCCTCGTCACCACCGGCTACGCCCCATGCCGCGTTGAGCACATCTGGCTGATCCTTGGAGGTGTTTCCAGATGTAATCAGGTCACCAATGAACTGATGCATCTCCATCCAGGTGCACTGACCATGCTGTGGGAAGCACAGGGCATATTTGCAGAGTCTGAACAAAAGTCAACACGCTTAAACGCTTTACAACTTATGCTGAAAACATTAGCTGCTCTCAAAATCGTCTGATTCAAATAACGGTGTTGTTTACTTACAATGTCGCTACACTTATCTTTGTCCATGGATTTAAACACTGGTGCTGTGGTCAGATCGACGGCTTCGCTTTATATCAGTGGTTCCCCTGCGTCAGAGTGCAGTTCAAAGCAATGAAAGCAACAGAAATACACATGGTCTTTATTATAATTACTGCATCTCTCCTGAAGCCAATAACTGTAGCCTACATCCGCTAGCGATATTTGTTTCCCTAGGATGGCGAAGGCATGACCCGCCCCACTCTGTCGCTGATTGGCTTTGCCTGATACGCTTACCCTAACTCTAACCAATCATCACTCCTTATACCTACGAAGGCAACAGTTACCCGCCAATCACAGGCAAAGAAGGGCGGGTCATGTGTTCACCATCCTGTGAAAAAAAACAAACTTGGCCAGCAGCTGTCAACGGCTAAAACGCAGACATTGTACTTCCGGTGTTCTTTGATCACGTGACAGGAATTACAGCGTTCCTTAAATTAACCATATTAACACATGTAAACGAAATATCAAATGAAATGGAAAATATTAAAAACATCAACAAAATCTAAACTAAAAGTTTTTTTTATTTTACTTTTGTTTAAATAAATAATATAGTATTACAGACTTATACTTCTTAAAGCCTTGTTAGCAGCAGTTATAAATGTAGAGTTGGAATTCCTTTATGAATACAGCAGAGTGGATTAGATCCATAAAATTGACATCTATGAATATGTGACAAAATAATGACATTTAGGCTGCAAGGTAAACTTTTAGATTTGTAAAAACTATTATGAGCAAGTTAGCTATTATCAATATCAATTAACATATTAAAAAATCTAGCAACAACTTGCCAAAAATGAGTGAAACCCCATATTGAAGTTCTAGTATTTGAATCCTTGTTGGCTTTGTTTTGATCTTATTCGCCAAAATTAAAAGTCATATTTTTTTTTAAATTGCATAATGTTCACAGTTGGATCATTATCATAACTGAACTCACTAATTAAATGCCACAAGCACTGCACAGTAAATCCAAATATTATTTAGCATATCTCTAAAAAAAATATATCTACAAAAGTGATCAAAGCCAAAAGTAAACCTTCCAGCTCAAGATTGTTTCTGCATTGTAGTTCTTTTTGAAATAAGTAGTTTTACACAATAGTATCATTCTCTATTGAGAAGGACCTGACAAGGCAAGATGTGTGTAAGGTCATATTAACTGATCTTTCATCAACAACAAATGTTTATTTGCCATTAGAAAAACATCAAAAGATATGTGCAGACTGTAAAGATTCAGCAAATGTAAAGAATATCATCATTGATCAGTACCACTATTTGCATTCATTAGATATTTAACATAGTACGAAAGGTCAAGTCTAAATACATTAGATGCTCATAGTTTCAAGTTTGCAGCTGAAGACTATGAAACCCAATGTTGTATTCAGCTTAATACACATTAATAAACCTAAAGATTCACTTTCCCCACACATAAACCCTCGCATATAAAAGGTAGAAATCATGATCACGTTTAATGAAAAGTCCCGAACAACATTGCAGGGGGCTTCATGTATATTACAGTACTGCTCTGGTGGCCCAAGCCACAAGCTTTACCCTAAATGCAAATAAAACAAATGCCACAATAAGCAAGAGCTTGGAATGTTCTGTATATATTACAGAATAAACAAAGATCTTTCTTATTCTAACCCAAAAGACACACAGTGAACTGCTAGAAACACCCTGGATTTCAATTCCTAATAGTGGAAAAAGTAGAAAAATATTTTTGTACGATGTACAAGTGTACGATGGGTGATATACTGAATAGATGCAAACATTATATACAATCTTGAATAGTATGTGATTGTGGTTTAAGGATAACCTCTGATATTTGGTTAACGAGGTTACTAGTGTAGCAAAACAGAAGTGTTCCTCCTGTCGGGAATCTGATCACAAATGGAATATTATTCTCTTTCTTTTTATTTTGCCCTCATTGAAAATGTTATGGTTTTTTCTCCAGATCAGCAGAAGCAGGGTTTGAAATTTCAACCTCCATCTTGACTTCTTTCTCTGTCTGCTGGTAAGATCTGGATAATTCAAAATCAAGACCTGGAGACTGAGGCTCGTTCTTGATGTCTGTTAGTAGTGCAGGGGATGTTGTTTTAACATGAATAGGGGCGAGATCTGTGGGATCGATTTCAAACGACTTCTCTTCAGTATATGCTGTCTGTTCTGGATTCGGTTTAACAATCGCTTTGCTGTCGCCATCTTGAAATTCTTGTCCGTCGGTGACATCAGACTCTCCTGAGATTTCGAATTCTTCTGCCTCACTTTTAATAGGTTGAAGAGGAATGTCGCTCAGAGAAGACTTTGATGATTTACACTTCTTAGACAAATCCAGAGGTGCATCACATCCTGGATCTTGATGAAGCCCAGTTACAAAATCCAAGGGTGCTATTAGCGGTGCTCCAAGAGCAGCATTAACTCCAAGGTGTTGAGGCTGAACCTGCACAGCTGGACCTGGTAGTGTCGGAGAGACTGCGGATGGGAGGGTCAGGCCATTGGTTTGACTTTGACAGACGGGAAAAAACAAGACAAGTTTAACACCTGGAGGCGGCTCTTTGTCGAGGGTTAGCTTCCATAATCCATCTGCAGGACCAGAGCCAGGAGATACACCCTCTGTCACAAGTCCTGGACTACTAGAATCATTCACTGGTGCTGCAGGCAGGGTGACTGTGTTTGTTGGACTCGATGAGTCTGGTTTTGTGCTGAGCTTTTTTCTCTCGGGTGAAGAGCTCTTCGGGGCCGGGCGCTTTTTGGGAGCCCTCTTAAATGTGAAGCATGAGAGAAACAAACCAGTAAATTAATTATGCAAATTACAAGTGCGACATGTCAGCAGAATCAAAATGCAGAAACCTATAACTAAATCGCAGTTAAACCTCTCGGATCACACGTTTTGTGAACTCTTTTATTGGTGGTTTAGCTCCGACAAGAAAGTCCCTCTTTACTCAAAAACGTGTTTTACTTGTTGTCACTTCACTTAAAGGATGTTACGATACCAGAATTTTAAACAATACAATATTAGTACAAAAAAAGCACACAAGATAGGATTATTTTTTTCTTTTCATATATACATTTGTAATAATTTTCCAATCTGTGCAGCCATGGGTTGAATTCTGATTGTAGATCTGTATCGTTATAGCTTTGGTACTTTTGATACTATAAAATGCAAATGTTGTATTGTTTTAAACATGTGGTACTGAAAAAGTATTGACACTTCGATACTTTTGACAACCTTCCTTCACTTGGATGTTTGATCCTCACTGTGCAGAATAATGCATGTCCAGAGTTTGACACTAAAAGGCTGGATTCACAATCATCTACTTCTCTCTGCACTCATTTAAGTTTTAGTTTGAGGCGAGTACATGAGCAGGATTTTGTGACAATTAGTTTAGAGGACAATCGTTGTCTTCATGTACAATTTATTCTGGATTATTCAATGAGGGAAGAGGAGTAGGTGTAATTTTAAGAAGTTTTAATGAGGCAATTGGACTTTTTGGCACAACTTCAAAGCAGTGTTTGTATGACTTAAAACATGTCTAGAGGTCTATGAGAGTCTGCTACCATATTATATAATATTCTATTAACAGCTGTTGTGCCAAGTTAAATAGTAAGCAAACAACGGTGGTGTTCATTTCTAGTAACTTCTTGTATCAAAACGTTGTCCTCTAGAAGTCTTCTCTCAGTTTCTGCATGTTGAAATTTCTGCTCTCACTTTCAGTACTGGATGGTAATAATTTAATGACATGCACAGTTCATTTTCATATGAACCATTCAATGTTAATTTTTTTTAAAGAGTAATTTAACACAAAACTTGTTTTTGCTGACCTCCAGTACCTTTAACTTGTTGCCTCGCTGCAGAGATGCACAGGTGTACTCTAGGACACAGTGACATCACTGTTGGCTGTTGTTACAGGTAAAACAGAGCATGCTTCTAACCACACCCCAACATACCCTTGATGCTGGGTGTGGTCAGGGGTGAAACAAGAGTTCCACCAGAGAGGGAAGTGAAATACAGTTTTAAAGCCTGGTACTTAGTTATTTAAATAAATAAATGTAAATTACTGACGGTTTTATTAAGTATTATATAACTTGTATTTAATGGGCAGACAAAAATATTTAACCTTAAACTGCACATTACCGTAACACCCCACACTCACCGCAGGCTGGGGTGTTTGTCCACACGTCTTGAGGTGGCTGTCATAGTTCTGCTGGTGGGGAAAGCCCATTCCACAGCTCTGACAAAGGCAGGGTGACTTGCCAGCATGCCCACCCATGTGGGACATTAACAGCAAGGCTGAACGGAACCCTTTCCCACAGTCGGCACATTTCAGCACCCTCTGGTGAGCCCCAGCGTGTTTCTTCAGCTCTTCCGAAGTGTCAAATGTCTGTCCACACTCCAAACATCTGATCTCATCCACTTTAGGCTCCTGATTGCCCCAGCATCCTGTGTCCTTTTTGTGCTGCTGGAAGTCATCCCGACAGACAAACTCTCTCAGACACGCCACGCAGTGAATGCGTTCGGGTTCACACCTGTGTTGGCGGTACAGCTTTGCCAGGCGGAAGTGGCAGCGGCATCTCACGCAGGTGTAAGGTAACAAGCCGAGATGGGAGAAGCTGTGTTTCAAGAGAGCAATCTTCTTGGTAAAGGTCAATGTGCAGTCTGTGCATTTAAAATGGCGATTGCACCTTCTCCCCCGATGGCGTGCAAGGGATTCCAGGGAAGGAAAATTGCGGCCACAATTTTCACATGTAACATTCAGGACATATTTGTGCAACTGCACGTGGTTTTCACACGCCTTCAGGGACGTAAACACGCGTTTGCATAGGTCACACTCGTAAAACTCATTCTCAAAGTGAGTTGTGGACAAGTGGTCATCCAGATCTTCCTGCGACGCAAAGCCCTCCTGACAGACACGGCACATGAGACGATCCACTTTGGTCTCAGCGTGCGTGCGCAGGTGGACCCGGTAGTTGTAAATCTGGCAGAAGCGTTTTCCACATTCGGCACAGCCGTACGGGCGTGCTCCAGTGTGCAGATTCATGTGGTCCTGCAGCTTGAATTTGGAGGGTAGCTGGAGATCACAGACACCGCAGCGGTAGTTGCCTGAATGACTCGACTCTGTGGAAGAGAGAAGGAAATAAAATTTTTTTAAAAAAGTGTGCCAAATGATGCAATTCAAACCATGATTTGAAGATGTACAATCCGCAGGCTGGAGTAAAACTCAATCAATATTGTCTTACAAATAATATACAAGTAATTAAAGATGGACTGAAATATCAGCACACATTTGCTATCCCCTTAAATCACATTTAAAAAAATGTAAGGCTGGTGATATTTAATATTTTTGTATTCTAAAAAACACAAATCCCATGACAATACAGAAATAAAAAATACGTCTCTCAATACGTTTCCAATTTTCCTACCCTGCTTGTAGCACTCAGCCTCGAGCCTATTTGTTCATGCTTTTATTTTGTTTTAAGGTTAAGAATGTCCTCAAGACAGTTGGGCACTTGTTTTTTAATCAAACATAATATTAATATGGGTAATGTAGTAGAAAAACTATATTAAAGTGTATAACCCTTGTACTATGTATTTAACCAACTCTGTGTCACTCCACTAATGACTGTGTAAGTGATTGCGCAATCCCTCCAACATGAGTTTCCTGTTATTGAGCAGGCCTCATCCAGCGCCTGGCAAGGTCAGGTTGACCTTAAGCAACCAAGCATGGAATGAGACAAAGGAGCTAAGCTGTCAACTAAGATGGGAACATCCCGTCACACCATGCATGCACGATACTTGTGCATGCAAAAGTGAAGCAAACAAGCCCTTATATGGGAGTAATAGCAGTTGCAGCTTTGCCACCATTATGTTCAAATTAGGCCACCGCCCTCCTGTAGGGAGAGAGGCTTTGAATGACATCACAAGGAACCAAAGATATTGGTAGAAGCCAACCAAAGAGGCGGTGCTGAACGGGAGTTGCTTGTAAAGACATTGTATTTAAGCAATGTACTTTCAATGCTATAGTTAGTTGCAGCTGCAGACTAACTCAGGTCTTTGTTCACTACAATAAAGACTTCAAAGCTTCATGTTTTCTGAGAAATAATTTTTGTCAATTGGGGAAACCAGAATCTACGACAGTAAATAATGCATTTGTTAGGGTCCATTTTCAGCAAAAGATTGACACACATTTCACACACTTAATGAGTGTTTCCAGTTATGTGGGATCAAAGTCAAGTACAGTGCCCAGGTTCATCATTATAAAGGAACATGTCACCCAGTAGAACAGTGTGGTTTCTATGTGTGTTGTTAGACGTTTTTGGAGAAACATTGAGGCTTGTGGAAAAGAGAAACAAGCCATCAATTCGTTGTTGTTGTTTTACCTTTTCATGGGAATTGTTGACAATACGAAAAATATTGTTAAAAAACATTAAATTACAGCAATTCGGCAAACGACTGCATGCTTGTTGTGAGTCCAAGTTGAATGAGTCATACCATTGTTTAGTCCTTCCTCATCCCCATAATCATCTTCCTCGTCGAGCTCTTCGTCCTCACACACCTCCGACACGTCACTGTCATCGGAGTCGTCCTCAACACCCAGCAGCGCCTCTGCGGACTCTTTTCGTGCAGCGTCTCCATCATGGCCATCCGTGTCATTGTAACCCTCTTGTGCACTTGGTGTAGGATTTATGGGTTTACAATGCACCGTCTCAGTATTTGAGGTGTGTTTTGCTTCTTTGCCATCAACTGACTGCTGGACTCGGACCAGTAGGCTTTGCTTGTGCGTGGTTGAAATTGAAACGGGAGAGCGACTGGCTGAGAATTTGTCATCGGATGGTGTGGAGCGACACCCCGTCGCTTCTCTGCCAGAGGTCTCCCGCGGCTGCACGATGTCGGGAAACCCCAACTCTGTTAGCTGGATATCAATGGTGTATTCAATGGACATGACTGCTAGCTGAGGAGTGAGCAGGGGCCATGAAACACAAGAGAGGCAGGTGTTCAATGAGCATTTGATATTTACATAATCAGTTATGGGTTATCAGTTATGGACGCTCAATGTATCTTTATGAAGAAATTAGTATTGTCACAAATATATATTCCGCCTTACCTGTCGAGCGACTACATCTATGGCTGGTCTTCGTTTTCTTCTTTCTTTCAATTTTTATAGAGCTTGGCTAACAACATTCCCAGGGAAATTCAATTGTTGACATACCTTGTTGTCGTTCACCTCGCTCACCTGGCAGGAGGAAATGATGATGGTCAAGCGTGGCTTCCGAACAATTGTACAACTTTACCCACGTTGTTTTCTTTTCATCGCAAAGCACGCGAGAAGCGTAATCAATGCGAAAAATAAACAAGATTCAACACTAAGTGAAAGTAGAGCGATACAAAATTAGCAGTTTAGCCAGCTACACTGCCCGATGATAAAGAAGGGCTGAAAGACGGAAACAAATTAAGCAACACAAGAGGAAATCGCTGTGGCCTCTCGAGCACGTCTAGAGTCTTGGAGTGGTATTACATGACATGACCGCTAATCAGTGCTGCACTGGTGCCCATGTGGAAGAAGTCTTTTACCAAGTGCAAGAGTTTACCATTTACGGAAGAGAATTAGGGCCACGTGAAAAATTTATTCGAGTTTTTATTTACTGTATTCCGAGAAAAAAAAGTCAAAATTCTCAGATTAAAGTCCGAATTCTGATTTAAAAAAGTCAGAACAAAAAAAAAATTAATGTGGCCCTAATCCTCTTCCGTAACCATAAACTAAGCACATATACACAAGAAGTACTTTAAGTGCCAACTACTTCAGTTTTATGCTGCTCTATACTTCTACTCCATTACAATTTAGAGGGGAAATAGCCTATTGTAGGCTACTTTTCCTGAAAAATATATTTTAATGAGCTTGTACAAGTAAAATATGCCAAATTTATATAGATTAAATGGTGGTGAAAGAAGTATCTTAGAATTACAAAGATATTCATACTCATAATAATTATTGTAGTTCCATACTATAAGGAAGGACACACCGAGACAAAATATTCAACAGCTCCAATAGTTCAGCTGCTCTGTTAACATACACATCAGCCTAATCAATCATCTCACTGTGCAAGCAGTTTAACATCTTAAATGCTGAGTAAACATTAAAATGAGACACTAATATTATAGATTTATATCCAGTGTATGCCCCATTCTAAGAATACAAATGATGGGCTTGTCTCACAAAATAAAAGAACTAATTTTACGTTCCTGCATTAGAAGTGAGAACAAAGACAAAAAGGCAAGTTATTTCATCAGCAGCATCCCTTGGGATGTTTTATTACATTTTTGCAGTGTCCAGAGACATTGCAGTGGGGAGAAAAACAATCAAATCAGTGAATAGCGCATTGATGTACACAGTTCCTTATTGGACTCTTTAAGGCATTCAAGAGCCAGGAGTTCCATTTAAGAAATGTCTAAGACATTAATTACTATTCTAAATGAAAAGACAAATCAGGATTATAGTGGATCATTTCTGCCCACATGCCAAACACTCCACATTGAATCTGGAGCACCAAGCCAAAATGTATTTTTAGCAGAACATAATCATCTCATTTTAAAATTCTTCCTCAATGATACTTAATTTAGAAAGGAACATAATCAAAGTATTAAATGTAAAAAATGCAAAAATATGAACCAGAAGCTGTACAGTACATTTTGTTTGACGACCTGTCTAAATATCCAAAATCTCTACTTGGCATCTAATATGCTTAAAATATGTACTAAGCCAGTCTGTTTTGAAAAGAAAAAAAAGGACAAAAACATAGAAAAACATTTTTTTTAACCACAAAATGAGTTGAACAACTCAAGACACCAAGTAATAAATTCACACCACACGCATTTCAAGTTTAAAAAACTGAAAGAAATCATTAAAAAAGTTAACCAAAACAGTTTATATTTTTTTTTACAAATAAAGTATGTTTGGGGACAAAGGATGTAATAGGTGAATTTAACAATGTTTGGTTAGTCAATTAAGGAGATGCGTCTGTCCAAATTTTTAACAGCCCATAATCAAAACTCAACTTAACATCCAAAACTTGCTAAAACGTCATTCTCAAAGCCATTCCAACCTCATCTGTAACTATCATCTGGAGCATCGGCTCTCCAATGTTAAAAGAAAAGGGCAATTCCAGACTAAAATCTTCAAAAACCATACACTTTCTGCAAGGTCCCCATGTCTCAATTATCTCTTTGCACTTGGGTTTTCAGGCTTTTCCTCTGGATGGCTTTTCTCGTGAGCTTTTAAGGTGCGCTCACGGCCAAAGCTCTTCCCGCAGGTTGAACATGCAAATCGACCCACAGCGTGAGCCCGTGACATGTGAGCGTCCAACTGCTCTGGACGGGCAAAGCTCTCTTCACAGTCTTCGCAGGGATGGGCTTTCCGCGGGGTGTGTTTCTCCTTCTTGTGAGCACGAAGCTGAATGAGGCTGGGGAACGCGAGGTCACAATCAGGACAGGGGTGCTGACGGGATGTGACAGGATCTGCTTTAGGTTTCTTCTCCTTTCCTGGAGCTTGACTCTCATCCTCGGAACTCTTCTTATTTTCGGTTTCTGATTTTGCTGCTGCTTTAGAAGGACGGCCACGCTTTCCTCCACCTGCTTTTCCCTTTTCTTCTGCTGGAGGTGCTGCCACCAACTCTGATGTGCTGCTGGCCTTCACTGCCTCCTCAGGCGTTTCTGCCTCATCCTTCTTTTTCCGCTTTCCCTTTTTCTCAGCAGGTGCTGGTTCTTCAGTTTTGGAAGGCCTTCCACGTTTTTTGATGGTTGCAGCACTGCCGTTGCATTGCTGACCTTCAGGGTACTTCTCCTGGTGTGCTACCAGCTCTGATTCCGTTTCAAATCCCTGACCACACTTCTTACAGCGGTGGGTTTTCGTAGGGTCCTCCAGCTGTTCTGCAGTCTCTACGTCTGGGCGGGGATGTTGGGTCAGGCGGTGAGTACGCAGCAGTCCAGCACTACGGAAGGTTTCATTGCAATCTTTACATACGAACTGTTTCTCTGGACACAACTGTCTTCTATGGGCTGTGAGCTGCAAAGAGAAGAAGCAAATAGTTAAACAGAAATATTTAGTACAAACTACAATGTGCTTAACATTTTTATTTTGGCATTAATGCCATTATTAAATATTAATACTGTCAGTGACCATTATTTTCAAGACATTATTTTTTAAATAAATATTTTATTATAATACTCACTTCAGAGAACGTTTTAAAGCTCTCTTTGCAGTGAACGCATTTGAAGGGCTTGTCGTCCTTACTGTGTGTTGGTTGGTGTTGTGTCAGTTCCTCAGATGACAGAAACGTACGGTCACACACATAACACGTGAACAGTGTGTTTCCCTGGGAAGACATTAGAAAGACGGGTCAAAGTTAAAACAATCCAAATACTCAGAAAATATTAAATCCAAGTTTATCACATTGACTTTATTCACCAAGGACAACTGATTATCTTGGGTTATTATTACTAGCAATGTAAAAATGTATAAAATGTGTATACAGTGTGCATTCTCTTGAATACACTCAATGAACATCAAGCTCAATGTATATTTTATAAAATATCTCAATGTCACAAAATAACTTACTCAAATACAAGCTATAACAAGTGAATGCACCTTGGCCCTCTGGCACCATACCCCCCCCCCCCCCCCTTCTTTTATTGCAATGTCATTAACTTTAAAAGATCACAGAATATAACAGATTGTACCTTTAAACTAGTATGGGCAAATTAGCAGAAAATAATGGGTGAAACATAAGAACCCTCTTCACTAACTATTTGAGCATATTCATGGAAAATTAGAAAAGATAGACAGGCCCGAGTGAAGGGAAGCATGATTTTTTTTTTTTCCAGTCGATATCAATAACTGATAATTACCTGCTTCTCATGACTGATACCAATAAGATAACTGATACTTTCACATTTTTGTATTTAAAAAAAAAGAGTTCATAACCTGTAGTTTATGCATACCTGAGAGTAAGAAAGTCTAAAATGTAGTGATCAGAACATGTATTGCAAATTGCAATTGTGTTGTCTTCCTCTGAAACTGTAAAAAGAAAAAAGAAACCCCCCACAACAGGGTTCAGCAGCCTCCAAGATTGGTGGAAGCCAATCGTTACCCGTGTTTCCCCTGTAATTGTACAAGCCTAGCGGGCCAATCTATTTTCTGCACCTCCTTTCTGCTATGCGTTTCTGCAGTCATTAGCAGCGTAGAAGTTCACTGATGAGGTAAATTTTAATAGCACCGGTACAAGGTCCATGCAGCACAATAACTCTGATTATCTTTGCATAGTCTACTCAACGTTAAGTGAATTAATTATAGGACTGTAATCAAATCAAATTTTATTTGTATAGCGCCAATTCACAACAAAGTTTTCTCATGACACTTAACATGTAGAGTAGGTCTAGACCACACTCTTTACTATTAGTTATTAATTATTAATATACAGAGACCCAACATTTCGCCCATGAGCAAGCACTTGGCGACAGTGGATAGGAAAAACTGCCTTTTAGCAGGCAGAAACCTCGGAGCAGACCCCGGCTCTATGGTGGGCGGCCATCTGCCTTGACCTTGTAATGTCAGTTAAGACGTTTCAGTAATTAGCCTGTTCGGAAATTAGCTTTGCTAAGTGTTAAACCAAAAATGGACAACAGTCGATCACCCTCCCACCTTCACATTCTTTTGATAATGTTAGTTAATTTTTTGTCAAGGAGTCAATGAAAACTATTTGGCTTAGTTTTATTAGCTCCATTTATATCAGCTATAATTTCATTTGCAAATTTTTCAAAACGTACTATGAAATAGGCAGGGATAAAAGACCTATGCATAGAAACATGCTTCTTCAAAAAGGATAAGTACACACTGCTAATTTTCAAAAAGTCCTGAATATAAATTTCCCATACCATGCTTCCCTAACAGTCACTACAACAAAAGAAATATCATACTGCTCTGTCAGCATATTTGGCAGAAAAAAGATTGTGCTTATGAAAACAACTTATAAACAGCAAATTAAAGGATATTTATACAAACTGCAACTATTTCTAGCGACTTGCATAAACTGATATTATGAATCTTACCTGCTGAAGCTGTTGCTTATACTCTTCCCGGTGGCTCTTTTTCATATGCCTTTCCTTGGCTTTGGCACTGCAGAACGTGATGAAGCACTGGAAACACTGCAGATTTTCATGCTGGTCTGAAAGGACAGGAGGACATTGCAGAGATCAGGCAAAGGCAAAGTTAATCTTTCAGGTTAAAGTTAAAGTTGTGACCACTGTACTACTTACAGGGTTGAACAGGGGGTGCAGGAGGTCCATTCAAAGTGATAGGTTTGTATGGTTCTGCTGGCTTTTCAGGGGGAACCTCTGGAGGTGGATCTGGCAATCCCCGTCCCATCACTATCTCCTCTATGTTCAAAATATCCGAGTCCATTCTTGTATAACGTTACTGAATGGTCTCAACAGGCACGGACAACTTCATTGGAATATTTAAATTGGGAGGCAGAAATAAAGACAACATGAATGTAAGGTCATGAATCAGGTGGAAATGACAGCAGTTTGTTAACAGCGGGAACACAACACTGTTTTAATCCCATAGATACTGTGACATACGTTAAGAATCAGTAATGTTCAACAGATGACACCATATAAAAAAATCTTACAAGTTAGGTTGAGGTAAATGTAAGATAAAGTTGTCAAGAGAAACCACAGCGTACATAAGGTTGTTTAACTATTAGCTAGTTAGGTTTCCCCACAGGAATTACTCAAGTTTCGGCTAATCTTGGCTATCTTTAAGGCCGCAAGCTAAGCTAACTAGCTCCATGCGAGCCTACACGCATCCGGCAATCAGTTGGCTGACTAAACTGTCTTAACGGGTCCTAGTGGTATACTGGAGCTGTTGACAAAAAAGGTAACCGCTTTAGTTCAGTGTCTGTACACGTAGCTGACGCTAATCACAAAATAACAGGCTATCAAGCGGGATATCGCTAGTGGCTAACGTTAGCTTGGTACTGATGAGCGCTAACAACACTGGCTGCCATTCAAAAAGGATTTGAAGACTTTTCGTGCCTTTTCACATAAACATATTTAACTCATTGTTTGGCGCTTGCATGCATCTGCTATGTATCAAAATTGTGTATGTTAATATCTATCGCTTAAATTAAGCGATAATAACAAATATATAATTGAGTAGACATTTACATTACCTCCAACCGCTCTTTGAAGGTAGTTTGACTGAGAGTTGACCATAGAGAAGTAGAACGCATAGAAGTGACACTTCCTGGTGTATGGTTGTGATAGCCGTTGGTACAACTAAGATGGCTGCCGGGGGAATCTTCGATACACTATTGTTATTATTGATAATGTCTAAACCGTATATAATATTTTACAAACAGTCAATGGTTTAGACAAAACGGTCAATAATAAATATGGATCCGCCAAGTTGTTCCGTCTCCGATACAAAGCAACACTTTTCATCGTAATGAGTGCAGGAAGAAACACAAACCGGAATGGAAGCGAACACATGACTTCAATAACGGCACTATAATAAAAAAAATTTGTAAAAGTCTTACCACACTCGTTAATATACTGCCTTAACTAGCCTAATTAAATCAGCTAAAACACAAGAGGAACGCTACTGCCGTTATGAACATATGATTTTAAAGAAACGTATTTTCTAGTCAGTCCGATTCTATAGTTAATCACCGTCACGTGACCCAAATCAAGTTAGTGAAAGTGGTTATTTTCATTAACTGTAATTGTTTACCTTCCTCTCCCATACAGTTCCATGCACCTCTTTATATTGTTTACCCGCACACAAACTTGCCTTCACATTTTGTTGTATATATATGTGTGTGTGTATATATATATATATATATATATTCCGTTATTTCTGTTACCTTCGTGATTGCCACTACTTGTGTACAATACATACAATATATCAAAATGTCTACTGTCAAAAAGATGTATTGTGTGAACATTTGTTGGGAGTTTTCAATAAAACAACAACAATGTGTGCATTTCATTTATATGTCTTTTATTGTTTTCTAAAAATTCAAATAGTGTTAAAATTTATAGAGCCAAAAACAAGCTCATCATAGAATGTAAATGAGGTCAAGTTAAAATAAATAGTAAAAAATATGACGGTCACAGCAATGTCAAAATCATATTTTCCGCTTCTTTTGCAGCACAAAATGTATGGCTATGAGTATTTTTAGATTTCCTTCTGAAGGCAAATCCATTTTTAACACTTGCTCAATGACATTATAAGCTCACATCACAAAGCATTTGCTTTTAAATTGCAGCACAAAAATTATACAAAAGAATGACACAGCCAGTGAAAGGTATCATGGAAAAGTTGTAAGGATAGAGGAGATATTTCCATTTTTTGATTAGCTGGGTTTACATACACCGAAAGCAGTTACATCCTAAAGTAGAATGGAAAATGTTAAAAAATAAAGATTGTAAAATCTGTAGTGGACACTACTCTTTTCCCAAACCTCCTTGATTATGGAAATTCAAAAAGCAATTGTTGTTGCGCGAGATACAAAGAAACACACAGCACTTAAGGCATAGCACTCGAGATGTTCTCTGACAGTCCCTAAAACGACACCTGCCCCCCTCTCCCTCTCCAAGCTGCTCAGGCCAGTGGCCTGATCCATCGTACCGTGCGGCTGTATCTGGCAGAGGACTTTCCTCCACCAGGCTGGGATTGGGTGTTTCGTTTGTTGCATGAGCCTTCTCTATGGGGGGTTGAGGAGAAACTGAGTCCTGGGTATCGGAACCACTGGAGAGGACCAAAGCCTTGGACACCTCCAATCTAAAAGCCATGAGAGTCAAAGGTGCAGACGCTGCACTGTGATCCTGTCTGTATAGGAGCCAGGAGTTGATCAAACCCAGATCTGTTAGGTACCAGAGCACTGCTTGAGGCCAGCAGGTTGGAGCCGAGGCAGTGAGAGGGGTAGAGTAAAGACTTTGCAGGTCTCTGTTGAGATGAGCTGACATTTGGGCCTTCTCAAAGTTGTCAATGAGAGAAGCCATGTTCCTCTGGCTGTTTCCAGCAGTAGAAAGTATAAAGCCACAGTGTGATCTGCGTAACATCAGCTTCCCATCTGAGCTTACAAACTCATCTCCGATCTGTCCTCGGGCTCCTCCCACCCTGCCCGCACCATGAACTCCAGCAACCAACAGACGCTCTAGCATAGCAGGGGTGGAGAGTTCCTGCTTGCAAAGAAACACCATGCTACCTTGGGGGACCATTTTTTCTACAGCATCTTCTTTGCCAGACAGACCTAATTTAAGATCCAAATGTAAAAGAAAACCGCCAAATCCAATTAATGTAGTACAGTGGAGAGACAGTTTCTTATTGTGTATCTTCCCAGTCAAAGGAAGTGGATATTGGTCAACTGCATAATCACCATCTCGTCTCAGTGACTGGCACCCTGCCTTGAAACGGCACAATAATGGCTGAGTCTTCCACAGGGGATCAGTCTGTGTTTTTGGGCTGTTTGAGTCATTTAACATGTTTCCTTGCCTCTGCCCGTTACTATGATGAGAAATTGCACTTTGACTGCTTGAGAGATCTTTATCTTGCTGAACACTTAGAAAGTCACCATCACGTCCTCCTTCCTGAACATTACTGTTGACTGAATCCTTTGGAGGAGAAGCGAGCTTCAACATGCGAGACAGCTCGAGGAAACGGGACAGTGGCATGGCTTCAGCAATCAAGGGCACCTTAGTTAAGTCCTCCCAGTAGAGCCTTGGACTGGGAAACTGAAAAATACCAAGAAACCAAATAAACTTTTAGCAGTGTTGCATCAAATTAACAGAGCCAAGTAAACATTAAAGACAAGGGTCACAACAGAGCACATACCTTCAAAGTTCCCATTGCAATGTGGATCCCAACAAACTGTGCAACCTCTCTGGTTGTGACAGGATTGGGCATGTTGGACAATTTATTTGTGCAACTGGCAATTTCTACCCAGGTATCCCAACCAAAATACTTGGAGAAGTAATCAATGGGCTCTCTTGTTCCGTTTTCCTCTCTTGGTGTTTGCAGCCGGTTTGTTGAAGTTTGCAAACTAGGGGGAAAAAAAACATATCATAAGCACAGCACCAGTGAGAACCACATACAAGAGCAAAACAATTACCAATTTTTTTTTAACATAATATTCTCCAAAACCCTGAGTTCTCCCTTGAGTGTCCCATTAAAAGTAATTTTAAGTTACAATAAAATGGCAAAGTATAACAATTTAATTTAATTTTAATGAAGCAGAAGAATGTTTTCTAGCAGTGTTCTCTGAAGGTTTGAAGAATAAAACAAATTAAGGTATATTGTACTTTGGTGACATTTCATCTGGTTGTCGTGCGTTGTTTGTTTGGTTCTTGTAGAAATAGGCCATCACTTCTGCTTCCGAGTCAAGCTGAGGATCAGACAATTCAAAACCACCCACATCCTCTTCATCTGAACTCTGGAGTAGGAAGTCCTGGAGGTCTGGTGGTTGCTGCCACTCAGTGTCCGCCTCAGCTGAATGATAAATTATTATACACAGGTGAGTTTCTTTTTAGTATGATGACCATTTTTAATAATTAGCTTAAAGACGTTAATGAAGTAGCTACAGGTATCGGTCGTTTTAAAATAAAAAACATACCTTGTCCATCTGTAAAATCACTGATCCCTGGTTCTGACAATAGTCCTCTCACTCTCATTTTCTGGTAGTCTGGTGCAGAATGACTCCCTTCATCTGTTGTTGATCGATTCAACATTAAAATAGAGGTTTTCCTTTAATCTTTCGTAAAAGGGGAATATCGCTGGCTGGAAAAGGCAATGACTCACCTAAATTACTATCTGTTGCTTGAAGTTCTGTCTGCAGGGCATTACTGGATGTCCCCGTGGTTAAGTCCCCGCTGTTGGTCCGAGAAGCTCCCAGTAGAACCTCCCTCTCCTCCTCCTTCACTGGGTAGAAGATACACTGGCTGGTGTTGACCTCAGGGGTAGTCTCTGCTCTCTCCATGACTGTAAGCAAAACGCAAAAAATATCCATTAAAAGCCGTCAGAGGTTTACAGATTGTTAATGTAGTGCACAAAGTGGGTTAACCCACACTGAGGCTTTCTTAATCATCGCCTTTTAAAGCTAGAGCTAGGAGGTGGCTAGCTTGGCTCAACATAAAGATGAGACATCAGTTCAAAAATACACCAACCAACCCCTTTAAAGCTTGGTAATTAACATGTTACTGTACACCGTAATGTAAAAACAATTAATTTGTGTTTCAAAAAGAGGGTTGCATTTTGTAACAACAGTTTATCCATCCACCTGGTGCTTCTTTGTACCATGTTTACCATTTCCCTGGCTACCTCACTGTGACAGCAAAACTCACCACTCAACTGTTGTTGCACGCAACTGACCCTAGGCCTAAAATTGGCATTTTTACACCCCTGTTTGTGTACGGATTAAAGAATTAGAGTTAATAAGTGAACGTTAGGTGTTAGAAGGCTTATTTTTACAGTTCGGGAAGGACCAAGCTCGCCGTTTACCCCTGCTTTCCTTCCATATTCATGTTTGCCTGCCCAGGGACTTAAGCTAGAAAATAGCTAATACCAAAATGGGGTAATACATCGCTTCTCTTTGATTTTTTTTTTTTTTTGCACATGGACTGTGGCAAATGAAAAAAATAAAAAAATAACTGAACTAAAATTACAGTCTTCACGCTAAGCCAAGCTAATCTCCTCCTGGCTTTATCTCCATACATAATGCACAGACATGTGATTGGTATCGAGAAGAAGCATACAACTGTGTTTCCCAAAATGTTGACCTAGTGCTTTAAAATGTAGCTACAGCGTGGCCGAACACTTACATGGACTGGAGGTGTTTTCGATGTTGACTGGCTCTACATTCCATCGGATGTGTCTGCTCCCCTGCGGGGCCTGGACCTCATTCAACATAAGGGTGCTCTCCTCCTTTACCAGAACAGTCCTTATATCACGATGGTGCTGTGGCTGCACAATTGCACTCTGTCTATTTTGACAGCTGGCTGCAACCAGTGGTGGATCTGAGATATTCTCTTCAACCTTGATCTCCTGGCTCCCAATGACTTGTACTTCATTCTCAGCAATGCTGTCCAAACCCTGGAATGCAAAATAAATGTTTTAAGTATAAACTGTTTAATTCATCATTTGCTGTTAATGCGTTTGTTGGTACAATTAGCAGTTCACCTGTCTTTGACTGTTCTTCGCTGTCATCAGGCAGAGCTCCTCGTCAGCAGTCGTTTGTTGTCGAGAGGTGAGGAACTTTTCAAGTGTGATGCCTGGAGACTGGTCCCTGTCATGCTCCTCTCCTCCCTGCAGTCCTCTTTCATTGATGACCTCCTCAACACTAGTGGTAACCGACTTCAGCTCAAACACGACTTGCTCCTCAGGAGATTCCTCTAATGTAGAGGGCATAGAAGGCAAAGATGTGGCAGGAGCGGTAGCTTTGTTGGCCTCAAATTCAGGAATGGTCTGTGGCTTTGAATTCTTTGTGCCAGCCTCACAATCTTCATTAATTTCTGAATCAGAGGAGACAGTATGTTTTTCGTAAACTACCTGACATTCTTGCTGTTCTTTTTCTGATTCTGTTTCCCTGACAGTATCTCCAACTAAATCTCTCTTTGATATTCCGTCAATCAGGCGTCCTGTTCCTCTTCTCCTTGTAGCATTCCTCGCAGCAGCTCTTTTCCCTCCTTTTTTTTTCTGGACTGAGATTTCTTCCTCTTCTTCTTTAATCTCTGCTTGATGAGTAGAGCACGACACAGTGTGCAAAGTTAGACTATTTTCAGTTCCATTACTAACTTGCCTGGTTCTTCCACCCTCTGAATTGCAGGTTCCAATTGATTCATTTTGGGGAACAGTATCTTCATGAGAAACTGGATCATCTCTCTCATTCTGCTCCCCTACTGTGACTAAATCCACCACGAGGAGTAAATCCTCCTTAATGTCTTCATCTGTGGTGCCACAAATTTCAGCTTCTGAGCTGGGATTTTTCAGGGTACCTGCTTCTTGCTTGTCCTCACCTGATGTCAAAGGCTCTCCTGTCTCAGAACTTTGTGTCTGAGGGGTCTCACTGTTTTTCATTTGATCAGATGGTGAATGTACTTCTGTAGAGGTTTGACATTGATTATCTGCTCCCATTTTACTTGCACCCTTATCTAAATAGGCATTCATTTCAACATCTGAAGGGGGAACAGGTAAAGATGGGGATGGAATTAAAGCTGGAAAAGAGACATTTGGCTCTCTGTCCTCTAATGCCATCTCTCCGTTCTCAGGCTCAGTATCCCAGTCTGTCGCAGTATTCATCACCCCAACAACCTTTGGGTGTTGTTTTGGAAGCTGGTAAAGATCCAACCTGGAGACACCTTCAAAGATGTTTCCATTGGTGTAAGTGAGACCGGGACTCTCTATAATATGCACTGTCGCCTTGTGCTTCTGAAGGGAAGAGACTTCACTAAATCTCTCCCCACAGTCCTTACACTCTAAGGCACGCTTGGAATGAGAAGAAGTTATCACTCCTTCAGTCTCCACTTTTGAGGAGGCTTTACGTTTCCTGGTGGTCTTCGGCTTGGTGGGAAGTGTCTCAGGTGGTTGATGGGAAACCTGTAGCGAGGACAACAATGAAAGAGCTTTCTGGTTCTTTTTGGGTCTTCCTCCTTTTTTCTTGCCTTCAGCTGTGAGATTATGTGTAGACTCACTTGTTGGATGTTTGTTGTCTTGACTCTGTTGGGACAATGTTTGGGACTCATGAGGTGAAGCCTCCGGTGTGTGGCCTGATGCCTTTGAAGTGTCTAACTTGTATACTTTCAGCTGGGGCTGTTTATGACCTTTCAGTAGAAGTAGAGCGTCTTGCGTTATGTGTGGGCCAGGTATGTCTGCTGAAGCTGAGCTTGTTTTTTCTTTTTCCTCTTGTTTTTTCTTTCTCTTCCCATCCTTTGCATTCTTGGGCTGATCTTTTCGCATTATTTTTGCCTGTTTCTTCTTCTTAAAAACAGGTGAGGCTACAGTTTTGTGCTCACTTATATGTGTAACACTGTCTGTGGCCATTTCTTTTTGCTTTTTCATTTTATTTTTTCTTGTATCCTCTTTGATTTGTTGCACCTGTGGGTCCTGGGTTGATGAGGGTGATTTTTTGTCAGCAGTCGATACACAATGTCCTGCTTTCTTGTCCCTTTTCCCCTTTCTTCCCTTTTTCTGTGATGGTCCTTTTTTTTCTGAGAGATTCGTTGTTGATATTTTACCTCTTATCACATCTTCCTGTGTTTGCTTACGCTGCTGTGATGGCTTCTTCTCTTTGTTTTTCTTCCCTTTGCTTTGTGGACCAAATTTAACAACAAGATGAGACTTTTTTGTTCTTTGGCGTTTGGCCGGTTGGGCATTAATGTGTAAATCATCCTTGTGTATGGATCCGACCAGTTCTTGCATATATCCTTGAAAGATAAACGCCCTGGCTGGCTTTCTTTTCCGCACTTTCACCAGTTCTTGAGCTGACATTACATTTAATGGTAACTGTGAGACCTGTGGCACCTGCTTTGTCTCTAATTGTGATAGAACTTCTTCTTTAGCGGATGGGTCCTCTACTTCAGACAGGTTCTTCACCTGCTCCTGACCCTCCTTGCCATCTGCCAGCAATTTCTCAGATGCTTCTTGTTCAGTTTTTTCTTGTGTCTCTTGTGATGTGGCTCCATCTAGCACAGAGTGAACCTGATCTAGACTTACTGTTTGCATCTGTGAATCAACCTCTTCTTTGGAATTGGTTTCAGATTCACTTGGAGTTTGTGTAAGTGTGTCTGGTGGAACAAAAGAGCAAGGAGGAAGTTCCTGTTGTTCTCTTTGTAAAGGTGTCAGCTCCAACTCAACTGTATGCAAAAGTGGTGGGACTGACAGGCCGGTCTCCTGCTCAACTACTACAGTTTGATCAGGAATCTTCCCCAGTTCAGGGGTTGGTACCAAAACGGAGGACGATATTTCATTTTGTGGCATAGTTTGGGATTGTTCAAGCTCCACAGTTGGGATCAAGGCGGGGGTAAGTTCTAATATGACTGTTTGCTCCAGGTTTTGTTTGAGGACATCTCCCTCATTCTGGCAAACCATTTGATCCATAGTATCAGACTGAACTGCACTAATATCGGGCTGTTGAAGCATCTGAAGCATCACCTCTCCCCCAGGTCTCTCTGTTTGTTCAGACTGAACAAGTGTTAGTTCTATATTTTCACCTACTGCTATATGGGAACCTATTTCTGAGAAAGAGGGGTTTTCCAACTGTCCATCTGGCGTAATAGGCTCCAGTATAATAGTTTGTTCCATTGGATCACATGGGTTGTTTGAAGGGTCTAATTCAACTGTCTTAGATTCTGTCTGTTTCAGTCCCATAAAATCTATTTGTGGTGGATTGAGATTCACATTTACTGGTTCTGCCAGTTGTGATATTTGCTGCACTTCCAGTGGTGGGGCATGAGGTGGCACCTGCCCCAATATGACAACTTGGTTCACTTTCTGCACATTTCCCAAAGATTCAATAAGTCTGCAAATCTGCTCCGTGTCGATATTGGCATCAACTTTTTGCAGAGGTCCGTTAGGTTCCACCTGTAGTAGTCCTGGTTGGCAAATAGATATTGGAGTAATGATGGGTGTATTTTGTTTCACTTGTTGTCCAGCTGGGATGGCATTACTGTCTGCAGCAGGCAACACTTTGTGTTTAGTTTTCATGTGATGCAGCCGTGTCTTGGTACTCTTGAAAGTGGCCTTGCATACAGAACAAGGATACTTTATAGTAGCACCTAAAGATAATAAAGGGGGAAAGTTATGTGGCATCGTGGTATATTTCCAGCAAGCTGACATAGTTTTTCTACAATTTTATCATTTTACGGATGCACTGATATGAAATTTCAGGGGCGATTATCTGGCTGATACCAATATGATAAAAATAATAATCTTACAAAGTCAAAAATGTGAAGAGGAAAATAATTTGACATTTTTATTTTCTAATACAACCACAATATTCAGAGAGTCTTCACCATCCCCATAACTTGTCTAAATAACCTTAGATAGACTTTCACCTTAGTCAGACTTTAGATTTTAAAACATACAAAAACTCTGGCACTCACGGATAAATAGTCTTCTTATTTATTGTAGGCAAAAAAACACGGACACGTTTCAACGACGAGCCATCATCAGCGTGATTCAAGACAGCACAAACTGACAATTTAAAACATCAGGTGAGGTGCAAACACCAACCAGTACATAATTGAATGATAGAAGCCATCTGTGAAAGAACCACCCAGAGGCGGTCTCTCTTGATGAAGGAGGTGTGACCACAATGATCAGAGACCACAATGTCTGTTTCACAAGCTGAAAGGTAATATATAAATCTGAATGCCCAAGACAAATTTATACAATAAATTAACCTTACACACAACTATACAATCAGAAAAAACAGACAAAAAATAGTCTATCATGAGGGTCAAGTATTGACCCTTCAAGCACAAATATATAGAATTTGTGAAAAGCATGAGAAGCATTGCAGCTCCTGACTTTGAAACAATGGCATACATCAACAGCTTGTTCAACAAATGTGTCTGTACTGCAAAGTCTCCTTGTTCTCAACAGTTGACTGTAAGGGAGACCCTTCTTCACACCTGGAGGATGATAGCTGCTGAAATGTAAAAGTGTGTTTCTATCTGTCTCTTTTCTATAGACACTAGTGGTCAGATGTTCAGTTCTCTTAACAAGAACATCAAGAAATGACAGATTCTCTGTACTCCAATGATTTTTTGCCCACAGTAAATAAAAAGACTATTTATCTGTGAGTGCCAGAGTTGTTATATGTTTTGATTCCTGCTGCTGCCGAGCACCTGGTACATTTTACTACTTTTGGAGCAAAAATTTAAAACTGTTTTAAATGTAAAATGTGTTAAATGTGTTAAAATATTTCAGTCTGGACAAAAGTGGTAGACTGACCGACTGACAGGCAAACACTGTCTCCCCTAGAGCCATGCTACTAGCATAGCTAAAAAGTATGTTACCATTTTAATGCGTAAAATGATAAGACATCCATATCCATAATATGTAAGTTTTTCTTACCATCATCTTTCTTCAGTTGTACTTTAGCTGTGGTGTCTCCTCCATCTCCTTCAGCTCCCTCTGGCAAGTGTGACACCATATGTTTCTGCAGAGATTTGGACATGGTAAACCTCTTTCCACACTCTTTGCAAACATATGGCCTCTCTCCGGTGTGTGTGCGGCGGTGATACTTCAGCAATGTCATTGTTTTGCATGGTTTGCCACAGTCAGTGCAGGCATAGCCATCCAAGCCAAAATGAATTTTTTTATGAAGGGTGAGCTCTGATGACTTGTTGAAGGCCTGGCCACAGATTGGACACTTGAAGGGTTTCTTCTCTATGTGGGCTTTCTGGTGGGCCATGAGCTCAGTGGAGTTTGTGAAGTGGCGGTCACAAACATAACAGGCAAAAAGGGCATTTCTCAGTATGCACTGTTCATATTCTGCTGGGTGGCTCAACTTCAGATGACGCTCTTTGCTCTTATGATCACTGAAGATTATGTGGCACTCGATGCACTGCAGGGAGAGCTGAGATGCTAGAGGGACACAGGACAGGAGGGAAATAACATTTGCATGTAACATACTTGCATATTCTGAGAATAGAAACAAGTGTTTATAGAAAGTATAAAGGCTTGCAAGAATAAAAATGTGGTTCTGGAGGGTAAATACGGTGGCTTCAGAAACAGAAAAGCCCGTACATATAGTAAAAACATTAAACAATTAGTAAAAGGAGCCCCTACCTAATGCTGCATTAATTTATTGTCACACATAAGCAGCTAAAATTGGAAAATATATTATTGTCTTCTGTGCATTGGAGCTATCATAGTGGATAGAACATGCAGATCTAAAGCGTAGCTCGACCAATAGTGGACTCTTGAGGCAGATACCAATATAAATATCTGATATAAATCAGAGTGTAATAAAGATTATATATTATCTGATTGTTTTATAAATGTGTAATACAAATAGTGCTTGATCTGCAAGGGTGTTTGGGTGGATAGTTTGTGTCAATTGGCATCCACATGAATGCCAGGATCCAGGGTTTCCCAGCATGATACTGCTCTGTAGCGAGATGGTCAATGATACTCATTTCAACTGCCAGTTTTAATGTTGTGGGTGATCGGTGTATATACCTGTAATAAGCTAACACAGGTCAAAATATCGGCCCAACCAAAATATAAGTCCAGCTCTAGCCTGTAGTGTTTTGTTTCACTGCTACTGAAAATCAGAAACTATTATATATAAACTATTAGACAGTATATTATATTCAAAAAAATGAATTCCACAATATCTAAGTGCTGAAAGAAGGCAACTGGACTTGCTTGAGTTTCTTGAAGACGTGTCACCTCTCATCCAAGAGGCTTCATCAGTTCTGCAGAATTCCACAATATTGTTATTTTTTGCGAGTATTGTGTATTTAACCTAAAACAACAGCTACTGTAGTAAATCACAGTAATCACCACACTACTGTTGAAAGTCACAGTAGATTTCTTATGGTTTAGTATGTGTTTAATGTGTGGACTTTCATGTTCTATCACATTGTAAAGTGGGATTTGATAAAACATCCAAACCTCCCAACCAGGAAATGTGACTGTTCGATTTATAATTTTCATAGTGGGGAGTGTGTAGTCCTAAAACACACATTTAACGATCAAACACCAAACAGGTCACACACATATATAGAAGGTAAAATACTCACATGTGAGAGGCATAACCAGTGGTTTGGTCATGTCCATCTTCAGAGGATCTATCATCGCCTTCTTGGAAGGAACGTATTTTCTACCATCACTTACACCTTTATCCTGCTTCTTTGCCTTTTTTCCATCACACCCAGGACTTCTGTTTATATCAGGTACTGGATCAGAGGGGGCACTTGGCTTTGAAGCAGAATCCAGCTCCATCCCTCCAGCGTTATCTGAAGGCTGAGCCATTGGTTGAACAGCAGGCTCATTCTCCACTGCTTGTGTGACTGCCATACTTGCAGGTGTTTCTGCCCGTGTCCCATTTTCTTGTTGTGTGGTAGGCGTTACAGTCTCAGCAGGAGTAGCTGATTTATTCTCCTCTTCTTGTGCATATGGTTCACTTTGTACTGGAGGAGCTTCAGGCTCGGTGTCCAGTTGTTTCTCCGTGGTCACAGGGATTAGCCCACTGTTTGACTGGGTCGGGCTCTGCATGCTTCTTGTTTATATGTTTCTATGAAATCAGGTCCCACATAGAAACACAGGATGATGACTGTTAGCATTCAAATGTATTGAGCTACTTCATATATATATATAAAAATGAGTCTTTGTGCAAGTTGATTTTCTTAAAAGCAGTGAACAGCCGCTTTGTGGCGACAGCCGGGAGACCAGAGAATGAAATTTGTATTACAAAAGAAGACCGATGGACATGGAGGGAAGGCGTTGCAGACTTTGGCATGACCCAAATTCAACACTTCAATTTATATGAATAGAGTGCTGAAACATGCTGATTATTTTGTCAAACAACCCCTCCAAAAATGCCACAAATACACAGATGACGGTAGCCCAGTTAGCTTAAATTCACTGATTTGCGGTAAAAATCGGGTTGCAAATGTTTGTATTTCCGGCTGGTTATTGCGCCAAAGATGCCAAATATTAACTCACTTTCTACGCCCCCTCCATCTTATACAGATACTCTAATAGCTGTATGAATGCAGGAGGATGTACATGTAGATATAAGGTTACCTAGGCTCACTCGTCCGCCCAAACATCGCATCTCTGCGTCGCTCCGCACAAGCACAAAGCCAACACACACACACACACAGAAGCTCCAGACATTGTGACGTCACGTCTGACAAGGGGCGCACATGGGTCATGGGAGTTGTGGTTTTTCCAGGTCAGTCCTCCACTCACGCAGCAGTTTTGTCCACTCTGCTAAATCCACACTAGACTACGACACAGCAGGTTTGTAGCCTACCTAACCTATTTCAGAACACATTTAGTGGTAAATACAGCAAAATTACAATGTTTTTAACTTTAGCAAAGTCAACTTTATAACTAGGTTATAGTCCAAAATAACAAATTTTCCTCAACAGGCTTTACAATCTGTACAACACAGGACACAGTACTCTTAAACCCTTGTCCGAAACAGATTATATTTAACAGTTATTCCCCATTTCTTGGCTTCATGCTCAACAGTGGTAAGAAGCAGAGCTGAAGTTGAGACTTGTACTTCACTCAAAAGACTTGAATTAAAAAAAACTGGTGAGGTCATTGTATTTCTATGTATCTACAACGGTAGAGGCGTTGTTGAAATGTTTTGGGTTTTGTTTTTTTTTTGCTAAATTGCTAAATAGCAATTAAATTCTATAATCCCAAACTTCTCCTACACTGGAGTCTCAGCCATGTCTAACGAGACCTTCATGTAGAACTGAAAAATAACAAGCTACTCCAGTATGGCTGAATATGTAATAAATGTAACAAGATACAGTAGATTACCACTGGATAACCACAAATGTTGAATAAATCCTACAGCGCTGTATCTCGTGGCAAAAGTAAAAAGTAACAGCCAGTGGGTGGTGCTGTTGTAGCATATGATGTAGGATCTCCACCCACTGAAAAATCCTAGTCTTTCACATCCAATTTAAAAAACCCCACCAAAGCCAATTCTATTTGTTACAGCGTAGCGTGCTCCTGGTCCATATTCTGAATTTTATCTGAATTCTCAGAGTTTTTTATCAAGTTTGGTTCTTAAAACTGATTAATAATTATTGTAGGTGATATAAATATTCATGTGGATATTGATAACGATAGCCTTGGTACTGCATTTATCTAATTATTAGACTCAATTGGCTTCTGTCAGTGTGTACATAATCCCTCTCACTGTTTTAACCACATCTTTGACCTTGTTCTCACATATGGCATTGAAATTGAACATTTAATAGTCTTTCCAAAGAATCCCCTTTTACCTGAGCATTATTTAATAACTTCTATCTTTTCTATTACTCGACTACACGCCAGTAGGCAAGTATTCCTACAATAGATGCCTATCATATGATACTGTAGCTACATTTAAGAAAGTGATGCCATCAGCATTAAATTCAATTTCTACAACAAAATCTACGACATATTGCCTAAATATGATTTGCACTTTAAAAAAAAAAAAGTCCTCCTCCAGTTTTTAATGCTTGTATTTTAAACTGTGGGGAAATCTTTGTAGACAAGTGCCATGATGTGTCTTACACAGATATCCATATTTATGTCCCATCCATCACACAGTATTGTAGAAACTATTAGAATGATGGCAAGTTGATCAACCATGCAAAATAACCATATATAACCACATATATAACCATGCATAATCCATAATAATACGATTAATAATTTCTGACTGAGTGGAAGTCACTTGAGCTCCATTAGATCTCACTGCAATAACATTGGACATTACTTACACTAAACTCTATTCAAACTTCAAAGTGCCAATTGTGGTGGACTAATGGAACCACATATGTATGAGCTTGTAGTAATGACTTTTATATGAGCTATGCATCCTGCTCTCTCACTCTTGCTTTCATTCATTTATATATAGTAATGAAAACTTCTTACTTTCTTTTAAAATCTATTCTATTGTGTCTTAAACATGCTTCAGCTCCTGAAAACACCTTTTATGACATACATTTTAGTAATTTTCAGCTTGGCCTTGCTAGATTTATTTACAATAAATGATATAATCTTTGAATTTTAGTTCGGCACAGGTTGTAGTAAAGATATACATTCAATAAAGTCATTTCTAGATTGCTTTCAATAATATCTATATGGGATAATTAATTCACTATGCATATTAAAGAAATGTACTTATATGACTATTTCAAAAAGCCCTCAGCATAAGTAATGTTGGTATAACATCCTGGAAAAATGCACAGCCCTAGAGCAATCTGAGTTCAAACTATTAGCTCAAAATTATTCCAATTAAAACTTGCAGAACTTACAGAAGTGTCATCTCTGTGCATACACTGCATTATGTAGAACCAAACCCTTTTTAACCTAAATGTAATTGAATACAGTACAAAGACAAGATTTTTAATGTTCAACCTGATAAACTTCATTGTGTTTTATAAATATTCGCTCATTCTGAATTTGATGCCTGCAACACATGTAAAAAAAATTGGGCTGTAGTTGGTGAAAACCCCAAAATTTTGCAATTGCGCATTGATAAATGTTCTTAAGCTATTTGCCCATGTAGTTTTTCAAGTAGTGAACCTCTCCCCATCCTTGCTTGTGAAGGACTGAGCCTTTTGAGGATGCTCCTTTTATACTCAATCATGATACTATCACCTGTTACCTGTAGAATGTTCCAATCACGTGTTTATGAGCATTACACAACTTTCCCGGTCTTTTGTTGCTCAGTTGGCATAAAATTCTGAAAAAGTATATATTCACAAAAATCAATGAAGTTGATGCAATACAACATTAAATATATTGTCTATGTGCTGTTTTCATTTGAACTGAATGTCAAAAAGGATCTAGGAAATAATCACATTGTTTTATTGTTTTACAGAGCGTCCCACATTTTTGGAATTGGGGTTGTAATACAAAAAGCCAAAAACTCAAAAGAATTTGAATGCATTTAATTTTTATTTGATTTCACAAGTAGAGGTAGGAAGCTTTATTTCAGTTTTACTTTTTCAACCCATTTTCCCTTTTGTCCATGACAAGGGTTTCCAACACATAGCTTTCAACTCAGTTTATATATCAATAATACACATTAAAAACCTGTAATATAATCTCATAGCATCAAGCATGAACTGTTGAAGCTTACTCTGTTGTGGATACTCAAATATTACCAATCTCCCCAGGAATAATTGTCCTTAATGTAATGTAACGCAGTAACAGCGAGTGAAAGGATAAAAGCCATCAACTGCAAAGAGAGTCATTATTGAGGTCAAGAGTCACCAATATAAGAAAATTATGCTGTGAGCCTTCAACCCTCAATATAATCCTGTGGTATAGGCAGCTCACCAGTGGCATGTTTTATATAATGCAAATGCAGCTTTGCCACTTCATCAAAGCCCATATCACATTCACAACACTCCCATTCCCAATACTTGTGTGTCTCCCTCTCGTCCAGCTCCTGTCCTGCTTGTTGGTCCACAGTTTCTGATTTTGACTCATCGGGAGGACCAGATTCAACCATGCCAGGTGGTTTTGAAGGCTTGAAGTGATAGTGATGCATCGGCTCCCCGCAATCCGACTCTTCAGAGTCTGCATGATCCTCTTCACATGGAGGTTCACTTTTCTCAACGCATTCTTCCTTTCCTGCCATGTATATATCCATTTCTGGCTCCTCTTTAATACTCGTGAGAATAAGTGACTTCTTTTTAACAACTCGCTTCTTTGCAAAACAAGCAGAATTCTTGATCCCCAGAGGCATTCCATTGGACCCAACATAAACTTTAAGATGTTTTTTTCGGTGTGAAATTAGATTTCCAAGAAAAGAAAAGCTCTTCCCACATAATGTGCACTGGTAAGGTTTTGCTCCAGTGTGGGTTTTATAGTGATTCCTAAGCTCAGTGACCATTTGGAAGCTCTTGTGGCAAATATTGCACACATGTTGCCGATTGTGTCTCTGCAGGTGTTTATCTAGTGCCTCTTCATCTGTAAAGCCTTTGGCACAACTTAAACACCAAAACGGTTTCTGTTCATGGAGATCATTGTGAGCAATCCATGACTGTACAGAGGTGAAGTCTTTGTTGCACTGATCACATCTGGGAGGTTTTGATTTGAACGATCTACGTGACCTGTGAATTCTCAGGTGACCAAGTAGCCGTGCTCGCCTGATAAACGACATCCCGCACTCTGGACACTCATATTTATTCAAATTCTCGACACTCTGACTTTTTGTTGGAGGTGTCTGGTTTTCATGCAGCTGTTGGTGTTTTCTGAATGAAACCAGGTATGTGTAACTCTTGCCACAGACCAGGCAAGAATAAACCTTCCGAAGTTTCTTATTCATTGAGGCAACTCCAACACCTTGCAGTGAGCCTAAGGGTTTTGTTTGCGATGAACTGCTCATGTCACAACCATCTCCCTCATCACCTGTGTCTACATCTCCGTTTTCTCCATCGTCTTCTCTCCCAGGGTCCAGTTCTGCTGCAGGATTCCCGTTGTCTCCCGTCTGAACTTCTTCCTCTTCCTCCTCCTCTTCCAGGGCATGCTGGTGAAGGTGAGTCTTGAAGACGTCTGGGTTTGTAAACTTCAGTCCACAATCCTTACATGCAAGGCTGAACTGATCGACTACAAAAGAAGAAAAAGGACAAATTCAGATATGTAATATAATAATATACTTTATTAAAAAAGTAATTGAGAGTATAAAAATAAAGATATATATATATATATATATATATAAAAATATATATATATATATATAAAAATATATATATATATATAAAAATATATAAATATATAAAAATATATATATATATAAAAATATATATATAAAAATATATATATATATAAAATCATTTATCTTCTAATTTTATTAATAAAGCTGAAATTTTGCAGTCACGTAAAAGGTAGAATAAGCCTGGTCATTATTGGTAAAGTTAGTAATGTTTCAGCAGGTAAAACTTACAAGACTGTGTTGTGGCCCTTCTCTTCATTTCACAGAAGGGGAGCAATTACAAGTCACATGGAAGTCAAGTCTAGCACACTTCATAAAATAACAATCTCAGAATTTCACATTAAAACACATCTTTTTATCCTTGCTGATCATGTCTGTAAAGCAATGAAATCTGTGGAGTGTACCACTCAAATAATCCTGTCAATGCTCTGTGGGTGCACTTGTTGTTAGATGGCACATTGCTTCCATATTTTTTAATTAAGAGGTCTCTCAATTAAAGCAATAACAAAATGAACTTTTTAAATATTAAAACATTAAACAGATGAATTGTGTGGTGAGTTATGAGCAGAAGACACATAATAAACAATTTAAAATCAGTCATTTGACAATTTTGCAATTCCATTTTTAAATAATTCTTTCAACTAAAGACAGAATAGATTAATTAAATTGAATGTTTATGTAATGCATTAGTCAACTTCAACTTTAATTTGATTATACAGAGAGAATTTTAATACAGAGGCTGATGTTTTGTTGTGATAAACTTAACAAAACAGAAACTTTTCGATGAAGCCATTTTTGGTCTAAAAATGACATTTTGTGTTGAACTTAATTTTTAAATGTAATGCTGTTGTAATTCACATGCCCTGATGATAACCAAATATGTGGCAAGCACTAATTAGTCAGAAGATGAAAGACAATCAGGAAATATAAACAAACCAGACTGATGATTCCAACATACAGAGCGCCTAAACTGAGGCTGAATCAATCACACAACTCAATAATTCACACAAAAGATGATCAATTTATTTTTCAACATTTTAGGAAACTTTTCCTTCATTGTTTCAGAAAAAGCAAGTTAAACAAGTTGTCAAACAGTAAACTGATAATCTAAAGAGAGAAAAAAGACTGGTTCAGTACAGTAAACTAACATCCATCTTACATAAACATAAGCAATAGGTAATAAACAATCTTCCCACAACATAGAAAATTCACACTGAAAAGAAAAGAACATGGGAGCTTATATATCAATTAATGCAAAGCGCATTGTACTGTATGTAACATACAATTACTTGACTGAGAAATTTGTTTTATGGTTGTAAAGTTCATCAGGACATTTTTTTTAACCAGTTAATATAAACAGTGAATACTATGAATGTCATATATCTCATCCTTTCTGTAAATACGCAAATAGGACCTTGTTCAGCCATACTTCAGACATTTAAAATAGCATGAGCAAAATTAATATATATATTTGTATTGTATGTCTATTTGTATGTCCTTTTAAACTCTGCAATAAGTAGTGTCAGCAGTACTTTTCATTTTTCAGATTTCTTATAATTGCATGAGGACAACATGTACATGCATAAATAATTCTTAATCTTTTTTGATACATCAATGTATGAACTACTGTACTTTAGCCAGTGATCCCCAAAGAGATTAACAAGGTTCAATTGACAGGTCTATTCAAAACAAGGACAAATCAAATGGTAGCTCAAAATGATACATTTGTGACATCATTCGTCATTCTTTAATATTTCTTCATATTCTAATCCAGTGTAAAGAAAAGCCTGAGAAAAGGAATACAACTACAAGCTGTTGTTTTAAATATAAATGATCTCATAATATAGAAAAAATTGGGAAAGCATGTTTCCACTTAGCCTAAACTTAGCCTAAACAGAGATCTAACAAGGGAATTTATAGCTTAACACATTTAAGTAGTTTGGCAACCTCCAAAAAAACAAAAATCCACAATCTACAGTATCTTCATATCAATCCTTTTCAGGTTGTTTAGTCTGATACACTCCATGGGTAGGTTCAATATAGTGCTGGTGCATATCAATTTCTCGACAAAAAGTAGTTCCACATACAAGGCAAGTAAGGCCATTGGTATCTTCTGATGAGACAGCAGCAGGAGCATCACTCTGCATTTTTGAAATTACCGATACATTGCTGGTGATGATCGATAAGGTCCTGTATTTCACTGAAGGTCCGAGGGCAAATAGAGCAATGATACGAGTCATTGTTACAGTGCTGAGTTTCATGTTTCTGTAATGCAATTGGTGAAAGAAAGGCTTTGCCACAATGTTGGCACTTATGGCTACTTTGTGACTGGCTGTCTCGGTTAAGTGTAGATTGGTTCAACGAAGACGATGGAAAGGACTTTCCTCTGCTGTCAGCACAGGGGATGCTGGGTTTTAAAGGCTTTGAGGTCATAGCAGCACTGAGCCTATAGCGAACCTCATTCGGGAGACGACAGCGTACCTCATCGTGCCAGGTGAGGTGCTGCTGCAGCTGACTTTCAGTCCAAAAGCCCTGGCAGCACAGGGCGCAACAATAAGGCCGGCTCCTCGCCTTGGTCTTATGGGTTCCTAACTGTTCTTCTGTCTGGAAAGCTTTCCCACACTTACTACACTTGAAGAGGCATTTGGCTGTATGCTCCGACACACGGCTAAGAGGTAGAGAAACCTCAGCTGTGGTTTCAGGAGTTCTAATCTCTTGTTTAGACTCCTGCTTTACCTCCAGGACTACTTTCTTATGGTCAGGGAGGGTGCCTGCAGAACTGCACTGCTCCCCCCCGTCAAGGTATGAGACAGATTTCACAGGTGGGGGGTCTGTTCTGATCTTCTTTCCTCTGCCAGGGCTATTTTTCACTGTGATTATATTACTATCTACAGCTTGTGAATCCTCTGTTTCTTTTACCTCACTGCTTGAGACAATGGACTCTTTTTTAGCATAGAAAGGAACCTTACTTTTGCCTTTTGTCTTTTTCGAGTGGGCCTGCCATTTGTGGGCACGCAGACCTCTTGCTTTGGCAAAGGTCACTGAGCAGAGGGGACATTGGTGAGCTTTTGGTTTCCGTGTTGTTGACATGGACTCACTCCCACTGAAATTGACGACCTGTTCTGGAACCTGGTCAATCATGGTCCGCCCGTTTTTTGGATGATCTGCTGCTTCCAAAGCATTACTGTGCTCATTTTCACAGTGGGCAGCTACAAGTGAACCTTGCACAATTATCTTGTTACATTTTGGACATGAAAACTCTAGATTCTCTGAACTCAGTGCGTTTCTCCTCTCCACTTGTTTTTTTGAATCAGGCTCTGGCTCAGTTTTGATTTGACACTGAGGATTAACCATCTGGTGGCGCTGGAGAACACAAAGGTTAAAAAATTGTTTGCCACATTTGTGGCATTGAAAAGGTCCAACCTCTGTCTTGTGGCATACAGATTTCAAATCATCTTTTAGCAAGGACTGTGAAAATGTCTTTTCATTGTGCCATCTTCTGTGGGAGCCAAGGGCTGAGTTGGACATGAATCGCCTACCGCATTCTGAGCAGTGAAATTGTCCTTTACTCAGCTCTTCCGGTTCAGGTTTCTTAAGCATTAGGGACATGGATAACTTTGCTTTTGCTACAGATTTGTAACCCTCTGTATGAATTCTTTTATGAAAATTCAAAGCTCCAACCACTGAAAATCTTCTGTCACACTTTTTACATTTGTATTTCAAGTCGGTTGTACTTACATTTTCTAAGCTGCCAACATCTGTTTGATTTTCCATTTTTACGTCCCCAATGTCTATTTCATTTATTTCAGCTTTAACTGTTGTTTGTGAAAAACTTTCCTGTGTGCTTACATCCATACTATCCTCATGCAATTTTAGAGAATCATCATTTTCTAAGGGTTCTGTCTTACAGACAAATTGACTGTCTCTTTTAATGCAAAGCCTTTGATGAGCCCTCAATGAGGCCTTGCTGTTGAAATGTGCGAGGCATGTTGCACATTGGAGATCCTCCAGCGTGACGGTAGATCTTGATGATGATGGCGAGTACCCAGTCTCGTACCCATGGCTTTTCATGTGAAATTGAAGTGCTTTGGCCCGTGAAAACAGCTTCCCACAGTCAGGACAGCTGTATGTGTTCTTTTTCAATTGCTCAACCTGATGCTGAAAAGACTTGATTGGTGGTGGGAGTAACTGGTCATTGTGCACGACCTGGTGTCTGAGGAGGCTGGAAAAAAGACGGAACGACCTGTTGCAGAGTTCGCATTTATGATTTCCATTTTCATGCTTTCGCATGTGCAATGCCATAATGCCTTTGTGTCGGAATTTTCTACCACATACTGGACATGCAACCTTAACACTGGAGCGTGGGTGTCCATTAACAGAGTGCAAAGATCCGGTGAGACCTTTCCTTAGCCTCAAATCTGCACACCGAGTCTGACTTTGCTTGTGGTGAGAGTAAGCTCCTAGGGACCAAAAACCCTTCCCGCACTGTTCACAGTGATAAATCTTTGGACCGAGAAGGGTTTTCTTTGGATTGTACTCTTTCTTAGTGAATGAGATATTCTGTTTATTTTGTGTGGAGCAGTTTTTCATATGTTTAAACAAGGTAGCTGCATGTGAATAAGACACCATGCAATCTGGGCATTGGAACTGTTTTCTTTTGGGATGATGCAACTGATGAGAGACTAAAGCAGACAAACGCGAGAAGCATTTACCACAATCATTGCATGTCATTTTTTTCTTCTCCAATTCCTCTGCCTGGTACAAAGCATCATTGCTTGTGTTTGCATTCTTGTGTTGTTGTATGTGACTGCAGTGTGCTGCATAGCTACTGGCTTCATGGCCACATGCGTCACATGTGTAAACTGCCACTGACTGACCTTGAGTCTGTTGTCTTCTCTTACGAATGCCATGCCACATTCTGTGAACACGCAGTGATGAAGCACTAGAAAACCAACGGTAACACTCTGGACAATCAAATCTTTCCTCTGTCGTTTTAGTCTCGGCTTCTTTTGCCATTGGTGCACACTGCACATCAGCTAGTTCAAAGTCAATCTGTACAATTTTCAAATCCATCTCTGGTTTTGAAACAGTATTACTGGGGGAAACTTCAGTGTCATCGTCATCTCGAACTTCCTGATCTGATTCACACAGCAGCTCGAGATCAGGATTCGGGTCTTGGATGGGCTCCTCCTCAGATTCACTTGCACTGATCACCTGTACATTAAAGTCTCCAGGTTCATAACTCCCCACTTCTTCATCAGTCTCATTTGCATGCAGGTCTTCAGCCACACTGGTAGGAAGCAGATTCTCAGATTCCACTTGCTCCTGCTCAGTCTCTTTTGTTTTACTTTCCAACGTTTTTTGTTGAGGTAGCAGAGAGGTGCACATCTGGGCTTCCTTCTCCGTTTCTCTGAAAACATCTGTATGATGTAGCTGATGTGAGTGGAGCGCTGAAGCCCTGGAAAACTTGAGCCCGCAATCTTTACATTCAAATGCCTTCTTCTGTAGCTGACACACTTGATGAAGAAATGATTTTGCTGGGGTCTCCTCACTGTGCACCATGCGCTGATGCCTGTAGTAGAATGTTAGAGTCATAAATACTTTTCCACATTCCTCACATGGGAACCTTTTCGCTGAATCATCTGAGTGATTAGCATGCCATCGCTGATGGTTGAAGAGGGCAATGTGGCCACTAAAAGCCTTTTTACACTCACTACAGTAAAACTCACTGCAGCTCTTCTTTGGTTTTTCTTTCATTTCTTCTGGAGAGCATTGACTGTTGCGGCTAAATCGTTGATGTGTTTTAAGGCGCAACAGAGCAGTAAAAGCTTTACCACATGAACACTTGAAAAGTTTTTCAGAATAATCCGTCAGATTTTCAGTAGGCTTGGATTCAACTACTGACTCCTCAGTGTGACATGCATATCCTGCACCCTTGTTTCGTGACTTAACTAATTTTTCTTCATGACAACGACGATGTGCATCAAGAGCTGAGGCGCGAGAATAATTCCGACCACAAGACTCGCACTGAAATGACTTCTTTTTCAAATGTTCAAGGTCATGAAAAACTGATTTGGAGGCTTGTCTGTGTGAGCGCTGATGGTTAAGAAAATGTCCGATCACACCATAACATTTTCCACAGTCTGGGCATTCATATGTGTGCTGCTTTGTTATCTCAGAATTTATTTTAGTACTAGACTCCTGTTGGGAGGTTTGACCATGGTTCTTCTCCATGTGCCAGTGGAACTCGTTTAGTTCAACAAATGAGAGTGAACATAAAGTACAGAAATTAACTGCTTCACTGTCCTTTTCTGCATCATTTAAACCATCCAATTGGTCGTCTAAATACACGCTTTCTTGTGGGTGCTGATGGCGATGCTCCAAGTAGTGGGCCTCCTCTCTGAAGGCTTCTCCACAATCCTGACAGCAGAAAACCCCAACCCCTAAAAGTAGAAAGGGGAAAATAGGAGGTCAAAGCCACTCCTGTTTCCAGAGAAAGAAAGACAGAAAAAAAAACACAAATCACAAAAACACAGGTGCACATCATTTCTTTATTTTCAAGGCGAATAGAGTTTACAGTATGATCACATAAATTTGGTTCTGAAAATACAACACCATCCATAAAAAATACTCTTTAATTTCATTCCAGAGGAACTAATACAGTGATTAAGCCAAATTACCTTGAGTTCAATCATTCGCTTATTTAGGACTGCTGCAGAGCATGTTGCATTTTTAAATATATTTTGGTATTGCACCATAGGCACATCAGATGACAAGTGATGGCCGGCAAAAAGGTTGAACTTTTAGGTCTTATTTATACCTGGCATTAATATGTGTCTTGGGTGATCTGATCACAAGTGGACAACTCTATGTATGTCCGTTCACACCTGGCGTAACAATGCATCTCCACATGCGTTTTGAGTGACCACTTGTAATCTCAATTCCAGCTCTATATGCAAATAAACACATCTTTACATTTGCAAAGACCAAATGCTGTTGGGTTAAGTAAGTTAAGTGCGCAATACACTGGAGTGCAAGCAGGCAAAGTCGTGACAACATTGTTGTCCGACACCTGACAAAAGAAATATCTGCTGCATAAGTCCTTACTGTTCTCTTTACAACAACAGTGGATGCTTTTTTTGTTTTTGCATGACAAGGAAAAACAGCCGTAACCACCTCCCCCTGGTTCCATCATTGTTAAGAAGGTCAATGTACTTAACAATCAGAATGTTTCAATTTCTGAAGTTCTGAAGCTCATGTGGGTTGTCCATGTGCACTATTCCCACAGCATCTAAAAAATTAAGGTTAACACAACCCCATTTGAAGGCACTGTGACCTATTAAAACTCAAGTTTTTAGGACCCCTGATAAACATCATATAAGGGTATTTAGGCATTGTTGTCCTACCAGCAGTTATACAACCTTGTCAAGTCCTTTAAAAGAAATAACATATGTATTAGTTGCCATTATTTATCATATCCTTTGAAAGGTTAGTCAAACTATGTCACAAGCTTTGGAGTTTCCATTGCCATTCAAAATGTGATCTAAAGGAGACCGTAACATTCTTATGTTGCATTGCAGTCAGGGTCATGATAAGGAACACTGTTATTCTAGTAGCTAATGAAGCTAAACTACCAATTAAGGTGTACACCATAACCATGTACATGGCTATGTGAAACCATAACATGAGTAATTTAAAAGTGAAAATGCTGTAGATTGAACCCACAGCCTCAGACTCATACCACACAACTGCATCCCATGCAAATGTTACTGAATGTATATTAAAACCCCACACAACACCGCATCTCCATGATGCGCATTATATTAAGCTCTGTAATTTCAGGTCTACAAACGAAAGAAGACCATATTCAAATTCCTAAACGTTTTGCTTGACCTAGCCACATGTATGCTAACATGCTGGATAAAAAACGATATACAAGTCAGTTTTGTCTAGGAATGTTTATCCAATAAACAGTACTGACCATCACATGAAATAGCAAAAAGACCAGGCGTGGATATAAAACAGCTTTAAGGTAGTGCTACTTTATACTAATTGCTCACGTTATGAATTTGACGCAAAATTGTTATTTTGCACAATTATTTTATGTCCCTGCACCGAAGTTGGTATAGAAGGTCGCCAACGTTACACCTAAACATACTCGTGGTGTATTGGTAGTTCTGTTAAGGTCTGAATGACGGCTACAAGATACTTACTATCGGCAGAGTCCTCGGACGATGAACCGACGCAATTTTCAGATGCGCTTTCTCCATTGTGGGGTCTCTTTTCAGCTCCGTCCTCTGTGATCGCCGCTGCAGCAGCTTCGTCCATCTTGGCGTGGCTATGTTTGGTAGCGTTAGCTTACTCTAGCAAATACTCGTTAGCTTAACAGCGCGGCTGTTGTTTTAAAATTGTTTTTTATTAGTTTTTCCACTCAGCGCAGAGCTAGGTATGTGCTAATCTAGTCCGTTGCCACATAACAAGGTAGCATCTTGTTATGTTTTTAGCAATACGAGTGATGATAAATGGCACAGCTAGCTGTCTCGCGCACCCATACCTGCGATGTGTGCGGCGTGCGCAGCTCTGCATCCCTCGGCGGAAGTGGATTCTTCTTCTGTTTTGTTTCCTTCAAGCATGGTGTATGCTCTGACGAAGGTCGGGTAGACCGAAAGCTTAGCATTAAAATGAAAAACTGCATAGGACTAAGTATGCGGAAATCTCTTTCATACAAATAAAAAGCAAAAAGGAATTTCACATTGTAGTTTAATCAGTTTCTAACACTGTGAATTAGTGAGAATAAGTGAATTTGAGTGGAGCATTGAGTTGATATTAGCACACTATATTAAGTGTTTTAGTAATGTTATCAATGAGTAGGATTTTATATAGATTTCTGTCCCAATTTACCATATTAATGAAAGTGACTGTTTGCAGTGCACTTGTATCATTCTACCTATATATCATTTCATCATATGTATATTGCATTTATGAATCAGTCACTGCACGCTCTTATATTCTGTACATTTACCCGGTTTTTTTTTGCAAACCCATCCACATTTTGCACATCTTATTTGCACGTCCTTATTGCTCTTGGAAATGTTTTGCCCTTTCCCTCTCCTCTCTATATAGTGTACATATCTTTATTCTAATTTCTTAAATTGTTTCGTTTTTATGCTGCTGTAACAAAACATTTTCCCTCACGGGATTAATAAAGTCTATGTATCTATCTACAGGCAGGTAGAATTTCATCGAGATGATGCTGAATTTTCGAACACAATTTGCCTTTATCGCTCTTGATTTGCCTTCTATAGTTTCAATTTTCCATAAACAAATTAGGTTTACCTAACAAGTACAATGCAACACATCATTATAATCAAATGAACGTTTTATTTAATCCAATATGTAGACATCATGGGAAATTTCTATTTCTCTCCCTGCTAAAACAGTGGATAGAGGTAGAAGGGCATGTTTTTTTAATCTTAAGAAGCGTAAATGTTAAGACGCACAGGGACTTTTGTTTTCTTTACAAATGGACCTTGAGTTTATTATACAGCAGTAATGAAGATTTTCAGCCACATAACAATATTGGGCCACCAAAGCTACTCAAATGCCCATTATTATAACAGAGGAGATGGAGTTCTTCACTCAGCTAAATCTACAGTTATGGAATAAAATTGAGTATTCAAAACAAAATACATGAAATTTAACTCAAAAGTTGGCATAATTTTTTATAAGTATTGGTACATTCGAATCTGAAATAGTCATCTGGTACAAGATACACATTTAGTTTACAGTAGGTGCCAAGTACTGCCACCAAAGATCAGTTTAAAATCTAATCAAGTTTATCATGACACTTCATCTGGACTGATTGGATTAGAATGTCTCATGAGTTTAATATTTGTCTTGCCATTGTAAAAAACTATTCATGTTAAAATAGCACATAAATCCAAGTTTATTACCAAATGTGTTTTTGACAACAGTGTCATCAATAAGTGTGTAGCCAAATGATGCTACTTCCCCTCTGTTCCCAATAATCACTCAAGAGTTACATTTACAGAAAACTACTGTTAAATGACTTTGCTTTGACCAAATTATCATTATGTGGACTTTTCTTATGAGACGTTTGGACCCAGACAATGGCCTTGTGAATACAAATGCTTCCAAACAGGTTATACTGTATGTAGTCAGCTTTCCATTGTATGTTATGACACATGTAATCAGTGAGCCCAACAAACTGACCCTCCCCTCCTCAAAAGCAAAAACTTGCATTTTTTTGTACAGTATCTTTGAAAGAGTTGCTCTGTGTTTTGGGAGTGAGGTCACATTGTTGAGTCTACCTTAAGCACAAACTAGGCCTAAAATACCAAGACAGCAGACATGCAGACTGTACTCATAAAAGGCACACAGTATACTGTACATGAAGAAACACAGTTCAAATGGTTCAGGACGTATGAACAGAACTATAAAAGTACTAATATTATCTAAATCTAAAGGTCATTGGCAATAAATGAAATGTATACTGTAGAACCTCATTAATCTGCACCCCTCAGAAGTTGTTTAAGCAAGTTAAGTATTTGGATAACTTAAATACATATTAAAAAACAGTGAAAGTAATTTAATGGCACATGTATACACCCCTATTACAAACAATACTCTGTGCAGTCTCATTTAGAGCTGAAAGACTTTAAATTAAATGTGCAGACTAAATCAAGTTTTACTTTGTTTCTAATGCCCATCCACTCAACTAGCCAAACTGCACAACTGAGGGTCAAATAAATGAGTTTCCACTGAAAGAAAAATTATATATAAAAAAGAATAAACTAAGTCTTGCTGCTAGTGTAGAAATGTCATATCTCTCCTTGTGCATGTTGCAGGTAATGCATTTGTAGATCCAGCTCCCGAGGAAGAGAGCACCCGCATATCATGCACTGGAGAAGTCGTTCTGGAGCAAAAGGCAAACGGGGTCCAAGTTTGTGAGGTTCTGTCCGTGGGGCAAGCTGAGGTAGGGGCAGGGTCTGTGGCATGTGTGGCCTCTCGCTCATGACTGCCTGTGATGTGAAAAAAATATTTGGGTGTGGAGGTCTTGAGAGTGCACCAACTGGGACAGAGTGAAGAGGATGAGGGCCTGGCAAAGCAAGAGGAGGGAGCGGAGCAAGTGGAGGTGAGAAAAAAGGAGAAGGCTGATTTATGATTATTTGAGTGCCTGTTACCATTGGTTGTTGCTGCAGCTCCTGTCCATTCCCTGGTTTGAGTTGCCCAGTGAGCAGCGTTTGAGGACCCACGTGATTGCTTTGGAAGCCCCATACTGGCGTTCCCATCCCCTGGCCAAAACGATGAGGATCGTATTGAATGGAGATGGGAATGTTCTGTGTTGCTGTCTGACTCTGTACATTGGCCCAGCCAGATGAAACCTGCTTTTGCTGCAGCTGAAAATCTTGATTATTCACTATTTTCTCAGGAGAGTTTATAGTCTTTGGAATCCCTGGTGGTGTTTGTATGTCCCACAAGGTGCTACCTACCCCATGAGAGACAGGAGTTGAAATTGGCATAGCACTACTTTGGTCTATTTGAGCTGAGGTGGATGCACCTGCTAAGCCTGAAGCCCACTGCTTTTGCAGCTCGCAGCCATTCCATGGCTTCTCTGGCTTGGTAACAGTCGACGGTATAACTTGAGGATTACTCATGTCCCACACTCTAGTGTCCTCTTTTTTAGGTGTGGATGGCTCCTTTTGTGTTGACACTGGGGTGCCTGGCCATCTTGGCAGCTGAAGCTCTTGACCAAGCTTAGTCGGAGAGCCCCGTGAATTTGCTGGTAGAGCAGGTCTGACACTCCACAGAGCGGCCCCGTCTATGTAGGACGGAACAGAGAAATCATGTTGCAAAGAGCTTGTGGAAGCTAGCACTGTGGGTGTGGGTGTGCTACTCCAAGTAACAGGCTTGAGCTGCCTAAGCTGCTCCATCTCACTCACTGCTGAAGGGCTGGATTTTTTTGGCACAGCTGCCAGGAGGGAGCTGACAACAGAAGGTGCACTCTCTTTTATGTGTGAGGACTCTGAATTCTGAGCAGATGCAGGGCCTGACTGAGTTATTGAGGGGCTATCTGCCCAGCCTGGACTTCTCAGATGGTGCTGCTGTAGGGCTGGTTGTGGTGGGCCGTCAAACTGTGCCTGCTGTGGACCTGCATGTTGCTGCTGTGACGATGGGACAGGCATTACCTCTCCCCCATCCACCTTCCATTGCACTGGTTGAGGGTGTAGCTCGGACAGCCAGGGCTCCTTCTGTTGTCTGCCTTGTAAATCCATGCGAGATGAGAGCATGGAAGACTGTGGCTGGACTGCCCTTCTGTGCAACTCTGCATCTCTCGGAGCAGAAACTGGATACGGAGATGGCTGAGAGCTAACCATCCCTAAGCTTCCTAATGGTCTAGAGAAGCCCCACATAGGTCTCCCCCCTCTTCTCCCTCGGCTACCCCTGCCTCTCATCCTGGCACCCATCTGGAAAGAATTATACTGGCTGAAACCCTGGCGCTTGCGAGCATGGATCTTCTGGTGTACTAGCAGGCTGCTAAACCAGGAAAAGGATTTGTGACACTCATCGCAGCGATGAGGCCTCTCTCCTGTGTGTGTGTTCATGTGATCACGGAGCAGATAGGCTAATCCAAAGCTTTTGTCACACAGGTCACACTTGTGTGGTTTGTCACCATTGTGTGATAACATATGGTGCTGCAGTTGGGTCTCATCGCTGTAACCTTTGCGGCAGCTAGTGCAGCGGAACGGCTTTTCCTGATGCAGCTTTTGATGTGTTCTCATGTTCTGCAAGAAGGCAAAGTCTTTCCCACAGTCGGGACATTTGTATGGCTTCTTGCCCGTATGTATGATGAGATGTTGCTGTAAGTAGCTACTGAATCTAAAGCCCTTGCCACAAACTTTGCACAGGTAAGGCTTGTCCTTGGAATGTATGCGCATATGCAGCTCTAACACTGAGCGGTGGCGGAAAGTTTTCCCACACTCAGAACATTTGTATGACTTAATACTTATGCCATCACTTCTCCATTTCCCCTGCACATTATCACCGTTTGATGGAGTAAATTGTTTTTTAGGTGGCGCTGCCATATTTTCTAAATATTGTGCTACAGACTTGTGGAAACTTAACAGATGTGAATTTAAACTGGATTCATCACGATAAACACATGGGCAGTGGGGACAGGGGTGTCCCTTGTCCCAGTACTTGTTAATCTCAGTGGGGGGTCTGGGCGTTCTCTCCAGCATCTCATACTCAGCCTCATGAATGAGCATGTGGGCTCTCAGGTTAGCTGGTGCCCAGTAGGTCTGGGGACAGAGGGGGCATTTAAATGTACGTTTGGGTTCCTCACTCTGGTGTGCGTTCTCTTTTCCCGGACCCCTGACTGCCTCCTGTGCAGACACAGGGGCCTGCTTGCTGGGCTGCTCATTGGAAGAGTTGATTTTGTGGAGTCTATGCTGCCGGCAGTGTGCCTTCATGTTCTGAGCAAAGGCAAACTTTTTCCCACATTCAGGGCAGCGGAAGGGTTTCTGGCCTGTGTGCAGATACTGATGCTGATGGAGGAGGCTGCTATACTTGAAGGTCTTACCGCAGATGTTGCACAGGTGAGAGCGCGTGCTGTCTGTGTGCTTGCGACGGTGGTCTTCCATGACCGAGTAGTGTTTGAAGACCATGCTGCACTCTGGGCATTTATAAGGTTTCAGGGCGGTGTGACACCGCTGGTGGTAGCGCAGGGCCATGGTGTCTGGGAAAGTTTGACTGCACTCTTGGCATCTAAAAATGCACTCCTGGGAGTGGCTTATCATGTGCTTAGTGATAGACACCTTAAACTGGAAGTCTTGGCGGCACAGGGGGCAGTGGTAAGGCTTTTCTACTGTATTGCAGCAGTTGTGGTCCCTTAGCTTATCCACTGTAGAGAAGATCCTCTCACACTCTGCACACTGAAAACTGCCCTCCTCCTCCGATGTTTGCGGCTCCTTCTTTGGAGTAACAAGTTGCTCCTCCTTCGCTTTATGTTCATTTCTGTGTTTAATGAGGCTGCTACGGTGCTGAAAGGTAAGGCCGCATTCTTTACAGGTGAGCGGCGTGAGCTCATCTTCGTGTGCGTGAAAGTGGCGGTGAAGGTTGAACGTCTCGCGGCGGTTGAACTTCTTCCCGCACTCCTTACACACCAAACGGCACTTTTTTGGCTTAGCTGTCATGTCAGCGTCTTGCTCTCGGTCTGCCTCTTCATCATCTTCAATCACATCCCCTATCCCGTCGATTTCTCCCACAAGCTCCTTAGCCAGGTCCTTGTCTGTGCTCTTCTCATCAGAATGTGAGTTTCCCTCCTCCTGAATCTCATGTGCACCGATGTTATCATCAATATGTGTATGCTGCTGCTGCTGCACCTCTTCAGCACTCTCTGTAACATTATTGTGGTCTGGAAAAGAAAAACACATCATAATAATAACTTAGCAAAGAGAAATAGACAATAAACTATAAAAACAAACAACCCATCTGTTCTTTATCTAAACGTGTCTAATACCTAATCACAGTCCACAAACTACAATGCAGGATGCTAGCTTGATTTTCTTATGGTAATTAGCTTAACAGAGTTGACACTGTTTCTTAAACCTGAAACGTAGTGAGAGCTACAGCCCAGGTTAGCCCCGAGGCTAAAGCTAACACTAAAATACATTAACAACGTTAGCATACCACACTTATCATTTTCCTGCTTGTGTGTTTTTGCCTCTTCTTCGTCGTCTTCTGTTTCGGACCAGTCGAAAGCCCGCTGGTCGCTGCCAGGAGCCTCGGTCATCTTTTCAGCCGATGTTAGGTCGTCCGGTGAATTGCATGTCGTTTTGTCGGTTCCAGCGCCGGACTCGACACTAACCTCGGAATGGCTGGCAATACGACCGCCGTCGATGCCAACATTGGCTCTCTGCTCATCGTCGGGGCTCTCCGTGGTTTTACTGGGTGTCGTTTCATCGTTCTTGGTTAAGATGCATCCCGACTCCACCGCCTCGTTCTTCTGCCCAGATGTTTCCACCTCCTCCGCAGGGGATTTCTGTCGTTTTGGAGACTCCGACGGGTCTATGGCGGCCATGTTTCCCCCATGCACCCCCTTGTCCAGAACACACAAGGATCATGCTAGCCAGCCTGAACGAGGAATGAAATTTCCGGTCAAAACTTTCAAAATAAAACTCTTATCACTGACAACCAGCTGTAGTTCATAAGTCAGAACATTTTATGCGAAGCTACTGCTGTGATTTTGTTGTTCTACAAATACTTTCTTCACAACTTAATTAAAACCTTTATATATAACATTGCCTTTTTATATGCCATGTGACAAATCCACAAGCCATCAGCTGAATTTATTTGCAGTCCATGTCTAACATTTATTAAAGTTTAGTTACATTTCATTGGAACAGCGGCTATATACAAAATATAAGTTGTGCAACTACGTGGATGATGGCCATATGCTGTTTGTTTTTTTCCAACTATCTACAAACACATTGATCATACTGCATGCAAGATTATAATAAATAGCCCCTACATACTTATGTATGCTTTTAAATTCCACCAGAAAGATATGAGTTAAAGTCTGAATCCTACTGTGACGTTAAAATGTCAATTCTTTAAAATGTAGCATTTTTGTCTTGAAACACACTGAACAGTCTAAATTTATTGTCCAACCAAAGCTGGAAAAGTATGTACCATGAAACTGTTTTTAAAAAAAGCACACGCATACATTAGCAGATAATTACTATGGCTGTATAACTACAATATATGGTAACAACTGCAGATTACAAGTATTTCAGGACAATGCAGTTAGTGTATCAGAATTGAGAAGGTACTGAACTAGTAAGAGCATCGTGAGCTTCACAACTCAGCTGCAAAGCATGTAGTGACATGCAATATCAGCACCGACAGTTATCTTGGTATTGAAAGTCTTATTAGTGGAGTTGTCACTCCACGCCAAACTGTTTTGCAGAAGTCTTTTAGCACAAGAATATGTATGTTTCTCTGAGGAACCAAACTGACATTAAGGCCAACCTATTATCTCATGTGTCTAATTCTCTTATCCACTTAAATGCTGAAACAGTCAGTAGAAAAACCGTAATTTCTTGTCACATTTTGAAACATCAAATATGCATGATGCACTGTACACTTTGCGTTTTAAGTGCTTTCTTCTCAGCGCCGTCTTCTGCGCCTGTGATCGACAGCTCTTCCTCGCCGTGGCCTCTGCACACTTCCATTTGTGTCTGTGGGTGGATCACAGGGGAAAGTGCCATGTACGTCAGGGGACGATGGTGCAGGTACCACCGCTACAGCTGATAGATTATTAGAATGCTGGGTGACCTCCGGCTCCTGCTGTGTTTGTGTTTGGTGCTGTTGTGACTGTTGTTGTACTACATGTGGCTGCTGCTGATGTGGGAGTTGTGTTTGCAGTGGTGTTTCAATCCGCTGCTGTTGTTGTTGGTGTTGCTGCTGCTGTGGTTCCATGTGTTGTAGCTGCTGCTGCTGCTGCTGCTGAGCTGGCTGTGGCTGTAAGTGCTGTTGAGATGTTTGAGATTGGTGTGCTTGTGGTACACGATGTTGCTGCGGCTGCGGTTGCTGCTGAGCCTCAAGTACTCCCAACAGCCTTTGCAAGAGCACATTGTTTTGTTGGAGACTAACTGCTAATGTCTCTTGTGAAGCAACAAGTGTCCTCATGTCTTGTCTGAAACCTTCACTAAACTCCCGCAGAGTCTTTTCTACCCGATTTCCCAGTTGCATTGCTGCTTCCCCTAAGCCTCGAAGCTCATCTTCAAGCCAGGTGCTCCGCAGCGGGGCTTCAAGAGGACCTTGTTGTGTTCCAAGTGATGGCTGGGGACTGCTGGGCTGAGGGCTGCCATTGAGGAAAGGAGCACTGTAAAGCGGGGAAGGAGGCAGCCATCGTTCTGATGGAGGGGGTGGTCCTATGCCCAGACCCAGTCCCAATCCCAATTTTTCTTCCATGCTATTCTCTTGTTCGCACTCAGGTTCTCCTATGTCTCTTTCACGCTCAGGATTGTCCTCATCTTTCTCCAAACCATCTCTCTCTGATCCCTCCACTCCTACACCTGCAAATGAGTATTGTAAGTGAATATTAGTTGCATCTATTTAATCTACATGGAAAGGCAGCCAAGTAAATAGACAACTTATTATTACCTGCATCAGAGTCAGGGAAGCATGGGAAACTGGGCTTTGGTCTGGTGCTTTGCTTTTGCCGGGCTTGCTGAAGTCTGGGGCTCGTCTGGGATGAACGCCCAAGCATCGAGGCCCCTCTGCTGGATGGCAGGTAACAGCTGCGGTGGCGAGCATCCGCTAGCCTGCCTCCATTGCGTCTCTTCAAGTCATCCCAGCGCTTCTTCACCTCTCGAAGAGTACGTGGGACTCTAGACACAGCGTTGACTCTCTCTAGAATTCCTGCCCAGATGCGCTCTCTCTCGCGTCGCCTGAGCCTTCCCGCAGGACCAAAGAGCTCTCCTTCACACCGGGTGACTTCAGACACCAACACCTCCAGCTCTGCTCCACTGAAACGACTCTTTCTTTTTCCCGCACCACCAGCAGCCAGCGCAGCTGACATAGCTCTGTCTGTAGAGAGAGAAAGGTGAGAGGACAGCCCAAAAGGGGAAGGAAAAATAGCAAGTGGAGCTAAATATACTGTGTGAGGAAGAGAAATGTGCTATAACAGTGCCAGTCTTATTTTGACTGTATAAAGCCAAAACATATTCAACTATAGCTACTTTTGGCATTAAAAGCAACATTCATCTCAATTTTACTGCAGTCTTCCATGATTATATTGGAGCAACATTTTCTTAGTATAACAACATGCTGTAGGTGTTTAGTTGGAAAAATGTGTCGACTGGCTGTGCTTTTGTACACTGCTGATGAAGATTTTATGAAATACAACCCTGATTCCAAAACAGTTGGGATGCTGTACAAAACATAAAGATTGGAATTGTTTGCAAACAAACTGTGTTTACCGACAACAGTCTTACAAAGTGTTTCCCGTGCCCATATATCCCATCTACCCTCGTGTGTTTCATAAAGTGGTGAACCTCTCCCCATCCTTGCTTGTGAATGACTGAGCGTTTCGAGGATGCCCCTTTCATACTCAATCACAATACTGTTACCAATTAACCTCTTTATCTGTGGTATGTTCCAGACAGGTGTTTTTGAACATTCCTAATCTTTCCCAGTCTTCTGTTGCCCCTGTCCCAACTTGTTGCTAGCATAAGTTTTAAAATAAAACATTATATATATTGTCTTTGTGCTGTTTTCAATTGAATATATGTCAAAAAGGATGAACAAATAATCACATTTTACGTTTTATACAGCATACAAACTTTTTTTTTGGAATGTTTTATACTACTGTTCCCATTAGGAACCACATGCTATTTTAAACAAACAAACAAGGTAAGGTGCTTAATCTCATTCAGGCTTACTTTGTTCAATGGACAAGAGGTCGTCTGAGGACATGCCGGGTGCCATGATGTTCGGATGTACCACTACCACGTTGAAGGGGAGTCCCCCAGGTAACCCACTGTTCTGGTCACAGCTGCCCTCTGAGTCCTCATCCTCCCTGGGGAAGCCATTTTCTGAGGCTCCCCCTCCAAAGGGTCCCTCCGGAGACTCCACTTTGATGTGCATGGGAGGTGATTGCTCATACAGCAGCCCCCCCTCCTCGTAGTACTCAGTCATTGGTCAGACCTGATTCACAGCAGAACTGACTGGCGGGCCAATTCTGATTCTGGCAGCTGCTGCCCCATTAACATAAGTTCAAATTATAACTGACTCTACTGCTAAAGACATTACAACTCTTCAGTATACTGTACCAGATAATTGTGAACCTGCTAGTGGTACAGCTGCCACACACACACATTTCATAGGAACGAATAAAGTGTCATTAAACACAGTTTCTCAACACTATTCTTCAAATGAATGAAGTCATTGTTGCAGCTTAGTGAGAGATACAATCATATTGTCTGATTAGAGCATGAAGACTTTTATGGCCAGCTGCAGCCATTTAAATTCATTTCTATCATTTTCATTTCTCCTGATATGTTCATAAAAAACATATATACACTGTAAAACCACGAGGAGCAGACTAAGAGATACATCTACACGTCCAGCTGTGATACAGTGAGAGGCATCATCTAGGTAGAGAAGCTCCCCCAGAGCTGCAATACAACAACAATAACACAACACTGCTTACAAATATGTAGCATCTTTAAAAAAAAAAAAAAGCTATGTTCTTCTCAGTTATGTTGACTTCTGTATTCTGTCGCATCGATGCGCATTTTTTTCTGCACCACATCCGCAACGGTTGCGCATTCCGCATACATCAGGTGCTGATCTTGCACTGGAGCTAGCTGTAGGCTAACAGGCTGCCACAGTTTCCGGTAAAGCAGCGGCCAGCGACAGCTGAGCAGACATGATTAGAAAGCTGATGCTGTTGTAGGCCTTACCTCATGATAACTGCACATGGGAGGCAAAACAAAACCAAAACACAATTAGTGCAGCTGTTAGCTCAGCAGCCGATACACAAACCGAAGACCGTCGCTTGCTATTGACGTCACTCGGAGGGTATGTTCAGGACATTCAGGGTCAATCAGAGTTTGGAAATGTTGCGCAAATATATCTCGGTTCATTTTACAGGTGCTGTAGTTTCCTACAATTTCCCAGGAAGCAACTGATGTGTAAACATGACAACTTGGACTCAAAAAATTTCAGACATGGTTAATCTCATAATAATTCTCGGTAAATATCACATTCACACTTGTAAATGGGAAGGCAACACTCCCTCCACTGCATTCATACAGAATTTTGCACTTATTTATAAGTCAGTAAAAATCCATGAAAAAAATGAACAGAATGACAGAAAAACCCTGGGGAACTAATGTCCCAATCCTTGGTTTTTTAATGTCTCTTGTCTTGCTCCTTTGTATCTTTTTTTTGCTTGCTTGTTTTATTTATGTAGGCCTATTTATGTTTATATATTTTATATATACTTTATCTTTAATTTGAATTTCTGCCATGGCTGTTTAATTTTTCATGTCTTTGTATCATTTGTTCCTTGATTTGTCTTTGTACATTCATTTGTGTCAATTAAAAAAAACAAAAAACAAAAAAAGATGTGTAAACATTAAATTGATCAGTAGATTAGCTCAATTTTTAAAAAAAAATATGTTTCATTTTTTATTTCACTATATTTGATTGGCTTTCAATGAAGCAGTTCTTTCTATTAATTCCCTCTGGTGTTCAACTTTAAACTGAATACTATGAAGCAAAATCAAATAACAGTCTCATTATTTTGTCTCTATTCCCCCCTACAATACACACCATTTAATCAGTGTTTTTTCAGAAAACATTCTTGAAAATTATTATTGATTTATCCACGATTAATAATTTACGTTTGTGACTATAAAATGTAGTAGGTTGTAGATTTCCATCATGGCACAACCCCCTAATAATCAGTTCCTTGTTTATGTCTAATATCACTGGATCAATATCCTAATTTTAAATAGCAAACAAACTTTTTTGTTTGTCTGTTCCCTCCCCATTTGTCTATGTTTGTGTTTTTCGTCAGTTTTTATTACATAGGGACTAATATAAAGGTAGGCTGTTTGAGGGCTGCATCTGTAGATATCAGCTTAAAAATAAATGACTCGTGGAAATCTCTTTGACCATGCTGCTGTTTCCCAGGTGGGATAATGTTTAATCATTGTGACAGGTACATGGCAAAATCCTTGAACGTTAGATAAGTCCGTCTGTATTTAAACCCACTGCATCTGCTCCTGTTGTGTGTACGCTCAGAAGGTGCAGAACACAATCATGAAGTACTTCATTCTTCTGGCCCTGTTTGCTGCAGCCTGTAAGCTCTTGTATATTTTGATTGCGGTGACAACAACTGTATTTCTTTCATTTACGTGCTATTATTCAAATAGTTAGAACCTGCTGGGGGGTTTTTTGTGTTGTTTTTTTTTTACAGATACCGCTCCCATTGAGGATGAGGATGACAAGATCGTTGGAGGCTACGAGTGCAGAAAGAACTCCGTGGCCTACCAGGT